>CAXKWD010000030.1:0-600000 GCA_964059195.1 Ectobius pallidus
TTGTAAGTTTTGCTTTAATAGAAAGAATACTGTTGCCTAGCAATGAGTTTTAAAACACGAAAGTGTGCCTTGCAATGCCATTTGAAACCGGGAACTGTTGCCTAGCAATGTCATTAAAAAGAACGTTTGTTTAGCAATGTCATTTTTAAACACAATATTGCTACCTATTATAAACTTTTTAAAAATGATACTGTTGCGTAGCAATGTCAATTTCTGACACGAAACCTTTACCTTTCAATGCATTTTTCAAAGTCGCAACTTTTTCCTAGCAATGTAACTTTTAAAGACAATATGGTTTCCTAACAATTAAATTTTTCTATCACAAAAATGTTGCCTAGCCATGCCAGTATAACCGGGAACTGTTGCTTAGGAATGAAGATTTTAATCACCTGACTGTTGCTGAGCAATGACATTTTGAACAAAAAACTGTAGCTTAGCAATGCCATCTCCAAATACGAAACCGTTGCCAAGCAATGTCATCTATAAAGAATAGTTTTTAATCCCTCAATGATCTATACATACAATGAAAATATCGGTGATATGCTAATGGCAAAACACGGGTTGTAAATTTTGCTTTAAAAGAAAGAATACTGTTGCCTAGCAATGAGTTTAAAACACGAAAGTGTTGCCTAGCAATGCCATTTTATACCGGAAACTGTTGCCTAGCAATGAAGTTTTAAAACATCTGACTGTTGCTTAGCAATGAGATTTTGAACAAGAAACTGTAGCTTAGCAATGCCATCTCCAAACACGAAACTGTTGCCTAGCAATGTCATCTATAAATTACAGTTTTTTTATCTTTCAATGATCTATATATACAATGAAAATATCGGTGATATGCTAATGGCAAAACATGGGTTGTAAATATAGCTTTAATAGAAAGAATACTGTTGCCTAGCAATGCCATATGAAACCGCAAACTGTTGCCTAGCAATGAAGTTTTAAAACACCTGACTGTTGCTTAGCAATGAGATTTTGAACAAGAAACTGTATCTAAGCAAAGCCATCTCCAAACACGAAACTGTTGCCTAGCAATGTCATCTATAAATAATAGTTTTTTCATCTCTCAATGATCTATACATACAATGAAAATATCGGTGATATGCTAATGGAACAATAGGGGTTGTAAATTTTGCTTTAATAGAAAGAATACTGTTGCCTAGCTATGAGTTTTAAAACACGAAAGTGAATTTTTAAAACACCTGACTGTTGCTTAGCAATGACATTTTGAACAAGAAACTGTAGCTTAGCAATGCCATCTCCAAACACGAAACTGTTGCTTAGCAATGTCATCTGTAAATAATAGTTTTTTTTTATCTCCAAAGGATCTATACATACAATGAAAATATCGGTGATATGCTAATGACAAAACACGGGTTGTAAATTTTGCTTTAAAAGAAAGAATACTGTTCCCTAGTAATGAGTTTTAAAACACGATAGTGTTGCCTAGCAATGCCATTTTAAACCGAAAACTGTTGCCTAGCAATGTCATCAAAAAGAACTGTTGCTTAGCAATGTCATTTTTAAACACAATATTGCTACCCATTAACAGCTTTTAAAAAAGAGATACTGTTGCGTAGCAATGTCAATTTCTGACACGAAACCTTTACCTTTTAATGCATTTTTCAAAGTCGCAACTTTTTCCTAGCAATGTAACTTTTAAATATAATTTGGCTGCCTAGCAATGCAATTTTTCTATCACCCAAGTGTTGCCTAGCAATGCCAGTCTAAACCGGAAACTGTTGCCTAGCAATGAATTTTTAAAACACCTGACTGTTGCTTAGCAATGACATTTTGAACAAGAAACTGTAGCTTAGCAATGCCATCTCCAAACACGAAACTGTTGCTTAGCAATGTCATCTGTAAATAATAGTTTTTTTTTATCTCTAAAGGTTCTATACACACAATGAAAATATCGGTGATATGCTAATGGCAAAACACGGGTTGTAAATTTTGCTTTAAAAGAAAGAATACTGTTGCCTAGCAATGAGTTTAAAACACGAAAGTGTTGCCTAGCAATGCCATTTTAAACCGGAAACTGTTGCCTAGCAATGGTATAATAGGGGTTGAAAATTTTGCTTTAATAGAAAGAATACTGTTGCCTAGCAATGAGTTTTAAAACGCGATAGTGTTGCCTAGCAATGCCACTTTAAACCGGAAACTGTTGCCTAGCAATGAAGTTTTAAAACATCTGACTGTTACTTAGCAATGGCATTTTGAACAAGAAACTGTATCTAAGCAATGCCATCTGCAAACACGAAAATGTTGCCTAGCAATGTCATCTATAAATAATACTTTTTTTCATCTCTCAATGATCTATACATACAATGAAAATATCGGTGATATGCTAATGGCAAAATAGGGGTTGTAAATTTTGCTTTAATAGAAAGAATACTGTTGCCTTGCAATGAGTTTTAAAACACGATAGTGTTGCCTAGCAATGCCACATTAAACCGGCAACTGTTGCCTAGCAATGAAGTTTTAAAACATCTGACTGTTAGTTAGCAATGGCATTTTGAACAAGAAACTGTATCTAAGCAATGCCATTTAAACACGAAACTGTTGCCTAGCAATGTCATCTATAAGTAATACTTTTTTTCATCTCTCAATGATCTATTCATTCAATGAAAATATCGGTGATATGCTAATGGCAAAATAGGGGTTGTAAATTTTGCTTTAATAGAAAGAATACTGTTGCCTTGCAATGAGTTTTAAAACACGATAGTGTTGCCTAGCAATGCCACATTAAACCGGAAACTGTTGCCTAGCAATGAAGTTTTAAAACATCTGACTGTTACTTAGCAATGGCATTTTGAACAAGAAACTGTATCTAAGCAATGCTATCTGCAAACACGAAACTGTTGCCTAGCAATGTCATCTATAAATAATACTTTTTTCATCTCTCAATGATCTATACATACAATGAAAATATCGGTGATATGCTAATGGCAAAACACGGGTTGTAAATTTTGCTTTAAAAGAAAGAATACTGTTGCCTAGCAATGAGTTTAAAACACGAAAGTGTTGCCTAGCAATGCCATTTTAAACCGGAAACTGTTGCCTAGCAATGGTATAATAGGGGTTGAAAATTTTGCTTTAATAGAAAGAATACTGTTGCCTAGCAATGAGTTTTAAAACGCGATAGTGTTGCCTAGCAATGCCACTTTAAACCGGAAACTGTTGCCTAGCAATGAAGTTTTAAAACATCTGACTGTTACTTAGCAATGGCATTTTGAACAAGAAACTGTATCTAAGCAATGCCATCTGCAAACACGAAAATGTTGCCTAGCAATGTCATCTATAAATAATACTTTTTTTCATCTCTCAATGATCTATACATACAATGAAAATATCGGTGATATGCTAATGGCAAAATAGGGGTTGTAAATTTTGCTTTAATAGAAAGAATACTGTTGCCTTGCAATGAGTTTTAAAACACGATAGTGTTGCCTAGCAATGCCACATTAAACCGGCAACTGTTGCCTAGCAATGAAGTTTTAAAACATCTGACTGTTAGTTAGCAATGGCATTTTGAACAAGAAACTGTATCTAAGCAATGCCATTTAAACACGAAACTGTTGCCTAGCAATGTCATCTATAAGTAATACTTTTTTTCATCTCTCAATGATCTATTCATTCAATGAAAATATCGGTGATATGCTAATGGCAAAATAGGGGTTGTAAATTTTGCTTTAATAGAAAGAATACTGTTGCCTTGCAATGAGTTTTAAAACACGATAGTGTTGCCTAGCAATGCCACATTAAACCGGAAACTGTTGCCTAGCAATGAAGTTTTAAAACATCTGACTGTTACTTAGCAATGGCATTTTGAACAAGAAACTGTATCTAAGCAATGCCATTTAAACACGAAACTGTTGCCTAGCAATGTCATCTATAAGTAATACTTTTTTTCATCTCTCAATGATCTATTCATTCAATTAAAATATCGGTGATATGCTAATGGCAAAATAGGGGTTGTAAATTTTGCTTTAATAGAAAGAATACTGTTGCCTTGCAATGAGTTTTAAAACACGATAGTGTTGCCTAGCAATGCCACATTAAACCGGAAACTGTTGCCTAGCAATGAAGTTTTAAAACATCTGACTGTTACTTAGCAATGGCATTTTGAACAAGAAACTGTATCTAAGCAATGCTATCTGCAAACACGAAACTGTTGCCTAGCAATGTCATCTATAAATAATACTTTTTTCATCTCTCAATGATCTATACATACAATGAAAATATCGGTGATATGCTAATGGCAAAATAGAGGTTGTAAATTTTGCTTTAATAGAAAGAATACTGTTGCCTAGCAATGAGTTGTAAAACACGATAGTGTGGCCTAGCAATGCCACTTTATACCGGAAACTGTTGCCTAGCAATGAAGTTTTAAAACATCTGACTGTTACTTGGCAATGGCATTTTGAACAAGAAACTGTATCTAAGCAATGCCATCTGCAAACACGAAACTGTTGCCTAGCAATGTCATCTATAAATAATACTTTTTTTCATCTCTCAATGATCTATACATACAATGAAAACATCGGTGATATGCTAATGGAAAAATAGGGGTTGTAAATTTTGCTTTAATAGAAAGAATACTGTTGCCTAGCAATGAGTTTTAAAACACGAAAGTGTTGTCTAGCAAGGCCATTTTAAACCGGAAACTGTTGCCTTGCGATGTCATAAAAAAGAACTGTTGCTTAGCAATGTAATTTTTAAACACAATATTGCTACCTATTATAAACTTTTAAGAAATATACTCTTGCGTAGCAATGTCAATTTCAGACACAAAACTTTTACCTTTCAATGCATTTTTCAAAGAGAAACTTTTTCCTAGCAATGTAATTTTTAAATACAATTTGGCTGCCTAACAATGTAATTTTTCTATCACGAAAGAGTTGCCTAGCAATGCCAGATTAAACCGGAAACTGTTGCCTAGCAATGAAGTTTTAAAACACCTGACTGTTGCTTAGCAATGACATTTGGAACAAGAAACGGTAGCTTAGCAATGCCATCTCCAAACACGAAACTGTTGCTTAGCAATGTCATCTGTAAATAATAGTTTTTTTTTATCTCTAAAGGTTCTATACACACAATGAAAATATCGGTGATATGCTTTTGGCAAAACACGGGTTGTAAATTTTGCTTTAATAGAAAGAATACTGTTGCCTAGCAATGCCATTTTAAACCGGAAACTTTTGCCTAGAAATGTCATCAAATAGAACTTTTGCTTAGCAATGTCATTTTTAAACACAATATTGCTAAATAATATAATCTTTTAAAATAAGATACTGTTGCGTAGCAATGTCAATTTCAGACACAAAACGTTTACATTTTAATGCATTTCTCAAAGAGAAAATTTTTCCTAGCAATGTAATTTTTAAATACAGTTTGGGTGCCTAACAATTAAATTTTTCTATCACAAAAGTGTTGCCTAGCCATGCCAGTAAAACCGGAAACTGTTGCTTAGCAATGAAGTTTTTAATCACCTGACTGTTCCTTAGCAATGACATTTTGACCAAGAAACTATAGCCTAGCAATGCGATCTCCAAACGCGAAACAGTTGCCTAGCAATGTCATCTATAAGGAACAGTTTTTTATCTCTCAATGATCTATACATACAAAGAAAGTATCAGTGATATGCTAATGGTATAGCAGGGGTTGTAAATTTTGCTTTATTATAAAGAATACTGTCGCCTAGCAATGAGTTTAATACACGAAAGTGTTGCCTAGCAATGCCATTTTAAACCGGGAACTGTCGCCTAGCAATATCATCGACAAGAACTGTTGCTAAGCAATGACATTTTTAAACAAAATATTGCTACCTATTATAAACTTTTTTAAAATCAACTGTTGCGTAGCAACGTCCATTTCAGACACAAAACTTTTACCTTTCAATGCATTTTTCAAAGAAAAACTTTTTTCTAGCAATGTAATTTTTAAATACAATTTGGCTGCCTAACAATGTAATTTTTCTATCACGAAAGTGTTGCCTAGCAATCAAGTCTTAAAACACCTGAATGTTGCTTAGCAATGACATTTTGAACAAGAAACTGTAGCTTAGCAATGCTATCTCCAAATAGGAAACTGTTGCCTTGCAATGTCATCTATAAGGATGAGTTTTTAATCCCTCAATGATCTATAGATACAATGAAAACATCGGTGATATGCTAATGGAAAAACACGGGTTAAATTTCGCTTTAATGGAAAGAATACTGTTGCCTAGCAATGCCATATGAAACCGGGAACTGTTGTATAGCAATGTCATCAACAAGAACTGTTGCTTAGCAATGTCATTTTTAAACACAATATTTTTACATATTATAAACTTTTAAAATATATACTGTTGCGTAGCAATGTCAATTTCAGACACAAAACATTTACCTTTCAATGCATTTTTCAAAGAGAAACTTTTTCCTAGCAATGTAATTTTTAAATACAATTTGGCTGCCTAACAATGTAATTTTTCTATCATGAAAGTGTTGCCTAGCAATGCCAGTCTAAACCGGAAACTGTTGCATAGCAATGAAGTTTTAAAACACCTGACCGTTGCTTAGCAATGACATTTTGAACAAGAAACTGTAGCTTAGCAATGCCATCTCCAAACACGAAACTGTTGCCTAGAAATGTCATCTATAAATTACAGTTTTTTTATCTTTCAATGATCTATACATACAATGAAAATATCGGTGATATGCTAATGGCAAAACATGGGTTGTAAATATAGCTTTAATAGAAAGAATACTGTTGCCTAGCAATGCCATATGAAACCGCAAACTGTTGCCTAGCAATGAAGTTTTAAAACACCTGACTGTTGCTTAGCAATGAGATTTTGAACAAGAAACTGTATCTAAGCAAAGCCATCTGCAAACACGAAACTGTTGCCTAGCAATGTCATCTATAAATAATAGTTTTTTCATCTCTCAATGATCTATACATACAATGAAAATATCGGTGATATGCTAATGGAACAATAGGGGTTGTAAATTTTGCTTTAATAGAAAGAATACTGTTGCCTAGCTATGAGTTTTAAAACACGAAAGTGAATTTTTAAAACACCTGACTGTTGCTTAGCAATGACATTTTGAACAAGAAACTGTAGCTTAGCAATGCCATCTCCAAACACGAAACTGTTGCTTAGCAATGTCATCTGTAAATAATAGTTTTTTTTTATCTCCAAAGGATCTATACATACAATGAAAATATCGGTGATATGCTAATGACAAAACACGGGTTGTAAATTTTGCTTTAAAAGAAAGAATACTGTTCCCTAGTAATGAGTTTTAAAACACGATAGTGTTGCCTAGCAATGCCATTTTAAACCGAAAACTGTTGCCTAGCAATGTCATCAAAAAGAACTGTTGCTTAGCAATGTCATTTTTAAACAAAATATTGCTACCCATTAACAGCTTTTAAAAAAGAGATACTGTTGCGTAGCAATGTCAATTTCTGACACGAAACCTTTACCTTTTAATGCATTTTTCAAAGTCGCAACTTTTTCCTAGCAATGTAACTTTTAAATATAATTTGGCTGCCTAGCAATGCAATTTTTCTATCACCCAAGTGTTGCCTAGCAATGCCAGTCTAAACCGGAAACTGTTGCCTAGCAATGAATTTTTAAAACACCTGACTGTTGCTTAGCAATGACATTTTGAACAAGAAACTGTAGCTTAGCAATGCCATCTCCAAACACGAAACTGTTGCTTAGCAATATCATCTATAAATAATAGTTTTTTTATCTCTAAAGGTTCTATACACACAATGAAAATATCGGTGATATGCTAATGGCAAAACACGGGTTGTAAATTTTGCTTTAAAAGAAAGAATACTGTTGCCTAGCAATGAGTTTAAAACACGAAAGTGTTGCCTAGCAATGCCATTTTAAACCGGAAACTGTTGCCTAGCAATGGTATAATAGGGGTTGAAAATTTTGCTTTAATAGAAAGAATACTGTTGCCTAGCAATGAGTTTTAAAACGCGATAGTGTTGCCTAGCAATGCCACTTTAAACCGGAAACTGTTGCCTAGCAATGAAGTTTTAAAACATCTGACTGTTACTTAGCAATGGCATTTTGAACAAGAAACTGTATCTAAGCAATGCCATCTGCAAACACGAAAATGTTGCCTAGCAATGTCATCTATAAATAATACTTTTTTTCATCTCTCAATGATCTATACATACAATGAAAATATCGGTGATATGCTAATGGCAAAATAGGGGTTGTAAATTTTGCTTTAATAGAAAGAATACTGTTGCCTTGCAATGAGTTTTAAAACACGATAGTGTTGCCTAGCAATGCCACATTAAACCGGCAACTGTTGCCTAGCAATGAAGTTTTAAAACATCTGACTGTTACTTAGCAATGGCATTTTGAACAAGAAACTGTATCAAAGCAATGCCATTTAAACACGAAACTGTTGCCTAGCAATGTCATCTATAAGTAATACTTTTTTTCATCTCTCAATGATCTATTCATTCAATGAAAATATCGGTGATATGCTAATGGCAAAATAGGGGTTGTAAATTTTGCTTTAATAGAAAGAATACTGTTGCCTTGCAATGAGTTTTAAAACACGATAGTGTTGCCTAGCAATGCCACATTAAACCGGAAACTGTTGCCTAGCAATGAAGTTTTAAAACATCTGACTGTTACTTAGCAATGGCATTTTGAACAAGAAACTGTATCTAAGCAATGCTATCTGCAAACACGAAACTGTTGCCTAGCAATGTCATCTATAAATAATACTTTTTTCATCTCTCAATGATCTATACATACAATGAAAACATCGGTGATATGCTAATGGCAAAATAGGGGTTGTAAATTTTGCTTTAATAGAAAGAATACTGTTGCCTAGCAATGAGTTTTAAAACACGAAAGTGTTGTCTAGCAATGCCATTTTAAACCGGAAACTGTTGCCTTGCGATGTCATAAAAAAGAACTGTTGCTTAGCAATGTAATTTTTAAACACAATATTGCTACCTATTATAAACTTTTAAGAAATATACTCTTGCGTAGCAATGTCAATTTCAGACACAAAACTTTTACCTTTCAATGCATTTTTCAAAGAGAAACTTTTTCCTAGCAATGTAATTTTTAAATACAATTTGGCTGCCTAACAATGTAATTTTTCTATCACGAAAGAGTTGCCTAGCAATGCCAGATTAAACCGGAAACTGTTGCCTAGCAATGAAGTTTTAAAACACCTGACTGTTGCTTAGCAATGACATTTGGAACAAGAAACGGTAGCTTAGCAATGCCATCTCCAAACACGAAACTGTTGCCTAGTAATGTCATCTATAAATTATAGTTTTTTATCTCTCAATGATCTATACATACAATGAAAATATCGGTGATATGCTTTTGGCAAAACACGGGTTGTAAATTTTGCTTTAATAGAAAGAATACTGTTGCCTAGCAATGCCATTTTAAACCGGAAACTGTTGCCTAGAAATGTCATCAAATAGAACTTTTGCTTAGCAATGTCATTTTTAAACACAATATTGCTACCTAATATAATCTTTTAAAATAAGATACTGTTGCGTAGCAATGTCAATTTCAGACACAAAACGTTTACATTTTAATGCATTTCTCAAAGAGAAAATTTTTCCTAGCAATGTAATTTTTAAATACAGTTTGGGTGCCTAACAATTAAATTTTTCTATCACAAAAGTGTTGCCTAGCCATGCCAGTAAAACCGGAAACTGTTGCTTAGCAATGAAGTTTTTAATCACCTGACTGTTCCTTAGCAATGACATTTTGACCAAGAAACTATAGCCTAGCAATGCGATCTCCAAACGCGAAACAGTTGCCTAGCAATGTCATCTATAAGGAACAGTTTTTTATCTCTCAATGATCTATACATACAAAGAAAGTATCAGTGATATGCTAATGGTATAGCAGGGGTTGTAAATTTTGCTTTATTATAAAGAATACTGTCGCCTAGCAATGAGTTTAATACACGAAAGTGTTGCCTAGCAATGCCATTTTAAACCGGGAACTGTCGCCTAGCAATATCATCGACAAGAACTGTTGCTAAGCAATGACATTTTTAAACAAAATATTGCTACCTATTATAAACTTTTTTAAAATCAACTGTTGCGTAGCAACGTCCATTTCAGACACAAAACTTTTACCTTTCAATGCATTTTTCAAAGAAAAACTTTTTTCTAGCAATGTAATTTTTAAATACAATTTGGCTGCCTAACAATGTAATTTTTCTATCACGAAAGTGTTGCCTAGCAATCAAGTTTTAAAACACCTGAATGTTGCTTAGCAATGACATTTTGAACAAGAAACTGTAGCTTAGCAATGCTATCTCCAAATAGGAAACTGTTGCCTTGCAATGTCATCTATAAGGATGAGTTTTTAATCCCTCAATGATCTATAGATACAATGAAAACATCGGTGATATGCTAATGGAAAAACACGGGTTAAATTTCGCTTTAATGGAAAGAATACTGTTGCCTAGCAATGCCATATGAAACCGGGAACTGTTGTATAGCAATGTCATCAACAAGAACTGTTGCTTAGCAATGTCATTTTTAAACACAATATTTACATATTATAAACTTTTAAAATATATACTGTTGCGTAGCAATGTCAATTTCAGACACAAAACATTTACCTTTCAATGCATTTTTCAAAGAGAAACTTTTTCCTAGCAATGTAATTTTTAAATACAATTTGGCTGCCTAACAATGTAATTTTTCTATCATGAAAGTGTTGCCTAGCAATGCCAGTCTAAACCGGAAACTGTTGCATAGCAATGAAGTTTTAAAACACCTGACCGTTGCTTAGCAATGACATTTTGAACAAGAAACTGTAGCTTAGCAATGCCATCTCCAAACACGAAACTGTTGCCTAGCAATGTCATCTATAAATTACAGTTTTTTTATCTTTCAATGATCTATACATACAATGAAAATATCGGTGATATGCTAATGGCAAAACATGGGTTGTAAATATAGCTTTAATAGAAAGAATACTGTTGCCTAGCAATGCCATATGAAACCGCAAACTGTTGCCTAGCAATGAAGTTTTAAAACACCTGACTGTTGCTTAGCAATGAGATTTTGAACAAGAAACTGTATCTAAGCAAAGCCATCTGCAAACACGAAACTGTTGCCTAGCAATGTCATCTATAAATAATAGTTTTTTCATCTCTCAATGATCTATACATACAATGAAAATATCGGTGATATGCTAATGGAACAATAGGGGTTGTAAATTTTGCTTTAATAGAAAGAATACTGTTGCCTAGCTATGAGTTTTAAAACACGAAAGTGAATTTTTAAAACACCTGACTGTTGCTTAGCAATGACATTTTGAACAAGAAACTGTAGCTTAGCAATGCCATCTCCAAACACGAAACTGTTGCTTAGCAATATCATCTATAAATAATAGTTTTTTTTATCTCTAAAGGTTCTATACACACAATGAAAATATCGGTGATATGCTAATGGCAAAACACGGGTTGTAAATTTTGCTTTAAAAGAAAGAATACTGTTGCCTAGCAATGAGTTTAAAACACGAAAGTGTTGCCTAGCAATGCCATTTTAAACCGGAAACTGTTGCCTAGCAATGGTATAATAGGGGTTGAAAATTTTGCTTTAATAGAAAGAATACTGTTGCCTAGCAATGAGTTTTAAAACGCGATAGTGTTGCCTAGCAATGCCACTTTAAACCGGAAACTGTTGCCTAGCAATGAAGTTTTAAAACATCTGACTGTTACTTAGCAATGGCATTTTGAACAAGAAACTGTATCTAAGCAATGCCATCTGCAAACACGAAAATGTTGCCTAGCAATGTCATCTATAAATAATACTTTTTTTCATCTCTCAATGATCTATACATACAATGAAAATATCGGTGATATGCTAATGGCAAAATAGGGGTTGTAAATTTTGCTTTAATAGAAAGAATACTGTTGCCTTGCAATGAGTTTTAAAACACGAAAGTGTTGTCTAGCAATGCCATTTTAAACCGGAAACTGTTGCCTTGCGATGTCATAAAAAAGAACTGTTGCTTAGCAATGTAAATTTTAAACACAATATTGCTACCTATCATAAACTTTTAAGTAATATACTCTTGCGTAGCAATGTCAATTTCAGACGCAATACTTTTACCTTTCAATGCATTTTTCAAAGAGAAACTTTTTCCTAGCAATGTAATTTTTAAATACAATTTGGCTGCCTAACAATGTAATTTTTCTATCACGAACGTGTTGCCTAGCAATGCCAGTCTAAACCGGATACTGTTGCCTAGCATTGAAGTTTTAAAACACCTGACTGTTGGTTAGCAATGACATTTTGAACAAGAAACGGTAGCTTAGCAATGCCATCTCCAAACACGAAACTGTTGCCTAGTAATGTCATCTATAAATTATAGTTTCTTTATCTCTCAATGATCTATACATACAATGAAAATATCGATGATATGCTATTGCCAGAACACGGGTTGTAAATTTTGCTTTAATAGAAAGAATACTGTTGCCTAGCAAATCCATTTTAAACCGGAAACTGTTGCCTAGCAATGTCATCAAAAAGAACTTTTGTTTAGCAGTGTCATTTTTAACACAATATTGCTACCTATTATAATCTTTTAAAAAAAGGAACTGTTGCGTAGCAATGTCAATTTGAGACTCAAAACTTTTACCTTTCAATGCATTTTTCAAAGAGAAACTTTTTCCTAGCAATGTAATTTGTAAACACAATTTGGCTGCCTAACAATGTAATTTTTCTATCACCCAAGTGTTGCCTATCAATGCCAGTCTAAACCGGAAACTCTTGCCTAGCAATGAAGTTTTAAAACACCTGACTATTGCTTAGCAATGACATTTTGAACAAGAAACTGTAGCTTAGCAATGCCATCTCAAAAACATGAAACTGTTGCTTAGCAATGCCATCTGCAAACACGAAACTGTTGCCTAGCAATATCATCTATAAATAATACTTTTTTCATCTCTCAATGATCTATACATACAATAAAAATATCGGTGATATGCTAATGGCAAAATAGGCGTTGTAAATTTTGCTTTAATAGAAAGAATACTGTTGCCTAGCAATGAGTTTTAAAACACGAACGTGTTGTATAGCAATGCAATATAAAACCGGAAACTGTTGCCTTGCGATGTCATAAAAAAGAACTGTTGCTTTGGAATGTAATTTTTAAACACAATATTGCTACCTATTATAAACTTTTAAGAAATATACTCTTGCGTAGCAATGTCAATTTCAGACACAAAACTTTTACCTTTCAATGCATTTTTCAAAGAGAAACTTTTTCCTAGCAATGTAATTTTTAAATACAATTTGGCTGCCTAACAATGTAATTTTTCTATCACGAAAGTGTTGCCTTTCAATGCCAGTCTAAACCGGAAACTGTTGCCTAGCAATGAAGTTTTTAAACACCTGACTGTTGGTTAGCAATGACATTTTGAACAAGAAACGGTAGCTTAGCAATGCCATCTCCAAACACGAAACTGTTGCCTAGTAATGTCATCTATAAATTATAGTTTCTTTATCTCTCAATGATCTATACATACAATGAAAATATCGGTGTTATGCTATTGGCAAAACACGGGTTGTAAATTTTGCTTTAATAGAAAGAATACTGTTGCCTAGCAAATCCATTTTAAACCGGAAACTGTTACCTAGGTATATCATCAAAAAGAACTTTTGCTTAGCAATGTCATTTTTAAACACAATATTGCTACCTATTATAATCTTTTGAAAAAAGATACTGTTGCGTAGCAATGTCAATTTGAGACTCAAACTTTTACCTTTCAATGCATTTTTTAAAGAGAAACTTTTTTCTAGCAATGTAATTTGTAAACACAATTTGGCTGCCTAACAATGTAATTTTTCTATCACCCAAGTGTTGCCTATCAATGCCAGTCTAAACCGGAAACTCTTGCCTAGCAATGATGTTTTAAAACACCTGACTGTTGCTTAGCAATGACATTTTGAACAAGAAACTGTAGCTTAGCAATGCCATCTCCAAACATGAAACTGTTGCTTAGCAATGTCATCTATAAAGAAGTTTTTAATCCCTCAATGATCAATACATACAATGGAAATTTCGGTGATATGCTAATGGCAAAACATGGGTTGTAAATATAGGTTTAATAGAAAGAATACTGTTGCCTAGCAATGAGTTTTAAAACACGAAAGTGTTGCCTAGCAATGCCATTTTAAACCGGAAACTGTTGCCTAGCAATGTCATCAAAAAGAACTATTGCTTAGCAATGTCATTTTTAAACACAATATTTCCACCTATTATAAACTTTTAAAAAATATACTGTTGCGTAGCAATGTCAATTTCAGACACAAAACTTTTACCTTTCAATGCATTTTTCAAAGAGAAACTTTTTCCCAAGCAATGTAATTTTTAAATACAATTTGGCTGCCTAACAATGTAATTTTTCTATCACGAAAGTGTTGCCTACAATGTCAGCCTAACCGGAAACTGTTGCCTAGCAATGAAGTTTTAAAACACCTGACTGTTGCTTAGCAATGACATTTTGAACAAGAAACTGTTGCTTAGCAATGCTATCTCCAAATAGGAAACTGTTGCCTAGCAATGTCATCTATAAGGAATAGTTTTTAATCCCTCAAAGATCTATAGATACAATGAAAATATCGGTGATATGCTAATGGCAAGACACGGGTTGTAAATTTCGCTTTAATAGAAAGAATACTGTTGCCTAGCAATGCCATATGAAACCGCAAACTGTTGCCTAGCAATGAAGTTTTAAAACACCTGACTGTTGCTTAGCAATGAGATTTTGAACAAGAAACTGTATCTAAGCAAAGCCATCTGCAAACAGGAAACTGTTGCCTAGCAATGTCATCTATAAATAATAATTTTTTTATCTCTCAATGATCTATATATACAATGAAAGTATCAGTGATATGCTAATGGTATAACAGGGGTTGTAAATTTTGCTTTATTATAAAGAATACTATCGCCTAGCAATGAGTTTAAAACACGAAATTGTTGCATAGCAATGCCATTTTAAACCGGGAACTGTCGCCTAGCAATATCATCAACAAGAACTGTTGCTAAGCAATATCATTTTTAAACACAATATTGCTACCTATTATAAACTTTTTAAAATTCAACTGTTGCGTAGCAACGTCAATTTCAGACACAAAACTTTTACCTTTCAATGCATTTTTCAAAGAGAAAATTTTTCCTAGCAATGTAATTTTTAAATACAATTTGGCTGCCTAACAATGTAATTTTTCTATCACGAAAGTGTTGCCTAGCAATGTCAGCCTAACCGGAAACTGTTGCCTAGCAATGAAGTTTTAAAACACCTGACTGTTGCTTAGCAATGACATTTTGAACAAGAAACTGTAGCTTAGCAATGCTATCTCCAAATAGGAACTGTTGCCTAGCAATGTCATCTATAAGGAATAGTTTTTAATCCCTCAAAGATCTATAGATACAATGAAAATATCGGTGATATGCTAATGGCAAAACACGGGTTGTAAATTTTGCTTTAAAAGAAAGAATACTGTTGCCTAGCACTGAGTTCTAAAACACGATAGTGTTGCCTAGCAATGCCATTTTAAACCGGAAACTGTTGTCTAGCAATGTCATAAGAAAGAACTGTTGCTTAGCAATGTCATTTTTAAACACAATATTGCTACCCATTAACAGCTTTTAAAAAAGAGATACTGTTGCCTAGCAATGTCAATTTCTGACACGAAACCTTTACCTTTTAATGCATTTGTCAAAATCGCAACTTTTTCCTAGCAATGTAACTTTTAAATACAATTTGGCTGCCTAACAATGCAATTTTTCTATCACCCAAGTGTTGCCTAGCAATGCCAGTCTAAACCGGAAACTGTTGCCTAGCAATGAATTTTTATAACACCTGACTGTTGCTTAGCAGTGACATTTTGAACAAGAAACTGTAGCTTAGCAATGCCATCTCCAAACACGAAACTGTTGCTTAGCAATATAATCTATAAATAATAGTTTTTTTTATCTCTAAAGGATCTATACACACAATGAAAATATCGGTGAAATGCTAATGGCAAAACACGGGTTGTAAATTTTGCTTTAAAAGAAAGAATACTGTTGCCTAGCAATGAGTTTAAAACACGAAAGTGTTGCCAAGCAATGCCATTTTAAACCGGAAACTGTTGCCTAGCAATGGTATAATAGGGGTTGTAAATTTTGCTTTAATAGAAAGAATACTGTTGCCTAGCAATGAGTTTTAAAACACGATAGTGTTGCCTAGCAATGCCACTTTAAACCGGAAACTGTTGCCTAGCAATGAAGTTTTAAAACATCTGACTGTTACTTAGCAATGGCATTTTGAACAAGAAACTGTATCTAAGCAATGCCATCTGCAAACACGAAACTGTTGCCTAGCAATGTCATCTATAAATAATACTTTTTTTCATCTCTCAATGATCTATACATACAATGAAAATATCGGTCATATGCTAATGGCAAAATAGGGGTTGTAAATTTTGCTTTAATAGAAAGAATACTGTTGCCTAGCAATGAGTTTTAAAACACGAAAGTGTTGTCTAGCAATGCCATTTTAAACCGGAAACTGTTGCTTGCGATGTCATAAAAAAGAACTGTTGCTTAGCAATGTAATTTTTAAACACAATATTGCTACCTATTATAAACTTTTAAGAAATATACTCTTGCGTAGCAATGTCAATTTCAGACACAAAACGTTTACCTTTCAATGCATTTTTCAAAGAGAAACTTTTCCTAGCAATGTAATTTTTAAATACAATTTGGCTGCCTAACAATGTAATTTTTCTATCACGAAAGTGTTGCCTAGCAATGCCAGTCTAAACCGGAAACTGTTGCCTAGCAATGAAGTTTTTAAACACCTGACTGTTGGTTAGCAATGACATTTTGAACAAGAAACGGTAGCTTAGCAATGCCATCTCCAAACACGAAACTGTTGCCTAGTAATGTCATCTATAAGGAACAGTTTTTTATCTCTCAATGATCTATACATACAATGAAAGTATCAGTGATATGCTAATGGTATAACAGGGGTTGTAAATTTTGCTTTATTATAAAGAATACTTAGAAGAATTATAGTTTTTTTATCTCTCAATGATCTATACATACAATGAAAATATCGGTTATATGCTATTGGCAAAACACGGGTTGTAAATTTTGCTTTAATAGAAAGAATACTGTTGCCTAGGAAATCCATTTTAAACCGGAAACTGTTGCCTAGGTATATAATCAAAAAGAACTTTTGCTTAGCAATGTCATTTTTAAACACAATTTTGCTACCTATTATAATCTTTTAAAATAAGATACTGTTGCGTAGCAATGTCAATTTCATACACAAAACGTTTACATTTCAATGCATTTCTCAAAGAGAAAATTTTTCCTAGCAATGTAATTTTTAAATACAGTTTGGGTGCCTAACAATTAAATTTTTCTATCACAAAAGTGTTGCCTAGCCATGCAAGTAAAACCGGAAACTGTTGCTTAGCAATGAAGTTTTTAATCACCTGACTGTTCCTTAACAATGACATTTTGACCAAGAAACTATAGCCAAGCAATGCGATCTCCAAACGGGAAACTGTTGCCTAGCAATGTCATCTATAAGGAACAGTTTTTTATCTCTCAATGATGTATACATACAATGAAAGTATCAGTGATATGCTAATGGTATAACAGGGGTTGTAAATTTTGCTTTATTATAAAGAATACTGTCGCCTAGCAATGAGTTTAAAACACGAAAGTGTTGCCTAGCAATGCCATTTTAAACCGGGAACTGTCGCCTAGCAATATCATCAACAAGAACTGTTGCTAAGCAACGTCATTTTTAAACACAATATTGCTACCTATTATAATTTTTTTTTAAATTCAACTGTTGCGTAGCAATGTCAATTTCAGACACAAAACTATTACCTTTCAATGCATTTTTCAAAGAGAAACTTTTTCCTAGCAATGTAATTTTTAAATACAATTTGGCTGCCTAACAATGTAATTTTTCTATCACGAAAGTGTTGCCTAGCAATGTCAGTCTAAACCGGAAACTGTTGCCTAGCAATGAAGTTTTAAAACACCTGACTGTTGCTTAGCAGTGACATTTTGAACAAGAAACTGTAGCTTAGCAATGCTATCTCCAAATAGGAAACTTTTGCCTAGCAATGTCATCTATAAGGAATAGTTTTTAATCCCTCAAAGATCTATAGATACAATGAAAATATCGGTGATATGCTAATGGCAAAACACGGGTTGTAAATTTCGCTTTAATGGAAAGAATACTGTTGCCTAGCAATGCCATATGAAACCGCAAACTGTTGCCTAGCAATGAAGTTTTAAAACACCTGACTGTTGCTTAGCAATGAGATTTTGAACAAGAAACTGTATCTAAGCAAAGCCATCTGCAAACAGGAAACTGTTGCCTAGCAATGTCATCTATAAATAATAGTTTTTTCATCTCTCAATGATCTATACATACAATGAAAATATCGGTGATATCTAATGGAACAATAGGGGTTGTAAATTTTGCATTAATAGAAAGAATACTGTTGCCTAGCTATGAGTTTTAAAACACGAGAGTGTTGCCTAGCAATGTCGTTTTAAACCGGAAACTGTTGCCTAGCAATGTCATCAAAAACAACTGTTGCTTAGCAATGTCATTTTTAAACACAATATTGCTACCCATTAACAGCTTTTAAAAAAGAGATACTGTTGCGTAGCAATGTTATTTTCTGACACGAAACCTTTACTTTTAATGCATTTTTCAAAGTCGCAACTTTTTCCTAGCAATGTACCTTTTAAATACAATTTGGCTGCCTAACAATGCAATTTTCTATCACCCAAGTGTTGCCTAGCAATGCCAGTCTAAACCGGAAACTGTTGCCTAGCAATGAATTTTTAAAACACCTGACTGTTGCTTAGCTATGACATTTTGAACAAGAAACTGTAGCTTAGCAATTCCATCTACAAACACGAAACTGTTGCTTAGCATTATCATCTATAAATAATAGTTTTTTATCTCTAAAGGATCTATACACACAGTGAAAATATCGGTGATATGCTAATGGCAAAACACGGGTTGTAAATTTTGCTTTAATAGAAAGAATACTGTTGCCTAACAATGCCATTTTAAACCGGAAACTGTTGCCTAGAAATGTCATCAAAAATAACTTTTGCTTAGCAATGTCATTTTTTACACAATATTGCTACCTATTATAATCTTTTAAAATAAGATACTGTTACGTAGCAATGTCAATTTCAGACACAAAACGTTTACATTTTAATGCATTTCTCAAAGAGAAACTTTTTCCTAGCAATGTAATTTTTAAATACAGTTTGGGTGCCTAACAATTAAATTTTTCTATCACAAAAGTGTTGCCTAGCCATACCAGTAAAACCCGAAACTGTTGCTTAGCAGTGAAGTTTTTAATCACCTGACTGTTCCTTAGCAATGACATTTTGACCAAGAAACTATAGCCTAGCAATGCGATCTCCAAACGCGAAACAGTTGCCTAGCAATGTCATCTATAAGGAACAGTTTTTTATCTCTCAATGATCTATACATACATAGAAAGTATCAGTGATATGCTAATGGTAAAACAGGGGTTGTAAATTTTGCTTTATTATAAAGAATACTTTCGCCTAGCAAGGAATTTAATACACGAAAGTGTTGCCTAGCAATGCCATTTTAAACCGGGAACTGTCGCCTAGCAATATCATAGACAAGAACTGTTGCTAAGCAATGTCATTTTTAAACACAATATTGCTACCTATTATAAACTTTTTTTAAAGCATCTGTTGCGTAGCAACGTCAATTTCAGACTCAAAACGTTTACCTTTCAATGCATTTTTCAAAGAGAAACTTTTTTCTAGCACTGTAATTTTTAAATACAATTTGGCTGCCTAACAATGTAATTTTTCTATCACGAAAGTGTTGCCTAGCAATGCCAGTCTAAACCGGAAACTGTTGCCTAGCAATGAATTTTTAAAACACCTGACTGTTGCTTAGCTATGACATTTTGAACAAGAAACTGTAGCTTAGCAATGCCATCTCCAAACACGAAACTGTTGCTTAGCATTATCATCTATAAATAATAGTTTTTTTTATCTCTAAAGGATCTATACACACAGTGAAAATATCGGTGATATGCTAATGGCAAAACACGGGTTAAATTTCGCTTTAATGGAAAGAATACTGTTGCCTAGCAATGCCATATGAAACCGGGAACTGTTGTATAGCAATGTCATCAACAAGAACTGTTGCTTAGCAATGTCGTTTTTAAACACAATATTTTTACATATTATAAACTTTTAAAATATATAGACCTACTGTTGCGTAGCAATGTCAATTTCAGACACAAAACATTTACCTTTCAATGCATTTTTCAAAGAGAAACTTTTTCCTAGCAATGTATTTTTTAAATACAATTTGGCTGCCTAACAATGTAATTTTTCTATCACAAAAGTTTTGCCTATCCATACAAGTATAACCGGAAACTGTTGCTTAGCAATGATGATTTTATTCACTTGACAGTTGCTTAGCAATAACATTTTGACCAAGAAACTATAGCCTAGAAATGCGATCTCCAAACACGAAACTGTTGCCTAGCAATGTCATCTATAAGGAACATTTTTTTATCTCTCAATGATCTATACATACAATGAAAGTATCAGTTTTATGCTAATGGTATAATAGGGGTTGTAAATTTTGGTTTAATAGAAAGAATACTGTTGCCTAGCAATGAGTTTTAAAACACGAAACTGTTGCCTAGCAATGCCACTTAAAACCGGAAACTGTTTCCTAGCATTGAAGTTTTAAAACACGAAAGTGTTGCCTAGCAATGTCATCTATAAGGAACAGTTTTTCATCTCTCAATGATCTATACATACAATGAAAATATCGGTGATATGCTAATGGCAAAACACTGGTTGTAAATTTTGCTATAATAGAAAGAATACTGTTGCCTAGCAATGAGTTTTAAAACACGAAAGTGTTGACTATCAAAGCCATTTTAAAACGGAAACTGTTGCCTAGCAATGTCATCAAAAAGTACTTTTGTCTAGCAATGTCATTCTTAAACACAATATTGCTACCTATTATAATCTTTTAAAAAAAGATTCTGTTGCGTTGCAATGTCAATTTCAGACACAAAACTTCTACATTTCAATGCATTTTTCAAAGAGAAAGCTTTTCCTAGCAATGTAATTTTTAAATACAATTTGGCTGCCTAACAATGTATTTTTTCTATCACGAAAGTTTTGCCTAGCAATGCCAGTCTAAACCGGAAACTGTTGCCTAGCAATGGATTTTTAAAACACCTGACTGTTGCTTAGCAATGGCATTTTGAACAAGAAACTGTTGCTTAGCAATGTCATCTCCAAACACGATACTGTTGCTTAGCAATGTCATCTATAAATAATAGTTTTTTTTATCTCTAAAGGATCTATACATAGAATGAAAATATCGGTGAAATGCTAATGGCAAAACACGGGTTGTAAATTTTGCTTTAAAAGAAATATTACCTTTGCCTAGCAATGAGTTTAAACACGAAAGTGTTGCCTAGCAATGCCATTTTAAACCGCAAATTGTTGCCTGGCAATGAAGTTTTAAAACACCTGACTGTTGCTTAGCAATGAGGTTTTGAACAAGAAACTGTATCTAAGCAATGCCATCTGCAAACACGAAACTGATGCCTAGCAATGTTATCTAAAAATAATAGTTTTTTGATCTCTGATTGATCTATACATACAATGAAAATATCGGTGATATGCTAATGGAACAATAGGGGTTGTTCATTTTGCTTTAATAGAAAGAATACTGTTGACTAGCTATGAGTTTTAAAACACGAAAGTTAATTTTTAAAACACCTGACTGTTGCTTAGAATGACATTTTGAACAAGAAACTGTAGCTTAGTAATGCCATCTCCAAGCACGAAACTGTTGCTTAGCAATGTCATCTTTAAATAATAGTTTTTTTTATCTCCAAAGGATCTATACATACAATGAAAATATCGGTGATATGCTAATGGCAAAACACGGGTTGTAAATTTTGCTTTAATAGAAAGAATACTGTTGCCTAGCAATGAGTTTTAAAACACGACAGTTTTGCCCAGCAATGCCATTTTAAACCGGAAGCTGTTGCCTAGCAATGTCATCAAAAAGAACTATTGCTTAGCAATGTCATTTTTAAAAACAATATTGCCACCTATTATAAACTTTTAAAAAATAAACTGTTGCGTAGCAAAGTCAATTTCAGACACAAAACTTTTACCTTTCAATGCATTTTTCAAAGTCGAAACATTTTCCTAGCAATGTAATTTTTAAAGACAATTTGTCTGCCTAACAATGTAATTTTTCTATCACGAAAGTTTTGCCTAGCCATGCCAGTCTAAACCGGAAACTGTAGCCTAGCAATGAAGTTTTAAAACACCTGACTGTTGCTTAGCAATGACATTTTGAACAAGAAACTGTAGCTTAGCAATGTCATCTCCAAATACAAAACTGTTGCCTAGCAATGTCATCTATAAAAAATAGTTTTTAATCCCTCAACGATCAATACATACAATGAAAATTTCGGTGATATGCTAATGGCAAAACATGGGTTGTAAATTTAGCTTTAATAGAAAGAATACTGTTGCCTAGCAATGCCATTTTAAACCGGAAATTGTTGCCTAGAAATGTCATCAAAAAGAACTTTTGCTTAGCAATGTCATTTTTAAACACAATATTGCTACCTATTATAATCTTTTAAAATAAGATACTGTTACGTAGCAATGTCAATTTCAGACACAAAACGTTTACATTTTAATGCATTTCTCAAAGAGAAAATTTTTCCTAGCAATGTAATTTTTAAATACAGTTTGGGTGCCTAACAATTAAATTTTTCTATCACAAAAGTGTTGCCTAGCCATGCCAGTAAATCCGGAAACTGTTGCTTAGCAATGAAGTTTTTAATCACCTGACTGCTCCTTAACAATGACATTTTGACCAAGAAACTATAGCCTAGCAATGCGATCTCCAAACGCGAAACTGTTGCCTAGCAATGTCATCTATAAGGAACAGTTTTTTATCTCTCAATGATCTATACATACAATGAAAGTATCAGTGATATGCTAATGGTATAACAGGGGTTGTAAATTTTGCTTTATTATAAAGAATACTGTCGCCTAGCAATGAGTTTAAAACACGAAAGTGTTGCCTAGCAATGCCATTTGAAACCAGGAACTGTCGCCTAGCAATGTCATCAACAAGAACTTTTGCTTAGCAATGTCATTTTTAAACACAATATTGCTACCTATTATAATCTTTTAAAATAAGATACTGTTGCGTAGCAATGTCAATTTCAGACACAAAACGTTTACATTTCAATGCATTTCTCAAAGAGAAAATTTTTCCTAGCAATGTAATTTTTAAATACAGTTTGGGTGCCTAACAATTAAATTTTTCTATCACAAAAGTGTTGCCTAGCCATGCCAGTAAAACGGGAAACTGTTGCTTAGCAATGAAGTTTTTAATCACCTGACTGTTCCTTAGCAATGACATTTTGACCAAGAAACTATAGCCTAGCAATGCGATCTCCAAACGTGAAACAGTTGCCTAGCAATGTCATCTATAAGGAACAGTTTTTTATCTCTCAATGATCTGTACATACAAAGAAAGTATCAGTGATATGCTAATGGTAAAACAGGTGTTGTAAATTTTGCTTTATTATAAAGAATACTGTCGCCTAGCAATGAGTTTAATACACGAAAGTGTTGCATAGCAATGCTATTTTAAACCGGGAACTGTCGCCTAGCAATATCATCGACACGAACTGTTGCTAAGCAATGTCATTTTTAAACACAATATTGCTACCTATTATAAACTTTTTTTAAATCAACTGTTGCGTAGCAACGTCAATTTCAGACACAAAGCTTTTACCTTTCAATGCATTTTTCAAAGAGAAACATTTTTCTAGCAATGTAATTTTTAAATACAAATTGGCTGCCTAACAATGTAAGTTTTCTATCACGAAAGTGTTGCCTAGCAATGCCAGTCTAAACCGGAAACTGTTGCCTAGTAATGAATTTTTAAAACACCTGACTGTTGCTTAGCTATGACATTTTGAACAAGAAACTGTAGCTTAGCAATGCCATCTCCAAACACGAAACTGTTGCTTAGCATTATCATCTATAAATAATAGTTTTTTATCTCTAAAGGATGTATACGCACAGTGAAAATATCGGTGATATGCTAATGGCAAAACACGGGTTGTAAATTTTGCTTTAAAAGAAAGAATACTGTTGCCTAGCAATGAGTTTAAAACACGAAAGTGTTGCCTAGCAATGCCATTTTAAACCGGAAACTGTTGCCTAGCAATGGTATAATAGGGGTTGTAAATTTTGCTTTAATAGAAAGAATACTGTTGCCTAGCAATGAGTTTTAAAACACGATAGTGTTGCCTAGCAATGCCACTTTAAACCGGAAACTGTTGCCTAGCAATGAAGTTTTAAAACATCTGACTGTTACTTAGCAATGACATTTTGAACAAGAAACTGTTGCTTAGCAATGCTATCTCCAAATAGGAAACTGTTGCCTAGCAATGTCATCTATAAGGAATAGTTTTTAATCCCTCAAAGATCTATAGATACAATGAAAATATCGGTGATATGCTAATGGCAAAACACGGGTTGTAAATTTCGCTTTAATGGAAAGAATACTGTTGCCTAGCAATGCCATATGAAACAGGGAACTGTTGCCTAGCAATGTCATCAACAAGAACTGTTGCTTAGCAATGTCATTTTTAAACACAATATTGTTACATATTATAAACTTTTTAAATATCAACTGTTGCATAGCAATGTCAATTTTGAGACACAAAACTTTTACCTTACAATGCATTTTTCAAAGAGAAACTTTTTCCTAGCAATGTATTTTTTAAATACAATTTGGCTGCCTAACAATGTAATTTTTCTATCACCCAAGTGTTGCCTAGCAAGGCCAGTCTAAACCGGAAACTGTTGCCTAGCAATGAAGTTTTAAAACACCTGACTGTTGCTTAGCAATGACATTTTGAACAAGAAACTGTAGCTAAGGAATGCCATCCGCAAACAAGAAACTGTTGCCAAGCAATGTCATCTAGAAATAATAGTTTTTTTATCTCTCAATGATCTATACATACAATGAAAATATCGGTAATATGCTAATGGCAAAACACGGGTTGTAAGTTTTGCTTTAATAGAAAGAATACTGTTGCCTAGCAATGAGTTTTAAAACACGAAAGTGTGCCTTGCAATGCCATTTGAAACCGGGAACTGTTGCCTAGCAATGTCATCAAAAAGAACTTTTGTTTAGCAATGTCATTTTTAAACACAATATTGCTACCTATTATAAACTTTTTAAAAATGATACTGTTGCGTAGCAATGTCAATTTCTGACACGAAACCTTTACCTTTCAATGCATTTTTCAAAGTCGCAACTTTTTCCTAGCAATGTAACTTTTAAAGACAATATTGCTGCCTAAATTAAATTTTTCTATCACAAAAGTGTTGCCTAGCCATGCCAGTATAACCGGAAACTGTTGCTTAGCAATGAAGATTTTAATCACCTGACTGTTGCTGAGCAATGACATTTTGAAAAAAAAACTGTAGCTTAGCAATGCCATCTCCAAATACGAAACTGTTGCCTAGCAATGTCATCTATAAGGAATAGTTTTTAATCCCTCAATTATCTATACATACAATGAAAATATCGGTGATATGCTAATGGCAAAACACGGGTTGTAAATTTTGCTTTAAAAGAAAGAATACTGTTGCCTAGCAATGAGTTTAAAACACGAAAGTGTTGCCTAGCAATGCCATTTTAAACCGGAAACTGTTGCCTAGCAATGGTATAATAGGGGTTGAAAATTTTGCTTTAATAGAAAGAATACTGTTGCCTAGCAATGAGTTTTAAAACGCGATAGTGTTGCCTAGCAATGCCACTTTAAACCGGAAACTGTTGCCTAGCAATGAAGTTTTAAAACATCTGACTGTTACTTAGCAATGGCATTTTGAACAAGAAACTGTATCTAAGCAATGCCATCTGCAAACACGAAAATGTTGCCTAGCAATGTCATCTATAAATAATACTTTTTATCATCTCTCAATGATCTATAGATACAATGAAAATATCGGTGATATGCTAATGGCAAAATAGGGGTTGTACATTTTGCTTTAATAGAAAGAATACTGTTGCCTAGCAATGAGTTTTAAAACACGAACGTGTTGTATAGCAATGCCATTTAAAACCGGAAACTGTTGCCTTGCGATGTCATAAAAAAGAACTGTTGCTTAGCAATGTAATTTTTAAACACAATATTGCTACCTATTATAAACTTTTAAGAAATATACTCTTGCGTAGCAATGTCAATTTCTGACACAAAACTTTTACCTTTCAATGCATTTTTCAAAGAGAAACTTTTTCCTAGCAATGTAATTTTTAAATACAATTTGGCTGCCTAACAATGTAAATTTCCTATCACGAAAGTGTTGCCTAGCAATGCCAGTCTAAACCGGAAACTGTTGCCTAGCAATTAAGTTTTTAAACACCTGACTGTTGGTTAGCAATGACATTTTGAACAAGAAACGGTAGCTTAGCAATGCCATCTACAAACACGAAACTGTTGCCTAGTAATGTCATCTATAAATTATAGTTTTTTTATCTCTCAATGATCTATACATACAATGAAAATATCGGTGATATGCTATTGGCAAAACACGGGTTGTAAATTTTCTTTAATAGAAAGAATACTGTTGCCTAGCAAATCCATTTTAAACCGGAAACTGTTGCCTAGGTATATCATGAAAAAGAACTTTTGCCTAGCAATGTCATTTTTAAACACAATATTGCTACCTATTATAATCTTTTAAAATAAGATACTGTTGCGTAGCAATGTCAATTTCAGACACAAAACGTTTACATTTCAATGCATTTCTCAAAGAGAATATTTTTCCTAGCAATGTAATTTTTAAATACAGTTTGGGTGCCTAACATTTAAATTTTTCTATCACAAAAGTGTTGCCTAACCATGCCAGTAAAACCGGAAACTGTTGCTTAGCAATGAAGTTTTTAATCACCTGACTGTTCCTTAATAATGACATTTTGACCAAGAAACTATAGCCTAGCAATGCGATCTCCAAACGCGAAACTGTTGCCTAGCAATGTCATCTATAAGGAACAGTTTTTTTATCTCTCAATGATCTATACATACAATGAAAGTATCAGTGATATGCTAATGGTATAAGAGGGGTTAAATTTTGCTTTATTATAAAGAATACTGTCGCCTAGCAATGAGTTTAAAACACGAAAGTGTTGCCTAGCAATGCCATTTTAAACCGGGAACTGTCGCCTAGCAATATCATCAACAAGAACTGTTGCTAATCAATGTCATTTTTAAACACAATATTGCTAACTATTATAAACTTTTTAAAATTCAACTTTTGCGTAGCAACGTCAATTTCAGACACAAAACTTTTACCTTTCAATGCATTTTTCAAAGAGAAACTTTTTCCTAGCAATGTAATTTTTAAATACAATTTGGCTGCCTAACAATGTAATTTTTCTATCACGAAAGTGTTGCCTAGCAATGTCAGTCTAAACCGGAAACTGTTGCCTAGCAATGAAGTTTTAAAACTCCTGACTGTAGCTTAGCAATGACATTTTGTACAAGAAACTGTAGCTTAGCAATGCTATCTCCAAATAGGAAACTGTTGCCTAGCAATGTCATCTATAAGAAATAGTTTTTAATTCCTCAAAGATCTATAGAAACAATGAAAATATCGGTGATATGCTAATGGCAAAACACGGGTTGTAAATTTCGCTTTAATGGAAAGAATACTGTTGCCTAGCAATGCCATATGAAACCGCAAACTGTTGCCTAGCAATGAAGTTTTAAAACACCTGACTGTTGCTTAGCAATGAGATTTTGAACAAGAAACTGTATCTAAGCAAAGCCATCTGCAAACAGGAAACTGTTGCCTAGCAATGTCATCTATAAATAATAGTTTTTTCATCTCTCAATGATCTATACATACAATGCAAATATCGGTGATATGCTAATGGAATAATAGGGGTTTTAAATTTTGCTTTAATAGAAAGAATACTGTTGCCTAGCTATGAGTTTTAAAACACGAAAGTGAATTTTTAAAACACCTGACTGTTGCATAGCAATGACATTTTGAACAAGAAACTGTAGCTTAGAAATGACATCTCCAAACACGAAACTGTTGCTTAGCAATGTCATCTTTAAATAATAGTTTTTTTTATCTCCAAAGGATCTATACATACAATGAAAATATCGGTGATATGCTAATGGCAAAACACGGGTTGTAAATTTTGCTTTAAAAGAAAGAATACTGTTGCCTAGCAATGAGTTTTAAAACACGATAGTGTTGCCTAGCAATGCCATTTTAAACCGGAAACTGTTGCCTAGCAATATCATCAACAAGAACTGTTGCTAATCAATGGCATTTTTAAACACAATATTGCTACCTATTATAAACTTTTTAAAATTCACCTGTTGCGTAGCAACTTCGATTTCAGACACAAAACTTTTACCTTTCAATGCATTTTTCAAAGAGAAACTTTTTCCTAGCAATGTAATTTTTAAATACAATTTGGCTGCCTAACAATGTAATTTTTCTATCACGAAAGTGTTGCCTAGCAATGTCAGTCTAAACCGGAAACTGTTGCCTAGCAATGAAGTTTTAAGACTCCTGACTGTTGCTTAGCAATGACATTTTGAACAAGAAACTCAAGCTTAGCAATGCTATCTCCAAATAGGAAACAGTTGCATTGCAATGTCATCTATAAGGAATAGTTTTTAATCCCACAAAGATCTATAGATACAATGAAAATATCGGTGATATGCTAATGGCAAAACACGGGTTGTAAATTTCGCTTTAATGGAAAGAATACAGTTGCCTAGCAATGCCATATGAAACCGCAAACTGTTGCCTAGCAATGAAGTTTTAAAACACCTGACTGTTGCTTAGCAATGAGATTTTGAACAAGAAACTGTATCTAAGAGTAGTATATTTTTCCCACCTTCCCCTATGGTGGAGTCGCGATACATACCCGCAACACATGGTGGAGCAGGGCCAAAATCCATCTCGCAGCGTGTTGCAGGGGCAAAGTCCGCAAATGACGTCATCCAAGATGGCGGCGCGCTAGACCACGTGACCAGAAGTAGGTTTCGTATTACAGCACGGTTCCCACGAAGAGGAAATGCAACGTCATCATTATATTTCTCCATACAAGTTTTCAGTAAGATGTTTATTTCACTATGGTCCTGGGATCGACTCAACCTGGAGTAAATGCGACCGTTGCCTAAGGCTGTTAACCTTATTATTATTATTATTATTATTATTATTATTATTATTATTATTATTATTATTATTATCAGACGCAGTTGGAAATGTAGAGAAGCGTTATTTTATTCCTTCAAGTATTTTTTTATAATTATATTTCACATACAGTTTTTCCGTAAGATGTCTATTTATCTAAAAAATAGCCCTGAGGTCATCTCAGCCTAGGTTTGCCGATTAGCGTTTAATATAATTTTTACTTTGGTCCTATGGTAAAGGCGGCCAGTGCGTAAAACTCATGCTGGGGTCTTTAGAGGGGATATATTATGATAATAATTACAGGTTTTTTTTAATGCCGATACAGAAAGCCAGTGAATGTTTTTAATCACTTGCATACAGAGATTTGTAACACGTATTTAGAATCTCAACTCGCAACACTAGTTTCGCTGACGTAAGAGTTCACAGTATCTGCACTCGAAACAAGATGCTTCCGTATACATAATTCTTATCGCTATCGCGCGTGTTAATGCAGTCTTTTTAATTCTTCATTCATAACAGTGATATTTCATTTATCCATTTAAACTTTAAATCCTAGTTTATTAATCTACCTAGTGCTTTTATTAATTTATTGCTTTGAAGCGGACTTGGTCATAATAGTCCTCACGGTTGCTCCTGGTGAAAATAGAAAAATGGTTTTCAATGCAAGGTTTTAGCGAGAGATTTGAAATTCTAATACGTAATTCTTTAGAAAATGGCTTCTAGCGCGTAATTTAAAATTATGAACAAATGACATTGTGGCAGATTTGTAGTATATTTTTACGAGAGTGTCCTCTTATATGTTTCATTTCACATTAGGTATCATATTACCAAAGTCAACAACCGTGTCGACAATCTGAGCCTCATTATTTATTATTATTATTATTATCAGACGCCATCAAAAGTGTAGAGATATCGTTATGTCAAACCTTCATAAAGTTTTATAAATATGGTAGCTAACGTTTTAAAACTTTATTTCATCATACAATTTTGTCATAAGATATTAATTTCAGCCCTGGGGGTCGACTCAGCCTCTAACAGAATCCTGGAGTAAAGGCGGCCGGTGCGTAGGCCTGACAACCTTAACGTACATATTATTATTATTAGTATTATTATTATTATCATCATTATTATATTACTTTTTTTTCTTTCTTTCTTCCTTTCTTTCTTTTCTTTTTCTTTTTTTTTCACATTCAAGTCTAAAAGATATTAAGATAGCATATATTTAAACCTTTATGATTTTTTTTTATAATTATATTTAACCATACAATTTTATCCGTAAGATGTATATTTCTCTATTACATTAATTTTTTACTATGACCCTGGGATCAACTCAGCCTCTAACAGAATACTAGAGTAAATGCGGTCGGTATGTAAGGCTGTTAATCTTAACGTACATATTATTATTATTATCATTATTATATTACTTATTTGTTTACATATCGAATTCTAAAAGATATTAAGATAGCACATATTTTAAACCTTCAAGTATTTTTTTATAATTATATTTCGCCATACAGTTTTTTCATAAAATGTCTATTTTTCTAAAACCTAGCCCTGGGGGTCGACTCAGCTTCGTTCTTTCAGGTTAGCGTTTAATATAATTTTCACTTTAATCCTAGGGTAAAGGCGACCGGTGCGTAAAACTCATCCTGGGTTTTTAGAGGGAATAATAGTATGTTATACTTTATTATTTAAAGTCGTTTTGTGAATTATATTAAAAACCTGTATCGAGTTTTATATTCAAGTGTTATATCATCGCAGAACTGTGCTTAGCGTTGTCTCAAAGCAGAGAGAGTTTTGCTGATTAGGCTAGCATTTTTGCTGATGTAGTAATACTATATAGCGATGCTACGCTCAAGTGATACAACTTCATTCAGTCTCTTTGAATGTTCACTCAATATGTCAAAACACTCCTTTCCCTGTAATACATTATTCATTAGGCATTCTGTTTAATTTTCCATTCGTTACGCCTTATATGTGTTATAACAGTGATCTCATTCCTTTTGCTTTAATTATTATTAAAACCTAGTCATATGTGTAATTTTTATTCGATGCGTATTACCTATAACGATTTTTATATAATAAACCTATTTTTCATCTCTGAACGATATCACGTTACATGTTATACAACTTAATAAATACGTCATTATTCATAGGCGCTTTGTAAAGTCTGTTTTTTCTCAACGCAGAACCGTATCGCAACGCATGGAGATTTTGCCGTCATAAGCGGAAGTTTGCTGACCTTCACATACAGAACGGGTGAGATTTGTAAACGCATGAATTCTTTTTAATATTAGCCTCAAAACCGTACAACGTATGGTATTATTTTGATCAGTGATTTAACTTTTAATACAATGTTATGCTTTACCTGCTAATCTGATGCGATGTATTTACGAATTGATCCTATTTTTGTATATAATAATATTACATTATTTTGCTTTTCAATTTGTTACATAGCGATATATTTTAAATTCTTCTTGAAGCGATTTGTTCCTATTTCTATGATTACCTATGATTTTACCTATTTTCTATGAATACCTATGATTTCTATGTATAATGTAATAAAACATTGTTTCATCTCCGTTCGATCTCACTTCATTTTTTTATATAATTATATTCCCCATACAATTTTATCCATAAGATGTCTATTTCTCTAAAACATTAATTTTTCACTATAGCTTCCGAGGACGACTTAGCCTCAGTTTGCTGGCTAGCGTATAATTTGAAACAATAATTTTCACTTTGGTCCTAGGGTAAAGGCAGCCAATGCGTAAGGCTGTTAACCTTAACGTACCTTATTATTATTATTATTAATATTATTATTATTATTATCATATTTCTTCTTTGTTCACACAGCGAATTCTAAAAGATGTAGCAATAGCCATTATACATTTTTATAATTATGACAGCGGTTGATTTTTTTTTTTTTTTTTTTTATCTGCTGACATATGCCATCACATAAGATATCTATCTCCCTATATCATCTTTTTTCTGAGATGGACTCGGCCTCAGTCGTTGTATAAAATGTTAATCTCCTTGTACTATTGTCTCAAACCCTTGGTCTGTATACGCAAAACAACGTAATAAATGCGTCATTATTCATAGACTTTTGTGAAATATAATAAAAACCAGTATTAAGTTTTATACTCATACGTTATAAACAGCGAAGATTTCTGCTAGCCTTGTGTCAATGCAGAGAGAGTTTACCGAATAAGCTAACCTTAACAGATAGCATTTTTGCTGATGTAAGATTACGATAGCAAGTATTTTTATCGATTGCACAGGTGATACTTATGCATTCAGTCTCTTTAATTCTTCATTCGTTATGTTACCTCATCTCTCCCTTTAAATCCTCTTCTCAGTCATTATGTCTTAATCTTTCTGTATTACCTAATGCTTTTATTGATTTAATGTTTCATTCTCCGCTTTGAATAACCTGATACGCTGACATCTATTTCATTCATAATTATGTACTATGAATTCTCATCGCTGAGGGGGAGAGTAAGTGGAAGGTAGTCTACCATTACATTTCACATTACCAAGAGCGCATGCGCAGTCATTCGTCTTCCTAGCAGGTCAGCTCTCTAAACTCCAAGTTATGCGTCTCATTTCACAGTAGAGACCGGAAGCATGTATCATATTACCAAGGTCTTTTTTTTTTTCAATTGTATAATCAGACGTATCCTCAAACATAAGGTTAATTTTAAAATTTCTTTATTCATATGCCTTATGTGTATGATTTATTAATCTTTATGTATAATATTATGCTGACCACATGCCCACCACACAATCTACCATCTGTCTATGGTTGATGATGCAGCGGTCGAGTGGTAGGTCAATTCCCTTCAGAGATGTAGCGCCACAGAGTTTTGGAGTTTAGCTGCTTAAATATACACTACCTATTTTTTTATGCACGATGCTTTCATTCTCCGTTCTGGAACGGACTTGGTCAAAATGTTTACTTTATACATCTAATTTTTAAAAAAATCACGTAACAGTCCTATTACAAATAGTAGAAACTCATAATAGCTGGAGGTTCAAGTTTTCCAAACTCACAATTTTTTACATATTTAGACTTTGAATTAAAATTATGTTTTTTATTTTACAAGATCAGCATTAATTTTTACTATGAACCACAACGGTGGCGCGGGGTCCTAACACAATCATGTTTGAATTAATTTCTTAGCTTTCCACTGATGTTTAACTGAACCTACACAATAGTCCTTCAATTTTTTCTTTTTATCATACAACCTACCTAATTATCCTCACAAAATGGGATTATTACCAAGTTAACATACATTTTTTATATAATATATCACAAGTTTAGCGGTTCAAGATAATATGCTTAAGTTCTCATCATTACTTAAAATGCCTTTGAACTCGACATGTTCATCATTCCAGTCTTAGACCTAATATTTTAAATGCACTTGAAACAAATTTAATTTTTTACGAGATCTTTATCATAATTTACAGAGCACCTAATAGTTATTTGTAATATTGTTTCAAATTTAAAGTCATTGTATCCGCTAGTCTTCACAATATTTCATTTTAATTTTTCGGTTATGTTCGTTCTATATAGGTATTCCATTTCTACAGTCAAGCTATCCCTAAGAAGTACTCTTTTATTACTTCAGGTTTGGTATAGAACATTATGAAAGATATTCTTCCATAACTTTTCTTAGAGTTCTTTGTATGTTTTTCCTTAACGCTATGGTAATAATATTCTAGTAGATAAGGGTTCAGTTTTTGCATTTCATTCATGTATGTGAAATAGAAATAAAAATTATAAATGAGTTTCTTCAGGTTCTTACACATAATATACAATACATTTCAAATATTATATCAAGATATTCATCGGAGTCCATCAATCTCTTACCTTTATCCCACAATCTATACATCTTTTACATATTATACAGCATAGTGCATATCATTTTGAAATTACTTTTTACATATAAAATTATCGACTATTTTATGTTCACGCTATATGTTTAAGTATGTGCTCTACGTTTTTACATAAATTCATTATAAGTACCAAATTTTCCACATAAATTAGCGAAAATAACGAAGTTTGCTCGTAAAATAACTATAAATATCGACTTTTATACATAGAAAGGTGAAAAATTACACATTCACATACACACATAACACATTCACTTCATTTCTAGGAGAGTAGACCTTCATTTCACACACATATATATGTGCTATCTTAATATCTTTTAGAATTCGATATGTAAACAAATAAGTAATATAATAATGATAATAATAATAATATGTACGTTAAGATTAACAGCCTTACATACCGACCGCATTTACTCTAGTATTCTGTTAGAGGCTGAGTTGATCCCAGGGTCATAGTAAAAAATTAATGTAAAAGAGAAATATGCATCTTACGGATAAAATTGTATGGTTAAATATAATTATAAAAAAAAATCATAAAGGTTTAAATATATGCTATCTTAATATCTTTTAGACTTGAATGTGAAAAAAAAGAAAAAGAAAAGAAAGAAAGGAAGAAAGGAAGAAAAAAAAGTAATATAATAATGATGATAATAATAATAATAATACTAATAATAATAATAATATGTACGTTAAGGTTGTCAGCCCTACGCACCGGCCGCCTTTACTCCAGGATTCTGTTAGAGGCTGAGTCGACCCCCAGGGCTGAAATTAATATCTTATGACAAAATTGTATGATGAAATAAAGTTTTAAAACGTTAGCTACCATATTTATAAAACTTTATGAAGGTTTGACATAACGATATCTCTACACTTTTGATGGCGTCTGATAATAATAATAATAATAAATAATGAGGCTCAGATTGTCGACACGGTTGTTGACTTTGGTAATATGATACCTAATGTGAAATGAAACATATAAGAGGACACTCTCGTAAAAATATACTACAAGTCTGCCACAATGTCATTTGTTCATAATTTTACATTACGCGCTAGAAGCCATTTTCTAAAGAATTACGTATTAGAATTTCAAATCTCTCGCTAAAACCTTGCATTGAAAACCATTTTTCTATTTTCACCAGGAGCAACCGTGAGGACTATTATGACCAAGTCCGCTTCAAAGCAATAAATTAATAAAAGCACTAGGTAGATTAATAAACTAGGATTTAAAGTTTAAATGGATAAATGAAATATCACTGTTATGAATGAAGAATTAAAAAGACTGCATTAACACGCGCGATAGCGATAAGAATTATGTATACGGAAGCATCTTGTTTCGAGTGAAGATACTGTGAACTCTTACGTCAGCGAAACTAGTGTTGCGAGTTGAGATTCTAAATACGTGTTACAAATCTCTGTATGCAAGTGATTAAAAACATTCACTGGCTTTCTGTATCGGCATTAAAAAAAACCTGTAATTATTATCATAATATATCCCCTCTAAAGACCCCAGCATGAGTTTTACGCACTGGCCGCCTTTACCATAGGACCAAAGTAAAAATTATATTAAACGCTAATCGGCAAACCTAGGCTGAGATGACCTCAGGGCTATTTTTTAGATAAATAGACATCTTACGGAAAAACTGTATGTGAAATATCATTATAAAAAAATACTTGAAGGAATAAAATAACGCTTCTCTACATTTCCAACTGCGTCTGATAATAATAATAATAATAATAATATGGTTAACAGCCTTAGGCAACGGTCGCATTTACTCCAGGTTGAGTCGATCCCAGGACCATAGTGAAATAAACATCTTACTGAAAACTTGTATGGAGAAATATAATGATGACGTTGCATTTCCGCTTCGTGGGAACCGTGCTGTAATACGAAACCTACTTCTGGTCACGTGATCTAGCGCGCCGCCATCTTGGATGACGTCATTTGCGGACTTTGCCCCTGCAACACGCTGCGAGATGGACTTTGCCCCTGCTCCACCATGTGTTGCGGGTATGTATCGCGACTCCACCATAGGGGAAGGTGGGAAAAGTATACTACTTCTAAGCAAAGCCATCTGCAAACAGGAAACTGTTGCCTAGCAATGTCATCTATAAATAATAATTTTTTCATCTCTCAATGATCTATACATACAATGAAAATATCGGTGATATGCTAATGGAACAATAGGGGTTGTAAATTTTGCTTTAATAGAAAGAATAATGTTGCCTAGCTATGAGTTTTAAAACACGAAAGTGAATTTTTAAAACACCTGACTGTTGCATAGCAATGACATTTTGAACAAGAAACTGTAGCTTAGAAATGCCATCTCCAAACACGAAACTGTTGCTTAGCAATGTCATCTTTAAATAATAGTTTTTTTTATCTCCAAAGGATCTATACATACAATGAAAATATCGGTCATATGCTAATGGCAAAACACGGGTTGTAAATTTTGCTTTAAAAGAAAGAATACTCTTGCCAAGCAATGAGTTTTAAAACACGATAGTGTTGCCTAGCAATGCCATTTTAAACCGGAAACTGTTGCCTAGCAATGTCATCAAAAAGAACTGTTGCTTAGCAATGTCATTTTTAAACACAATATTGCTACACATTAACAGCTTTTAAAAAAGAGATACTGTTGGGTAGCAATGTCAATTTCTGACACGAAACCTTTACCTTTTAATGCATTTTTCAAAGTCGCAACTTTTTCCTAGCAATGTAACTTTTAAATACAATTTGGCTGCCCAACAATGCAATTTTTCTATCACAAAAGTGTTGCCTAGCCATGCCAGTAAAACCAGAAGCTGTTGCTTAGCAATGAATTTTTTAATCACCTGACTGTTCCTTAACAATGACATTTTGACCAAGAAACTATAGCCTAGCAATGCGATCTCCAAACGCGAAACTGTAGCCTAGCAATGTCATCTATAAGGAACAGTTTTTTATCTCTCAATGATCTATACATACAATGAAAGTATCAGTGATATGCTAATGGTATAACAGGGGTTGTAAATTTTGCTTTATTATAAAGAATACTGTCGCCAAGCAATGAGTTTAAAACACGAAAGTGTTGCCTAGCAATGCCATTTTAAACCGGGAACTGTCGCCTAGCAATATCATCGACAAGAACTGTTGCTAAGCAATGACATTTTTAAACAAAATATTGCTACCTATTATAAACTTTTTTAAAATCAACTGTTGCGTAGCAACGTCCATTTCAGACACAAAACTTTTACCTTTCAATGCATTTTTCAAAGAAAAACTTTTTTCTAGCAATGTAATTTTTAAATACAATTTGGCTGCCTAACAATGTAATTTTTCTATCACGAAAGTGTTGCCTAGCAATCAAGTTTTAAAACACCTGAATGTTGCTTAGCAATGACATTTTGAACAAGAAACTGTAGCTTAGCAATGCTATCTCCAAATAGGAAACTGTTGCCTTGCAATGTCATCTATAAGGATGAGTTTTTAATCCCTCAATGATCTATAGATACAATGAAAACATCGGTGATATGCTAATGGAAAAACACGGGTTAAATTTCGCTTTAATGGAAAGAATACTGTTGCCTAGCAATGCCATATGAAACCGGGAACTGTTGTATAGCAATGTCATCAACAAGAACTGTTGCTTAGCAATGTCATTTTTAAACACAATATTTTTACATATTATAAACTTTTAAAATATATACTGTTGCGTAGCAATGTCAATTTCAGACACAAAACATTTACCTTTCAATGCATTTTTCAAAGAGAAACTTTTTCCTAGCAATGTAATTTTTAAATACAATTTGGCTGCCTAACAATGTAATTTTTCTATCATGAAAGTGTTGCCTAGCAATGCCAGTCTAAACCGGAAACTGTTGCCTAGCAATGAAGTTTTAAAACACCTGACCGTTGCTTAGCAATGACATTTTGAACAAGAAACTGTAGCTTAGCAATGCCATCTCCAAACACGAAACTGTTGCCTAGCAATGTCATCTATAAATTACAGTTTTTTTATCTTTCAATGATCTATACATACAATGAAAATATCGGTGATATGCTAATGACAAATCACGGGTTGTAAATTTTGCTTTAAAAGAAAGAATACTGTTCCCTAGTAATGAGTTTTAAAACACGATAGTGTTGCCTAGCAATGCCATTTTAAACCGAAAACTGTTGCCTAGCAATGTCATCAAAAAGAACTGTTGCTTAGCAATGTCATTTTTAAACACAATATTGCTACCCATTAACAGCTTTTAAAAAAGAGATACTGTTGCGTAGCAATGTCAATTTCTGACACGAAACCTTTACCTTTTAATGCATTTTTCAAAGTCGCAACTTTTTCCTAGCAATGTAACTTTTAAATATAATTTGGCTGCCTAGCAATGCAATTTTTCTATCACCCAAGTGTTGCCTAGCAATGCCAGTCTAAACCGGAAACTGTTGCCTAGCAATGAATTTTTAAAACACCTGACTGTTGCTTAGCAATGACATTTTGAACAAGAAACTGTAGCTTAGCAATGCCATCTCCAAACACGAAACTGTTGCTTAGCAATATCATCTATAAATAATAGTTTTTTTTATCTCTAAAGGTTCTATACACACAATGAAAATATCGGTGATATGCTAATGGCAAAACACGGGTTGTAAATTTTGGTTTAAAAGAAAGAATACTGTTGCCTAGCAATGAGTTTTAAAACACGATAGTGTTGCCTAGCAATGCCACTTTAAACCGGCAACTGTTGCCTAGCAATGAAGTTTTAAAACATCTGACTGTTACTTAGCAATGGCATTTTGAACAAGAAACTGTATCTAAGCAATGCCATTTGCAAACACGAAACTGTTGCCTAGCAATGTCATCTATAAGTAATACTTTTTTTCATCTCTCAATGATCTATTCATTCAATGAAAATATCGGTGATATGCTAATGGCAAAATTGGGGTTGTAAATTTTGCTTTAATAGAAAGAATACTGTTGCCTTGCAATGAGTTTTAAAACACGATAGTGTTGCCTAGCAATGCCACATTAAACCGGAAACTGTTGCCTAGCAATGAAGTTTTAAAACATCTGACTGTTACTTAGCAATGGCATTTTGAACAAGAAACTGTATCTAAGCAATGCTATCTGCAAACACGAAACTGTTGCCTAGCAATGTCATCTATAAATAATACTTTTTTCATCTCTCAATGATCTATACATACAATGAAAATATCGGTGATATGCTAATGGCAAAATAGGGGTTGTAAATTTTGCTTTAATAGAAAGTATACTGTTGCCTAGCAATGAGTTTTAAAACACGAAAGTGTTGTCTAGCAATGCCATTTTAAACCGGAAACTGTTGCCTTGCGATGTCATAAAAAAGAACTGTTGCTTAGCAATGTAATTTTTAAACACAATATTGCTACCTATCATAAACTTTTAAGTAATATACTCTTGCGTAGCAATGTCAATTTCAGACGCAATACTTTTACCTTTCAATGCATTTTTCAAAGAGAAACTTTTTCCTAGCAATGTAATTTTTAAATACAATTTGGCTGCCTAACAATGTAATTTTTCTATCACGAACGTGTTGCCTAGCAATGCCAGTCTAAACCGGAAACTGTTGCCTAGCAATGAAGTTTTAAAACACCTGACTGTTGCTTAGAAATGACATTTTGAACAAGAAACTATAGCCTAGCAATGCTATCTCCAAATAGGAAACTGTTGCCTAGCAATGTCATCTATAAGGAATAGTTTTTAATCCCTCAAAGATCTATAGATACAATGAAAATATCGGTGATATGCTAATGGCAAAACACGGGTTGTAAATTTCGCTTTAATAGAAAGAATACTGTTGCCTAGCATTGCCATATGAAACAGGGAACTGTTGCCTAGCAATGTCATCAACAAGAACTGTTGCTTAGCAATTTCATTTTTAAACACAATATTGTTACACATTATAAACTTTTTAAAAATCAACTGTTGCATTGCAATGTCAATTTTGAGACACAAAACTTTTACCTTTCAATGCATTTTTCAAAGAGAAACTTTTTCCTAGCAATGTATTTTTTAAATACAATTTGGCTGCCTAACAATGTAATTTTTCTATCACCCAAGTGTTGCCTAGCAATGCCAGTCTAAACCGGAAACTGTTGCCTAGCAATGAAGTTTTAAAACACCTGACTGTTGCTTAGCAATGACATTTTGAACAAGAAACTGTAGCTAAGAAATGCCATCTGCAAACAAGAAACTGTTGCCTAGCAATGTCATCTATAAATAATAGTTTTTTTATCTCTCAATGATCTATACATACAATGAAAATATCGGTGATATGCTAATGGCAAAACACGGGTTGTAAGATTTGCTTTAATAGAAAGAATACTGTTGCCTAGCAATGAGTTTTAAAACACGAAAGTGTGCCTTGCAATGCCATTTGAAACTGGGAACTTTTGCCTAGCAGTGTCATCAAAAAGAACTTTTGTTTAGCAATGTCATTTTTAAACACAATATTGCTACCTATTATAAACTTTTTAAAAATGATACTGTTGCGTAGCAATGTCAATTTCTGACACGAAACCTTTACCTTTCAATGCATTTTTCAAAGTCGCAACTTTTTCCTAGCAATGTAACTTTTAAAGACAATATGGCTGCCTAAATTAAATTTTTCTATCACAAAAGTGTTGCCTAGCCATGCCAGTATAACCGGAAACTGTTGCTTAGCAATGAAGATTTTAATCACCTGACTGTTGCTGAGCAATGACATTTTGAACAAAAAACTGTAGCTTAGCAATGCCATCTCCAAATACGAAACTATTGCCTAGCAATGCCATCTATAAGGAATAGTTTTTAATCCCTCAATGATCTATACATACAATGAAAATATCGGTGATATGCTAATGGCAAAACACGTGTTGTAAATTTTCTTTAAAAGAAAGAATACTGTTGCCTAGCAATGAGTATAAAACACGAAAGTGTTGCCTAGCAATGCCATTTTAAACCGGAAACTGTTGCCTAGCAATGGTATAATAGGGGTTGTAAATTTTGCTTTAATAGAAAGAATACTGTTGCCTAGCAATGAGATTTAAAACACGATAGTGTTGCCTAGCAATGCCACTTTAAACCGGAAACTGTTGCCTAGCAATGAAGTTTTAAAACATCTGACTGTTACTTAGCAATGGCATTTTGAACAAGAAACTGTATCTAAGCAATGCCATCTGCAAACACGAAACTGTTGCCTAGCAATGTCATCTATAAATAATACTTTTTTTCATCTCTCAATGATCTATACATACAATGAAAATATCGGTGATAAGCTAATGGCAAAATAGGGGTTGTAAATTTTGCTTTAATAGAAAGAATACTGTTGCCTAGCAATGAGTTTTAAAACATGAACGTGTTGTATAGCAATGCCATTTAAAACCGGAAACTGTTGCCTTGCGATGTTATAAAAAAGAACTGTTGCTTAGCAATGTAATTTTTAAACACAATATCGCTACCTATTATAAACTTTTAAGAAATATACTCTTGCGTAGCAATGTCAATTTCAGACACAAAACTTTTACCTTTCAATGCATTTTTCAAAGTCGCAACTTTTTCCTAGCAATGTAACTTTTAAAGACAATATGGTTTCCTAACAATTAAATTTTTCTATCACAAAAATGTTGCCTAGCCATGCCAGTATAACCGGGAACTGTTGCTTAGCAATGAAGATTTTAATCACCTGACTGTTGCTGAGCAATGACATTTTGAACAAAAAACTGTAGCTTAGCAATGCCATCTCCAAATACGAAACTGTTGCCAAGCAATGTCATCTATAAATAATAGTTTTTTTTATCTCTAAAGGTTCTATACACACAATGAAAATATCGGTGATATGCTAATGGCAAAACACGGGTTGTAAATTTTGCTTTAAAAGAAAGGATACTGTTGCCTAGCAATGAGTTTAAAACACGAAAGTGTTGCCTAGCAATGCCATTTTATACCGGAAACTGTTGCCTAGCAATGAAGTTTTAAAACATCTGACTGTTACTTAGCAATGGCATTTTGAACAAGAAACTGTATCTAAGCAATGCCATCTGCAAACACGAAACTGTTGCCTAGCAATGTCATCTATAAATAATACTTTTTTTCATCTCTCAATGATCTATACATACAATGAAAACATCGGTGAAATGCTAATGGCAAAATAGGGGTTGTAAATTTTGCTTTAATAGAAAGAATACTGTTGCCTAGCAATGAGTTGTAAAACACGATAGTGTGGCCTAGCAATGCCACTTTATACCGGAAACTGTTGCCTAGCAATGAAGTTTTAAAACATCTGACTGTTACTTAGCAATGGCATTTTGAACAAGAAACTGTATCTAAGCAATGCCATCTGCAAACACGAAACTGTTGCCTAGCAATGTCATAAATAAATAATCCTTTTTTTCATCTCTCAATGAACTATACATACAATGAAAACATCGGTGATATGCTAATGGCAAAATAGGGGTTGTAAATTTTGCTTTAATAGAAAGAATACTGTTGCCTAGCAATGAGTTTTAAAACACGAAAGTGTTGTCTAGCAATGCCATTTTAAACCGGAAACTGTTGCGTTGCGATGTCATAAAAAAGAACTGTTGCTTAGCAATGTAATTTTTAAACACAATATCGCTACCTATTATAAACTTTTAAGAAATATACTCTTGCGTAGCAATGTCAATTTCAGACACAAAACGTTTACCTTTCAATGCATTTTTCAAAGAGAAACTTTTTCCTAGCAATGTAATTTTTAAATACAATTTGGCTGCCTAACAATGTAATTTTTCTATCACGAAAGAGTTGCCTAGCAATGCCAGATTAAACCGGAAACTGTTGCCTAGCAATGAAGTTTTACAACACCTGACTGTTGCTTAGCAATGACATTTGGAACAAGAAACGGTAGCTTAGCAATGCCATCTCCAAACACGAAACTGTTGCCTAGTAATGTCATCTATAAATTATAGTTTTTTATCTCTCAATGATCTATACATACAATGAAAATATCGGTGATATGCTATTGGCAAAACACGGGTTGTAAATTTTGCTTTAATAGAAAGAATACTGTTGCCTAGCAAATCCATTTTATACCGGAAACTGTTGCCTAGCAATGTCATCAAAAAGAACTTTTGTTTAGCAGTGTCATTTTTAACACAATATTGCTACCTATTATAATCTTTTAAAAAAAGATACTGTTGCGTAGCAATGTCAATTTGAGACTCAAAACTTTTACCTTTCAATGCATTTTTCAAAGAGAAACTTTTTCCTAGCAATGTAATTTGTAAACACAATTTGGCTGCCTAACAATGTAATTTTTCTATCACCCAAGTGTTGCCTATCAATGCCAGTCTAAACCGGAAACTCTTGCCTAGCAATGAAGTTTTAAAACACCTGACTATTGCTTAGCAATGACATTTTGAACAAGAAACTGTAGCTTAGCAATGCCATCTCCAAACATGAAACTGTTGCTTAGCAATGCCATCTGCAAACACGAAACTGTTGCCTAGCAATGTCATCTATAAATAATACTTTTTTCATCTCTCAATGATCTATACATACAATGAAAATATCGGTGATATGCTAATGGCAAAATAGGCGTTGTAAATTTTGCTTTAATAGAAAGAATACTGTTGCCTAGCAATGAGTTTTAAAACACGAACGTGTTGTATAGCAATGCAATATAAAACCGGAAACTGTTGCCTTGCGATGTCATAAAAAAGAACTGTTGCTTTGCAATGTAATTTTTAAACACAATATTGCTACCTATTATAAACTTTTAAGAAATATACTCTTGCGTAGCAATGTCAATTTCAGACACAAAACTTTTATCTTTCAATGCATTTTTCAAAGAGAAACTTTTTCCTAGCAATGTAATTTTTAAATACAATTTGGCTGCCTAACAATGTAATTTTTCTATCACGAAAGTGTTGCCTTTCAATGCCAGTCTAAACCGGAAACTGTTGCCTAGCAATGAAGTTTTTAAACACCTGACTGTTGGTTAGCAATGACATTTTGAACAAGAAACGGTAGCTTAGCAACGCCATCTCCAAACACGAAACTGTTTCCTAGTAATGTCATCTATAAATTATAGTTTTTTTATCTCTCAATGATCTATACATACAATGAAAATATCGGTGTTATGCTATTGGCAAAACACGGGTTGTAAATTTTGCTTTAATAGAAAGAATACTGTTGCCTAGCAAATCCATTTTAAACCGGAAACTGTTGCCTAGGTATATCATCGAAAAGAACTTTTGCTCAGCAATGTCATTTTTAAACACAATATTGCTACCTATTATAATCTTTTGAAAAAAGATACTGTTGCGTAGCAATGTCAATTTGAGACTCAAAACTTTTACCTTTCAATGCATTTTTTAAAGAGAAACTTTTTTCTAGCAATGTAATTTGTAAACACAATTTGGCTGCCTAACAATGTAATTCTTCTATCACCCAAGTGTTGCCTATCAATGCCAGTCTAAACCGGAAACTCTTGCCTAGCAATGAAGTTTTAAAACACCTGACTGTTGCTTAGCAATGACATTTTGAACAAGAAACTGTAGCTTAGCAATGCCATCTCCAAACATGAAACTGTTGCTTAGCAATGTCATCTATAAAGAAGTTTTTAATCCCTCAATGATCAATACATACAATGGAAATTTCGGTGATATGCTAATGGCAAAACATGGGTTGTAAATATAGGTTTAATAGAAAGAATTCTGTTGCCTAGCAATGAGTTTTAAAACACGAAAGTGTTGCCTAGCAATGCCATTTTAAACCGGAAACTGTTGCCTAGCAATGTCATCAAAAGGAACTATTGCTTAGCAATGTCATTTTTAAACACAATATTTCCACCTATTATAAACTTTTAAAAAATATACTGTTGCGTAGCAATGTCAATTTCAGACACAAAACTTTTACCTTTCAATGCATTTTTCAAAGAGAAACTTTTTCCCAAGCAATGTAATTTTTAAATACAATTTGGCTGCCTAACAATGTAATTTTTCTATCACGAAAGTGTTGCCTACAATGTCAGCCTAACCGGAAACTGTTGCCTAGCAATGAAGTTTTAAAACACCTGACTGTTGCTTAGCAATGACATTTTGAACAAGAAACGGTTGCTTAGCAATGCTATCTCCAAATAGGAAACTGTTGCCTAGCAATGTCATCTATAAGGAATAGTTTTTAATCCCTCAAAGATCTATAGATACAATGAAAATATCGGTGATATGCTAATGGCAAGACACGGGTTGTAAATTTCGCTTTAATAGAAAGAATACTGTTGCCTAGCAATGCCATATGAAACCGCAAACTGTTGCCTAGCAATGAAGTTTTAAAACACCTGACTGTTGCTTAGCAATGAGATTTTGAACAAGAAACTGTATCTAAGCAAAGCCATCTGCAAACAGGAAACTGTTGCCTAGCAATGTCATCTATAAATAATAATTTTTTCATCTCTCAATGATCTATACATACAATGAAAATATCGGTGATATGCTAATGGAACAATAGGGGTTGTAAATTTTGATTTAATAGAAAGAATAATGTTGCCTAGCTATGAGTTTTAAAACACGAAAGTGAATTTTTAAAACACCTGTCTGTTGCATAGCAATGACATTTTTAACAAGAAACTGTAGCTTAGAAATGCCATCTCCAAACACGAAACTGTTGCTTAGCAATGTCATCTTTAAATAATAGTTTTTTTTATCTTCAAAGGATCTATACATACAATGAAAATATCGGTGATATGCTAATGGCAAAACACGGGTTGTAAATTTTGCTTTAAAATAAAGAATACTGTTGCCTAGGAATGAGTTTTAAAACACGATAGTGTTGCCTAGCAATGCCACTTTAAACCGGAAACTGTTGCCTAGCAATGAAGTTTTAAAACATCTGACTGTTACTTAGCAATGGCATTTTGAACAAGAAACTGTATCTAAGCAATGCCATCTGCAAACACGAAACTGTTGCCTAGCAATGTCATCTATAAATAATACTTTTTTTCATCTCTCAATGATCTATACATACAATGAAAATATCGGTCATATGCTAATGGCAAAATAGGGGTTGTAAATTTTGCTTTAATAGAAAGAATACTGTTGCCAAGCAATGAGTTTTAAAACACGAAAGTGTTGTCTAGCAATGTCATTTTAAACCGGAAACTGTTGCTTGCGATGTCATAAAAAAGAACTGTTGCTTAGCAATGTAATTTTTAAACACAATATTGCTACCTATTATAAACTTTTAAGAAATATACTCTTGCGTAGCAATGTCAATTTCAGACACAAAACGTTTACCTTTCAATGCATTTTTCAAAGAGAAACTTTTCCTAGCAATGTAATTTTTAAATACAATTTGGCTGCCTAACAATGTAATTTTTCTATCACGAAAGTGTTGCCTAGCAATGCCAGTCTAAACCGGAAACTGTTGCCTAGCAATGAAGTTTTTAAACACCTGACTGTTGGTTAGCAATGACATTTTGAACAAGAAACGGTAGCTTAGCAATGCCATCTCCAAACACGAAACTGTTGCCTAGTAATGTCATCTATAAGGAACAGTTTTTTATCTCTCAATGATCTATACATACAATGAAAGTATCAGTGATATGCTAATGGTATAACAGGTGTTGTAAATTTTGCTTTATTATAAAGAATACTTAGAAGAATTATAGTTTTTTTATCTCTCAATGATCTATACATACAATGAAAATATCGGTTATATGCTATTGGCAAAACACGGGTTGTAAATTTTGCTTTAATAGAAAGAATACTGTTGCCTAGGAAATCCATTTTAAACCGGAAACTGTTGCCTAGGTATATAATCAAAAAGAACTTTTGCTTAGCAATGTCATTTTTAAACACAATTTTGCTACTTATTATAATCTTTTAAAATAAGATACTGTTGCGTAGCAATGTCAATTTCATACACAAAACGTTTACATTTCAATGCATTTCTCAAAGAGAAAATTTTTCCTAGCAATGTAATTTTTAAATACAGTTTGGGTGCCTAACAATTAAATTTTTCTATCACAAAAGTGTTGCCTAGCCATGCAAGTAAAACCGGAAACTGTTGCTTAGCAATGAAGTTTTTAATCACCTGACTGTTCCTTAACAATGACATTTTGACCAAGAAACTATAGCCTAGCAATGCGATCTCCAAACGGGAAACAGTTGCCTAGCAATGTCATCTATAAGGAACAGTTTTTTATCTCTCAATGATATATACATACAATGAAAGTATCAGTGATATGCTAATGGTATAACAGGGGTTGTAAATTTTGCTTTATTATAAAGAATACTGTCGCCTAGCAATGAGTTTAAAACACGAAAGTGTTGCCTAGCAATGCCATTTTAAACCGGGAACTGTCGCCTAGCAATATCATCAACAAGAACTGTTGCTAAGCAATGTCATTTTTAAACACAATATTGCTACCTATTATAATTTTTTTTAAATTCAACTGTTGCGTAGCAACGTCAATTTCAGACACAAAACTATTACCTTTCAATGCATTTTTCAAAGAGAAACTTTTTCCTAGCAATGTAATTTTTAAATACAATTTGACTGCCTAACAATGTAATTTTTCTATCACGAAACTGTTGCCTAGTAATGTCATCTATAAGGAACAGTTTTTTATCTCTCAATGATCTATACATACAATGAAAGTATCAGTGATATGCTAATGGTATAACAGGGGTTGTAAATTTTGCTTTATTATAAAGAATACTTAGAAGAATTATAGTTTTTTTATCTCTCAATGATCTATACATACAATGAAAATATCGGTTATATGCTAATGGCAAAACACGGGTTGTAAATTTCGCTTTAATGGAAAGAATACTGTTGCCTAGCAATGCCATATGAAACCGCAAACTGTTGCCTAGCAATGAAGTTTTAAAACACCTGACTGTTGCTTAGCAATGAGATTTTGAACAAGAAACTGTATCTAAGCAAAGCCATCTGCAAACAGGAAACTGTTGCCTAGCAATGTCATCTATAAATAATAGTTTTTTCATCTCTCAATGATCTATACATACAATGAAAATATCGGTGATATCTAATGGAACAATAGGGGTTGTAAATTTTGCATTAATAGAAAGAATACTGTTGCCTAGCTATGAGTTTTAAAACACGAGAGTGTTGCCTAGCAATGTCGTTTTAAACCGGAAACTGTTGCCTAGAAATGTCATCAAAAAGAACTGTTGCTTAGCAATGTCATTTTTAAACACAATACTGCTACCCATTAACAGCTTTTAAAAAAGAGATACTGTTGCGTAGCAATGTTATTTTCTGACACGAAACCTTTACTTTTAATGCATTTTTCAAAGTCGCAACTTTTTCCTAGCAATGTAACTTTTAAATACAATTTGGCTGCCTAACAATGCAATTTTCTATCACCCAAGTGTTGCCTAGCGATGCCAGTCTAAACCGGAAACTGTTGCCTAGCAATGAATTTTTAAAACACCTGACTGTTGCTTAGCTATGACATTTTGAACAAGAAACTGTAGCTTAGCAATTCCATCTCCAAACACGAAACTGTTGCTTAGCATTATCATCTATAAATAATAGTTTTTTATCTCTAAAGGATCTATACACACAGTGAAAATATCGGTGATATGCTAATGGCAAAACACGGGTTGTAAATTTTGCTTTAATAGAAAGAATACTGTTGCCTAACAATGCCATTTTAAACCGGAAACTGTTGCCTAGAAATGTCATCAAAAATAACTTTTGCTTAGCAATGTCATTTTTAAACACAATATTGCTACCTATTATAATCTTTTAAAATAAGATACTGTTACGTAGCAATGTCAATTTCAGACACAAAACGTTTACATTTTAATGCATTTCTCAAAGAGAAACTTTTTCCTAGCAATGTAATTTTTAAATACAGTTTGGGTGCCTAACAATTAAATTTTTCTATCACAAAAGTGTTGCCTAGCCATACCAGTAAAACCGGAAACTGTTGCTTAGCAATGAAGTTTTTAATCACCTGACTGTTCCTTAGCAATGACATTTTGACCAAGAAACTATAGCCTAGCAATGCGATCTCCAAACGCGAAACAGTTGCCTAGCAATGTCATCTATAAATAATAGTTTTTTTTTATCCCTAAAGGATCTATACATAGAATGAAAATATCGGTGAAATGCTAATGGCAAAACACGGGTTGTAAATTTTGCTTTAAAAGAAATATTACCTTTGCCTAGCAATGAGTTTAAACACGAAAGTGTTGCCTAGCAATGCCATTTTAAACCGCAAATTGTTGCCTGGCAATGAAGTTTTAAAACACCTGACTGTTGCTTAGCAATGAGGTTTTGAACAAGAAACTGTATCTAAGCAATGCCATCTGGAAACACGAAACTGATGCCTAGCAATGTCATCTATAAATAATAGTTTTTTTTATCTCTGATTGATCTATACATACAATGAAAATATCGGTGATATGCTAATGAAACAATATGGGTTGTCCATTTTGCTTTAATAGAAAGAATACTGTTGACTAGCTATGAGTTTTAAAACACGAAAGTGAACTTTTAAAACACCTGACTGTTGCTTAGAATGACATTTTGAACAAGAAACTGTAGCTTAGTAATGCCATCTCCAAGCACGAAACTGTTGCTTAGCAATGTCATCTTTAAATAATAGTTTTTTTTATCTCCAAAGGATCTATACATACAATGAAAATATCGGTGATATGCTAATGGCAAAACACGGGTTGTAAATTTTGCTTTAATAGAAAGAATACTGTTGCCTAGCAATGAGTCTTAAAACACGACAGTGTTGCCCAGCAATGCCATTTTAAACCGGAAGCTGTTGCCTAGCAATGTCATCAAAAAGAAATATTGCTTAGCAATGTCATTTTTAAAAACAATATTGCCACCTATTATAAACTTTTAAAAAATAAACTGTTGCGTAGCAATGTCAATTTCAGACACAAAACTTTTAGCTTTCAATGCATTTTTCAAAGTCGAAACATTTTCCTAGCAATGTAATTTTTAAAGACAATTTGGCTGCCTAACAATGTAATTTTTCTATCACGAAAGTTTTGCCTAGCCATGCCAGTCTAAACCGGAAACTGTAGCCTAGCAATGAAGTTTTAAAACACCTGACTGTTGCTTAGCAATGACATTTTGAACAAGAAACTGTAGCTTAGCAATGTCATCTCCAAATACAAAACTGTTGCCTAGCAATGTCATCTATAAAAAATAGTTTTTAATCCCTCAATGATCAATACATACAATGAAAATTTCGGTGATATGCTAATGGCAAAACATGGGTTGTAAATTTAGCTTTAATAGAAAGAATACTGTTGCCTAGCAATGCCATTTTAAACCGGAAATTGTTGCCTAGAAATGTCATCAAAAAGAACTTTTGCTTAGCAATGTCATTTTTAAACACAATATTGCTACCTATTATAATCTTTTAAAATAAGATACTGTTACGTAGCAATGTCAATTTCAGACACAAAACGTTTACATTTTAATGCATTTCTCAAAGATAAAATTTTTCCTAGCAATGTAATTTTTAAATACAGTTTGGGTGCCTAACAATTAAATTTTTCTATCACAAAAGTGTTGCCTAGCCATGCCAGTAAATCCGGAAACTGTTGCTTAGCAATGAAGTTTTCAATCACCTGACTGCTCCTTAACAATGACATTTTGACCAAGAAACTATAGCCTAGCAATGCGATCTCCAAACGCGAAACTGTTGCCTAGCAATGCCATCTATAAGGAACAGTTTTTTATCTCTCATTGATCTATACATACAATGAAAGTATCAGTGATATGCTAATGGTATAACAGGGGTTGTAAATTTTGCTTTATTATAAAGAATACTGTCGCCTAGCAATGAGTTTAAAACACGAAAGTGTTGCCTAGCAATGCCATTTGAAACCAGGAACTGTCGCCTAGCAATGTCATCAACAAGAACTTTTGCTTAGCAATGTCATTTTTAAACACAATATTGCTACCTATTATAATCTTTTAAAATAAGATACTGTTGCGTAGCAATGTCAATTTCAGACACAAAACGTTTACATTTCAATGCATTTCTCAAAGAGAAAATTTTTCCTAGCAATGTAATTTTTAAATACAGTTTGGGTGCCTAACAATTAAATTTTTCTATCACAAAAGTGTTGCCTAGCCATGCCAGTAAAACGGGAAACTGTTGCTTAGCAATGAAGTTTTTAATCACCTGACTGTTCCTTAGCAATGACATTTTGACCAAGAAACTATAGCCTAGCAATGCGATCTCCAAACGCGAAACAGTTGCCTAGCAATGTCATCTATAAGGAACAGTTTTTTATCTCTCAATGATCTGTACATACAATGAAAGTATCAGTGATATGCTAATGGTATAACAGGGGTTGTAAATTTTGCTTTATTATAAAGAATACTGTCGCCTAGCAAAGAGTTTTAAAACACGAAAGTGTTGACTAGCAATGCCATTTTAAAACGGAAACTGTTGCCTAGCAATGTCATCAAAAAGTACTTTTGTCTAGCAATGTCATTTTAAAACACAATATTGCTACCTATTATAATCTTTTAAAAAAAGATACTGTTGCGTTGCAAAGTCAATTTCAGAGACAAAACTTCTACATTTCAATGCATTTTTCAATGAGAAAATTTTTCCTAGCAATGTACTTTTTAAATACAATTTTTCTGCCTAACAATGTATTTTATCTATCACCGAAGTGTTGCCTAGCAATGCCAGTCTAAACCGGAAACTGTTGCCTAGCAATGGATTTTTAAATCAACTGACTGTTGCTTAGCAGTGGCATTTTGAACAAGAAAATGTTGCTTAGCAATGTCATCTCCAAACACGATACTGTTGCTTAGCAATGTCATCTATAAATAATAGTTTTCTTTATCCCTAAAGGATCTATACATACAATGAAAATATCGGTGAAATGCTAATGGCAAAACACGGGTTGTAAATTTTTCTTTAAAAGAAATATTACCTTTGCCTAGCAATGAGTTTAAACACGAAAGTGTTGCCTAGCAATGCCATTTTAAACCGCAAATTGTTGCCTGGCAATGAAGTTTTAAAACACCTGACTGTTGCTTAGCAATGAGGTTTTGAACAAGAAACTGTAGCTTAGTAATGCCATCTCCAAACGCGAAACTGTTGCTTAGCAATGTTATCTTTAAATAATAGTTTTTTTATGTCCAAAGGATCTATACATACAATGAAAATATCGGTGATATGCTAATGGAAAAACACGGGTTGTAAATTTTGCTATAATAGAAAGAATACTGTTGCCTAGCAATGAGTTTTGAAACACGAAAGTGTTGCCCAGCAATGCCATTTTAAACCGGAAGCTGTTGCCTAGCAATGTCATAAAAAAGAACTGTTGCTTTGCAATGTAATTTTTAAACACAATATTGCTACCTATTATAAACTTTTAAGAAATATACTCTTGCGTAGCAATGTCAATTTCAGACACAAAACTTTTACCTTTCAATGCATTTTTCAAAGAGAAACTTTTTCCTAGCAATGTAATTTTTAAATACAATTTGGCTGCCTAACAATGTAATTTTTCTATCACGAAAGTGTTGCCTAGCAATGTCAGTCTAAACCGGAAACTGTTGCCTAGCAATGAAGTTTTAAAACACCTGACTGTTGCTTAGCAGTGACATTTTGAACAAGAAACTGTAGCTTAGCAATGCTATCTCCAAATAGGAAACTGTTGCCTAGCAATGTCATCTATAAGGAATAGTTTTTAATCCCTCAAAGATCTATAGATACAATGAAAATATCGGTGATATGCTAATGGCAAAACACGGGTTGTAAATTTCGCTTTAATGGAAAGAATACTGTTGCCTAGCAATGCCATATGAAACCGCAAACTGTTGCCTAGCAATGAAGTTTTAAAACACCTGACTGTTGCTTAGCAATGAGATTTTGAACAAGAAACTGTATCTAAGCAAAGCCATCTGCAAACAGGAAACTGTTGCCTAGCAATGTCATCTATAAATAATAGTTTTTTCATCTCTCAATGATCTATACATACAATGAAAATATCGGTGATATCTAATGGAACAATAGGGGTTGTAAATTTTGCATTAATAGAAAGAATACTGTTGCCTAGCTATGAGTTTTAAAACACGAAAGTGAATTTTTAAAACACCTGACTCTTGCATAGCAATTGTTGGGTTCCGGGAAAGGAGGCTTTAAGAAATTAAAATATATAAATATATTTAATTTAACATTGTATTTATTGAAGCCATGAAGGAGTTAGGATTTTACATATGACCACAGGAAGAGAGAAACCTTATCTCGTGGAAACTGCACTATCAGCTAGGCAGTGGAATTTTTCTGCACTGCGTGTGAGAAATGCAATTCTGCATTTTCTTAGCCCCTCAAGGCTAGCACTTAGGCAACCTGTATGCCTCCAGCTGACAAAGGTAGAATTTAATTCGCGTGTTTTTAATTTAGCCGTGATGTTTGATTGGAGAAATTTATAATTAGCGAGCAGAATAATATTCGCGATCGCACATACTAAGTGAAGACAGAGTGTGAGGGACAGTACCATCATTCAGTGTTTTTGTGTGATTCTTCGAGACAAGATGGAGTCGGACGTGGATTTGTTCGACGAACAACTAAAAACCTGTAAGTATTGAAATTAGTAATTTCATTGAAGTTCCGCAAAAATCCAGAGTTGCGATTTTTGCGAAGGTGACACTTTCAGTAAAACCTAGGTTGTTAAACAAAAGTTCCTTATTTCCTACGAAACCCGCATATGTTGTAAACTATGCGATGGATAGATAAACTCGCTAAGAGATAGCGAATATTTAAGTCAAATGACGATGTAAAGTCATTTTCAGTCTCTAAAAATATAGTTCAAAACTATATTTACGTTAATTAAAGATTAACCGCTTTTTAAACATTCAAATGGTCAGGAAACATATTTCAAGCGATGTTCATATTTTCTACATGATTTTCAATTATCATATGAAAATATGACCATCACGAGGGCAGACTTTACCCTCAGCATGAAGAAAATTCTGTAGTAAAACGGGTTAAGTAACCCATCCATGTTCAATGAAAAGGATTGAAGTTTAGCTTTTGTCAAGCAAGCTAATGCTAGTTTTTCCCGTTAGTATAACGAAGATAATTTACATTTAGATTGTAAATTATAAATACGAATAAGACATTGCTGTTATTGAATGAAATAGTATTGTGGAAGTAAGAAGTTTAGCTTTTTAATCAAGCATGTAAATGCTAGTTTTTTTCCGTTAGTATAACGAAGATAATTTACACTCAGACTGTAAATTATAATGGCGAATAAACATTGCCGTCACGAAAGAAATAGTGTTGCGAAACTAAGAAATTTAGTTCAAACATTAACACATTTTATTTTGTGTAATAAATACTATTTCATTGAAAACAGCAAGAAATGACAAAATTGATACAGAAATTGTTTAGAATAATTAGTTTATTTTGAACACATTGCTAATTTCATTTTAAAGAAATTTAAATACAACAGTCAATAATTTTGTCATTTATTTTCCGTATAAATTTTATGAATTAAAATTTATACGAAGATAAAATTCTCGCTAATTTAGCGAATGGTTTAGGTACAAAAATACGATTTCCATTTAAAAATTAAGGCACAACAGTCAATAATTTTTTTATTTGTTTTCCGTATAAATTTTATGTGTTAAAATTTATACGATGTATTGTAGTTACTTGAGCGAATGAAGGTAATTTTAAAGTAAGCAAATTACAAGTTCATTACATAGCGTGTGCTACAAAAAGATAATTTATTAGATGAGTTTTAATACGTTATAGAGGAATAAACGTAATATATTTTATAATTTTCAAAACGTGTAAACAGAATAGAAAAGTTTATTTTTACCATATAAATTTCTTGAGTTGAAATTTATATGAAGACAATAGTATTTCGCGGGAAAGCGAAAGATTAACTTATATTGAAGTTAAACATTTTGTAAACATTGTTTACTGTTGTTATTTAATAAGTTAAAACCAGGATAAAGTTTATCAGTAATTAAATTGTTACAAAATATTATGTAGTTTAATTAAGAAACATTGGATTTTTAGCATTTTGTTAGTTAAATATTAACTGTTGTAAAGTAAACAAATTTTGTTTGTTAAAATGTTATTTTACAGTTTAGCCACAATATGTAATAGTTGATAAAATACAAATTTTCCATTTGTTGGATTTCATGTAGGCTATTACATTTTACTTTATGTTGATACATATTTTTATTATTTTATTCATTAATTATTTTAATAACTTTTATTTGAAAGTTTAATTAAAAGAATTTGGTAATTTTTAAGATTAGAAACAAAGTTATTTATTTAAAAAGGAATAAATTAGCAATTGTAATCTTTTTATTAATAAACCACAAATAATTAAAATGAATTAATTATTTAAAGGGTCATATTGCTAATCATAATTTTGTTTACAGCTATGACAAGGTAAGTGGAAGTGCGTCGAGAAAACTTACAGTGCGAGTGAAGTTAAATATTAGTTAGATTGTTCAAGAAGACTTTATTTTCTCATACCTAATACATACGCAGTGTTATAAAAGATCAGTTAGTCATCTTTAAATAAAACCAATCTATAACGATCCATAACCGCTCGGGGTCACAACACAATGGCATTTTGAACAAGAAACTGTAGCTTAGAAATGCCATCTCCAAACACGAAACTGTTGCTTAGCAATGTCATCTTTAAATAATAGTTTTTTTTATCTCCAAAGGATCTATACATACAATGAAAATATCGGTGATATGCTAATGGCAAAACACGGGTTGTAAATTTTGCTTTAAAAGAAAGAATACTGTTGCCTAGCAATGAGTTTTAAAACACGACAGTGTTGCCTAGCAATGCCGTTTTAAACCGGAAACTGTTGCCTAGCAATGTCATCAAAAAGAACTGTTGCTTAGCAATGTCATTTTTAAACACAATATTGCTACCTATTAACAGCTTTTAAAAACGAGATACTGTTGCGTAGCAATGTTATTTTCTGACACGAAACCTTTACTTTTAATGCATTTTTCAAAGTCGCAACTTTTTCCTAGCAATGTAACTTTTAAATACAATTTGGCTGCCTAACAATGCAATTTTCTATCACCCAAGTGTTCCCTAGCAATGCCAGTCTAAACCGGAAACTGTTGCCTAGCAATGAATTTTTAAAACACCTGACTGTTGCTTAGCTATGACATTTTGAACAAGAAACTGTAGCTTGGCAATTCCATCTCCAAACACGAAACTGTTGCTTAGCATTATCATCTATAAATAATAGTTTTTTTATCTCTAAAGGATCTATACACACAGTGAAAATATCGGTGATATGCTAATGGCAAAACACGGGTTGTAAATTTTGCTTTAATAGAAAGAATACTGTTGCCTAACAATGCCATTTTAAACCGGAAACTGTTGCCTAGAAATGTCATCAAAAATAACTTTTGCTTAGCAATGTCATTTTTAAACACAATATTGCTACATATTATAATCTTTTAAAATAAGATACTGTTACGTAGCAATGTCAATTTCAGACACAAAACGTTTACATTTTAATGCATTTCTCAAAGAGAAAATTTTTCCTAGCAATGTAATTTTTAAATACAGTTTGGGTGCCTAATAATTAAATTTTTCTATCACAAAAGTGTTGCCTAGCCATGCCAGTAAAACCGGAAACTGTTGCTTAGCAATGAAGTTTTTAATCATCTGACTGTTACTTAGCAATGGCATTTTGAACAAGAAACTGTATCTAAGCAATGCCATCTGCAAACACGAAACTGCTGCCTAGCAATGTCATCTATAAATAATACTTTTTTTCATCTCTCAATGATCTATACATACAATGAAAATATCGGTGATATGCTAATGGCAAAATAGGGGTTGTAAATTTTGCTTTAAAAGAAAGAATACTGTTGCCTAGCAATGAGTTTTAAAACACGAAAGTGTTGTCTAGCAATGCCATTTTAAACCGGAAACTGTTGCCTTGCGATGTCATAAAAAAGAACTGTTGCTTAGCAATGTAATTTTTAAACACAATATTGCTACCTAATATAAACTTTTAACAAATATACTCTTGCGTAGCAATGTCAATTTCAGACACAAAACTTTTACCTTTCAATGCATTTTTCAAAGAGAAACTTTTTCCTAGCAATGTAATTTTTAAATACAATTTTGCTGCCTAACAATGTAATTTTTCTATCATGAAAGTGTTGCCTAGCAATGCCAGTCTAAACCGGAAACTGTTGCCTAGCAATGAAGTTTTAAAACACCTGACCGTTGCTTAGCAATGGCATTTTGAACAAGAAACTGTTGCTTAGCAATGTCATCTCCAAACACGATACTGTTGCTTAGCAATGTCATCTATAAATAATAGTTTTTTTTATCCCTAAAGGATCTATACATAGAATGAAAATATCGGTGAAATGCTAATGGCAAAACACGGGTTGTAAATTTTGCTTTAAAAGAAATATTACCTTTGCCTAGCAATGAGTTTAAACACGAAAGTGTTGCCTAGCAATGCCATTTTAAACCGCAAATTGTTGCCTGGCAATGAAGTTTTAAAACACCTGACTGTTGCTTAGCAATGAGGTTTTGAACAAGAAACTGTATCTAAGCAATGCCATCTGCAAACACGAAACTGATGCCTAGCAATGTCATCTATAAATAATAGTTTTTTGATCTCTGATTGATCTATACATACAATGAAAATATCGGTGATATGCTAATGGAACAATAGGGGTTGTCCATTTTGCTTTAATAGAAAGAATACTGTTGACTAGCTATGAGTTTTAAAACACGAAAGTTAATTTTTAAAACACCTGACTGTTGCTTAGAATGACATTTTGAACAAGAAACTGTAGCTTAGTAATGCCATCTCCAAGCACGAAACTGTTGCTTAGCAATGTCATCTTTAAATAATAGTTTTTTTTATCTCCAAAGGATCTATACATACAATGAAAATATCGGTGATATGCTAATGGCAAAACACGGGTTGTAAATTTTGCTTTAATAGAAAGAATACTGTTGCCTAGCAATGAGTTTTAAAACACGACAGTGTTGCCCAGCAATGCCATTTTAAACCGGAAGCTGTTGCCTAGCAATGTCATCAAAAAGAACTATTGCTTAGCAATGTCATTTTTAAAAACAATATTGCCACCTATTATAAACTTTTAAAAAATAAACTGTTGCGTAGCAAAGTCAATTTCAGACACAAAACTTTTACCTTTCAATGCATTTTTCAAAGTCGAAACATTTTCCTAGCAATGTAATTTTTAAAGACAATTTGTCTGCCTAACAATGTAATTTTTCTATCACGAAAGTTTTGCCTAGCCATGCCAGTCTAAACCGGAAACTGTAGCCTAGCAATGAAGTTTTAAAACACCTGACTGTTGCTTAGCAATGACATTTTGAACAAGAAACTGTAGCTTAGCAATGTCATCTCCAAATACAAAACTGTTGCCTAGCAATGTCATCTATAAAAAATAGTTTTTAATCCCTCAACGATTAATACATACAATGAAAATTTCGGTGATATGCTAATGGCAAAACATGGGTTGTAAATTTAGCTTTAATAGAAAGAATACTGTTGCCTAGCAATGCCATTTTAAACCGGAAATTGTTGCCTAGAAATGTCATCAAAAAGAACTTTTGCTTAGCAATGTCATTTTTAAACACAATATTGCTACCTATTATAATCTTTTAAAATAAGATACTGTTACGTAGCAATGTCAATTTCAGACACAAAACGTTTACATTTCAATGCATTTCTCAAAGAGAAAATTTTTCCTAGCAATGTAATTTTTAAATACAGTTTGGGTGCCTAACAATTAAATTTTTCTATCACAAAAGTGTTGCCTAGCCATGCAAGTAAAACCGGAAACTGTTGCTTAGCAATGAAGTTTTTAATCACCTGACTGTTCCTTAACAATGACATTTTGACCAAGAAACTATAGCCTAGCAATGCGATCTCCAAACGCGAAACTGTTGCCTAGCAATGTCATCTATAAGGAACAGTTTTTTATCTCTCAATGATGTATACATACAATGAAAGTATCAGTGATATGCTAATGGTATAACAGGGGTTGTAAATTTTGCTTTATTATAAAGAATACTGTCGCCTAGCAATGAGTTTAAAACACGAAAGTGTTGCCTAGCAATGCCATTTTAAACCGGGAACTATCGCCTAGCAATATCATCAACAAGAACTGTTGCTAAGCAATGTCATTTTTAAACACAATATTGCTACCTATTATAATCTTTTAAAATAAGATACTGTTGCGTAGCAATGTCAATTTCAGACACAAAACGTTTACATTTCAATGCATTTCTCAAAGAGAAAATTTTTCCTAGCAATGTAATTTTTAAATACAGTTTGGGTGCCTAACAATTAAATTTTTCTATCACAAAAGTGTTGCCTAGCCATGCCAGTAAAACGGGAAACTGTTGCTTAGCAATGAAGTTTTTAATCACCTGACTGTTCCTTAGCAATGACATTTTGACCAAGAAACTATAGCCTAGCAATGCGATCTCCAAACGCGAAACAGTTGCCTAGCAATGTCATCTATAAGGAACAGTTTTTTATCTCTCAATGATCTGTACATACAATGAAAGTATCAGTGATATGCTAATGGTATAACAGGGGTTGTAAATTTTGCTTTATTATAAAGAATACTGTCGCCTAGCAATGAGTTTTAATAACGAAAGTGTTGACTAGCAAAGCCATTTTAAAACGGAAACTGTTGCCTAGCAATGTCATCAAAAAGTACTTTTGTCTAGCAATGTCATTCTTAAACACAATATTGCTACCTATTATAATCTTTTAAAAAAAGATACTGTTGCGTTGCAATGTCAATTTCAGACACAAAACTTCTACATTTCAATGCATTTTTCAAAGAGAAAGCTTTTCCTAGCAATGTAATTTTTAAATACAATTTGGCTGCCTAACAATGTATTTTTTCTATCACGAAAGTTTTGCCTAGCAATGCCAGTCTAAACCGGAAACTGTTGCCTAGCAATGGATTTTTAAAACACCTGACTGTTGCTTAGCAATGGCATTTTGAACAAGAAACTGTTGCTTAGCAATGTCATCTCCAAACACGATACTGTTGCTTAGCAATGTCATCTATAAATAATAGTTTTTTTTATCCCTAAAGGATCTATACATAGAATGAAAATATCGGTGAAATGCTAATGGCAAAACACGGGTTGTAAATTTTGCTTTAAAAGAAATATTACCTTTGCCTAGCAATGAGTTTAAACACGAAAGTGTTGCCTAGCAATGCTATTTTAAACCGCAAATTGTTGCCTGGCAATGAAGTTTTAAAACACCTGACTGTTGCTTAGCCATGAGGTTTTGAACAAGAAACTGTATCTAAGCAATGCCATCTGCAAACACGAAACTGATGCCTAGCAATGTCATCTATAAATAATAGTTTTTTGATCTCTGATTGATCTATACATACAATGAAAATATCGGTGATATGCTAATGGAACAATAGGGGTTGTCCATTTTGCTTTAATAGAAAGAATACTGTTGACTAGCTATGAGTTTTAAAACACGAAAGTTAATTTTTAAAACACCTGACTGTTGCTTAGAATGACATTTTGAACAAGAAACTGTAGCTTAGTAATGCCATCTCCAAGCACGAAACTGTTGCTTAGCAATGTCATCTTTAAATAATAGTTTTTTTTATCTCCAAAGGATCTATACATACAATGAAAATATCGGTGATATGCTAATGGCAAAACACGGGTTGTAAATTTTGCTTTAATAGAAAGAATACTGTTGCCTAGCAATGAGTTTTAAAACACGACAGTGTTGCCCAGCAATGCCATTTTAAACCGGAAGCTGTTGCCTAGCAATGTCATCAAAAAGAACTATTGCTTAGCAATGTCATTTTTAAAAACAATATTGCCACCTATTATAAACTTTTAAAAAATAAACTGTTGCGTAGCAAAGTCAATTTCAGACACAAAACTTTTACCTTTCAATGCATTTTTCAAAGTCGAAACATTTTCCTAGCAATGTAATTTTTAAAGACAATTTGTCTGCCTAACAATGTAATTTTTCTATCACGAAAGTTTTGCCTAGCCATGCCAGTCTAAACCGGAAACTGTAGCCTAGCAATGAAGTTTTAAAACACCTGACTGTTGCTTAGCAATGACATTTTGAACAAGAAACTGTAGCTTAGCAATGTCATCTCCAAATACAAAACTGTTGCCTAGCAATGTCATCTATAAAAAATAGTTTTTAATCCCTCAACGATCAATACATACAATGAAAATTTCGGTGATATGCTAATGGCAAAACATGGGTTGTAAATTTAGCTTTAATAGAAAGAATACTGTTGCCTAGCAATGCCATTTTAAACCGGAAATTGTTGCCTAGAAATGTCATCAAAAAGAACTTTTGCTTAGCAATGTCATTTTTAAACACAATATTGCTACCTATTATAATCTTTTAAAATAAGATACTGTTACGTAGCAATGTCAATTTCAGACACAAAACGTTTACATTTCAATGCATTTCTCAAAGAGAAAATTTTTCCTAGCAATGTAATTTTTAAATACAGTTTGGGTGCATAACAATTAAATTTTTCTATCACAAAAGTGTTGCCTAGCCATGCAAGTAAAACCGGAAACTGTTGCTTAGCAATGAAGTTTTTAATCACCTGACTGTTCCTTAACAATGACATTTTGACCAAGAAACTATAGCCTAGCAATGCGATCTCCAAACGCGAAACTGTTGCCTAGCAATGTCATCTATAAGGAACAGTTTTTTATCTCTCAATGATGTATACATACAATGAAAGTATCAGTGATATGCTAATGGTATAACAGGGGTTGTAAATTTTGCTTTATTATAAAGAATACTGTCGCCTAGCAATGAGTTTAAAACACGAAAGTGTTGCCTAGCAATGCCATTTTAAACCGGGAACTATCGCCTAGCAATATCATCAACAAGAACTGTTGCTAAGCAATGTCATTTTTAAACACAATATTGCTACCTATTATAATTTTTTTAAAATTCAACTGTTGCGTAGCAACGTCAATTTCAGACACAAAACTATTACCTTTCAATGAATTTTTCAAAGAGAAACTTTTTCCTAGCAATGTAATTTTTAAATACAATTTGGCTGCCTAACAATGTAATTTTTCTATCACGAAAGTGTTGCCTAGCAATGTCAGTCTAAACCGGAAACTGTTGCCTAACAATGAAGTTTTAAAACACCTGACTGTTGCTTAGCAGTGACATTTTGAACAAGAAACTGTAGCTTAGCAATGCTATCTCCAAATAGGAAACTGTTGCCTAGCAATGTCATCTATAAGGAATAGTTTTTAATCCCTCAAAGATCTATAGATACAATGAAAATATCGGTGATATGCTAATGGCAAAACACGGGTTGTAAATTTCGCTTTAATGGAAAGAATACTGTTGCCTAGCAATGCCATATGAAACCGCAAACTGTTGCCTAGCAATGAAGTTTTAAAACACATGACTGTTGCTTAGCAATGAGATTTTGAACAAGAAACTGTATCTAAGCAAAGCCATCTGCAAACAGGAAACTGTTGCCTAGCAATGTCATCTATAAATAATAGTTTTTTCATCTCTCAATGATCTATACATACAATGAAAATATCGGTGATATCTAATGGAACAATAGGGGTTGTAAATTTTGCATTAATAGAAAGAATACTGTTGCCTAGCTATGAGTTTTAAAACACGAAAGTGAATTTTTAAAACACCTGACTGTTGCATAGCAATTGTTGGGTTCCGGGAAAGGAGGCTTTAAGAAATTAAAATATATAAATATATTTAATTTAACATTGTATTTATTGAAGCCATGAAGGAGTTAGGATTTTACATATGACCACAGGAAGAGAGAAACCTTATCTCGTGGAAACTGCACTATCAGCTAGGCAGTGGAATTTTTCTGCACTGCGTGTGAGAAATGCAATTCTGCATTTTCTTAGCCCCTCAAGGCTAGCACTTAGGCAACCTGTATGCCTCCAGCTGACAAAGGTAGAATTTAATTCGCGTGTTTTTAATTTAGCCGTGATGTTTGATTGGAGAAATTTATAATTAGCGAGCAGAATAATATTCGCGATCGCACATACTAAGTGAAGACAGAGTGTGAGGGACAGTACCATCATTCAGTGTTTTTGTGTGATTCTTCGAGACAAGATGGAGTCGGACGTGGATTTGTTCGACGAACAACTAAAAACCTGTAAGTATTGAAATTAGTAATTTCATTGAAGTTCCGCAAAAATCCAGAGTTGCGATTTTTGCGAAGGTGACACTTTCAGTAAAACCTAGGTTGTTAAACAAAAGTTCCTTATTTCCTACGAAACCCGCATATGTTGTAAACTATGCGATGGATAGATAAACTCGCTAAGAGATAGCGAATATTTAAGTCAAATGACGATGTAAAGTCATTTTCAGTCTCTAAAAATATAGTTCAAAACTATATTTACGTTAATTAAAGATTAACCGCTTTTTAAACATTCAAATGGTCAGGAAACATATTTGAAGCGATGTTCATATTTTCTACATGATTTTCAATTATCATATGAAAATATGACCATCACGAGGGCAGACTTCACCCTCAGCATGAAGAAAATTCTGTAGTAAAACGGGTTAAGTAACCCATCCATGTTCAATGAAAAGGATTGAAGTTTAGCATTTGTCAAGCAAGCTAATGCTAGTTTTTCCCGTTAGTATAACGAAGATAATTTACATTTAGATTGTAAATTATAAATACGAATAAGACATTGCTGTTATTGAATGAAATAGTATTGTGGAAGTAAGAAGTCCCCCCGGGGATTGTCGCCTTGTCGTGGCGGAGGGGCTCAGTACCCAATGATCTAGACGGCATGTTCAGGGAGCGTAGCTGCTGACTTGCCAGAGGAGAGGGGAAGCGAAGAATAATCCACAACGGGCAGATGGGGTTCGGCAGTCGGGAAGACAACTCATCTAGGAGAGAAAACTCCGAAATAAATCCGGGAAGAGGACTCTCGTAAGCCATGGTGAAGGCAACCATCTAGGGGATGAAAACCCCGACAGAAAATCCTGGTCCTCCAGGTTGGGGGTTCTGCGGTTGGGTTGGTGTCCCACCCAGATAAAATATTTGTTCACTCTTCAAGCTCAGAAGAATGATAGCCGGATGGATGTAACTAAGATGACCAGGATACGAAACAAGGTTATGAATAAAGGAATAGCGGAAGAACTAAATATAGTCACATGGAACGTGAGAGGAATAACCAACAAGGAAAATGAAATAGAGAAAGAATTATTACGAGGAAATGTAGATATAGCATTAATTTCAGAAACAAAGAAGAAATTAAAAGGATCATTGGAATTAAGTAATTATCTTCTATATTATAGTGGGCTCCCACAAAATAGACGGGCAGCGGCCGGTACAGCAATTCTGATTAATAGAAAGCACATAAAGAGAATACACAGTTACAATTTCGTAAATGAAAGAATAGTGAATTTAAGGCTGAAGTCGGCAAGAGGATATCTCACCATTGTAAGCATCTATGCGCCCGAAGAGGGAAGAAAAGAAGAAAGTAAAAAGTTCTATGAAGATTTACAAAAACATATAGATACAATTAATAAGAATGACCAACTAATATTAGGAGGGGATTTCAATGCAAGGATTGGTAAGTTACCGATAAAAGATATAGTAGGTAATAATGGAGAACCAGTGTTAAATGAAAATGGTAAAAGCTTAAGGAATTTTGCATCATTTAATAAGTTTAAAATTACAAACTCATTTTTCAGACATAAGAATATACATAAGTTCACATGGACTTGCAGAGGACAGAGAAGCATAATAGATTACATATTGGTGAATAATAAGTTAGCATCGGACGTTAAAGATACAAGAGTTTACAGAAGTTATGACATTTCCTCAGACCACTTCATGCTGATGGCAAAAATAAGACTTTGGAAAAGATGGTATAAATTAAACATTAATAAAGAGAGAGAACCAATAAGACAAGCTTTTAAGATACACTTACTGAAAGAATACAGTATAAGGAAATTATACTGTCAACGACTAGATGAGTATTTAGACGACAGAGCCCTAAGTCTAGACGTGAATTTAGAATGGACTGATTTAAAAGCAGTAATATTAAAGGCTGCGTCTGAAGCACTAGGCAAGAGAAATGTAAGAAAGAATAAAAGGAAAGGCTTATATATATGGAATGATGAAATAGCTAACCTAATCAAAGATAAAAAGGAAGCATATTTAAAACTATTGAATGAAAATACACAAGAAAACAAAATTGAATATAAAAGAAGAAGTGCCATAGCTAAAAGAGAGACAAGGAAATTACATAGGCAAAGTTGGGATAGGTATGTCAGTGACATCGAGCATGATATTCATGGAGAGCAAACACGTGCATATAAAATTATGAAATATTTAAATAGAGAAGAAAAAGATACAGTTCAACTAAACAACATTTCAGAGGATGAATGGTTGAAATATTTCAAAGAATTATGGTCAAATGCGGAAGAAGGTAAGAAGGTGCCTAGCAATGAAGTTTTAAAACACCTGACCGTTGCTTAGCAATGACATTTTGAACAAGAAACTGTAGCTTAGCAATGTCATCTCCAAACACGAAACTGTTGCCTAGCAATGTCATCTATAAATTACAGTTTTTTTATCTCTCAATGATCTATACATACAATGAAAATATCGGTGACATGCTAATGGCAAAACACGGGTTGTAAATTTTGCTTTAATAGAAAGAATACTGTTGCCTAGCAATGAGTTATAAAACACGAAAGTGTTGCCCAGCATTGCCATTTTAAACCGGAAGCTGTTGCCTAGCAATGTCATCAAAAAGAACTATTGCTTAGCAATGTCATTTTTAAAAACAATATTGCCACCTATTATAAACTTTTAAAAAATAAACTGTTGCGTAGCAATGTCAATTTCAGACACAAAACTTTTACCTTTCAATGCATTTTTCAAAGTCGAAACATTTTCCTAGCAATGTAATTTTTAAAGACAATTTGGCTGCCTAACAATGTAATTTTTCTATCACGAAAGTTTTGCCTAGCCATGCCAGTCTAAACCGGAAACTGTAGCCTAGCAATGAAGTTTTAAAACACCTGACTGTTGCTTAGCAATGACATTTTGAACAAGAAACTGTAGCTTAGCAATGTCATCTCCAAATACAAAACTGTTGCCTAGCAATGTCATCTATAAAGAATAGTTTTTAATCCCTCAATGATCAATACATACAATGAAAATTTCGGTGATATGCTAATGGCAAAACATGGGTTGTAAATATAGCTTTAATAGAAAGAATACTGTTGCCTAGCAATGAGTTTTAAAACACGAAAGTGTTGCCTAACAATGCCATTTTAAACCGGAAACTGTTGCCTAGCAATGTCATCAAAAAGAACTGTTGCTTAGCAATGTCATTTTTAAACACAATATTCTTACATATTATAAACTTTTTAAAAATCAACTGTTGCATATCAATGTCAATTTTGAGACACATAACTTTTACCTTTCAATGCATTTTTCAAAGAGAAACTTTTTCCTAGCAATGTATTTTTTAAATACAATTTGGCTGCCTAACAATGTAATTTTTCTATCACAAAAGTTTTGCCTATCAAAACAAGTATAACCGGAAACTGTTGCTTAGCAATGGAGATTTTATTCACTTGACAGTTCCTTAGCAATAACATTTTGACCAAGAAACTATAGCCTAGAAATGCGATCTCCAAACACGAAACTGTTGCCTAGCAATGTCATCTATAAGGAACATTTTTTTATCTCTCAATGATCTATACATACAATGAAAGTATCAGTTTTATGCTAATGGTATAATAGGGGTTGTAAATTTTGCTTTAATAGAAAGAATACTGTTGCCTTGCAATGAGTTTTAAAACACGAAACTGTTGCCTAGCAATGGCACTTAAAACCGGAAACTGTTTCCTAGCATTGAAGTTTTAAAACACGAAAGTGTTGCCTAGCAATGTCATCTATAAGGAACAGTTTTTCATCTCTCAATGATCTATACATACAATGAAAATATCGGTGATATGCTAATGGCAAAACAAGGGTTGTAAATTTTGCTTTAATAGAAAGAATACTGTTGCCTATCAATGAGTTTTAAAACACGAAAGTGTTGCCCAGCAATGCCATTTTAAACCGGAAGCTGTTGCCTAGCAATGTCATCAAAAAGTACTTTTGTCTAGCAATGTCATTTTTAAACACAATATTGCTACCTATTATAATCTTTTAAAAAAAGATACTGTTGCGTTGCAATGTCAATTTCAGACACAAAACTTCTACATTTCAATGCATTTTTCAAAGAGAAAGTTTTTTATTGCAATGTAATTTTTAAATACAATTTGGCTGCCTAACAATGTATTTTTTCTATCACCGAAGTGTTGCCTAGCAATGCCAGTCTAAACCGGAAACTGTTGCCTAGCAATGGATTTTTAAAACACCTGACGGTTTCTTAGCAATGGCATTTTGAACAAGAAACTGTTGCTTAGCAATGTCATCTCCAAACACGATACTGTTGATTAGCAATGTCATCTATAAATAATAGTTTTTTTATCCCTAAAGGATCTATACATACAATGAAAATATCGGTGAAATGATAATGGCAAAACACGGGTTGTAAATTTTTCTTTAAAAGAAATATTACCTTTGCCTAGCAATGAGTTTAAACACGAAAGTGTTGAATAGCAATGCCATTTTAAACCGCAAATTGTTGCCTGGCAATGAAGTTTTAAAACACCTGACTGTTGCTTAGCAATGAGGTTTTGAACAAGAAACTGTAGCTTAGTAATGCCATCTCCAAACACGAAACTGTTGCTTAGCAATGTCATCTTTAAATAATAGTTTTTTTATGTCCAAAGGATCTATACATACAATGAAAATATCGGTGATATGCTAATGGCAAAACACGGGTTGTAAATTTTGCTATAATAGAAAGAATACTGTTTCCTAGCAATGAGTTTTAAAACACGAAAGTGTTGCCCAGCAATGCCATTTTAAACCGGAAGCTGTTGCCTAGCAATGAAGTTTTAAAACACCTGACTGTTGCTTAGCAATAACATTTTGACCAAGAAACTATAGCCTAGAAATGCGATCTCCAAACACGAAACTGTTGCCTAGCAATGTCATCTATAAGGAAATTTTTTTTATCTCTCAATGATCTATACATCCAGTGAAAGTATCAGTTTTATGCTAATTTTATAATAGGGGTTGTAAATTTTGCTTTAATAGAAAGAATACTGTTGCCTTTCAGTGAGTTTTAAAACACGAAAGTGTTGCCTAGCAATGCCACTTAAAACCGGAAACTGTTTCCTAGCATTGAAGTTTTAAAACATGAAAGTGTTGCCTTGCAATGTCATCTATAAGGAACAGTTTTTATCTCTCAATGATCTATACATACAATGAAAATATCGGTGATATGCTAATGGCAAAACACGGGTTGTAAATTTTGCTTTAATAGAAAGAATACTGTTGCCTAGCAAAGAGTTTTAAAACACGAAAGTGTTGACTAGCAATGCCATTTTAAAACGGAAACTGTTGCCTAGCAATGTCATCAAAAAGTACTTTTGTCTAGCAATGTCATTTTAAAACACAATATTGCTACCTATTATAATCTTTTAAAAAAAGATACTGTTGCGTTGCAAAGTCAATTTCAGAGACAAAACTTCTACATTTCAATGCATTTTTCAAAGAGAAAATTTTTCCTAGCAATGTACTTTTTAAATACAATTTTTCTGCCTAACAATGTATTTTATCTATCACCGAAGTGTTGCCTAGCAATGCCAGTCTAAACCGGAAACTGTTGCCTAGCAATGGATTTTTAAATCAACTGACTGTTGCTTAGCAGTGGCATTTTGAACAAGAAAATGTTGCTTAGCAATGTCATCTCCAAACACGATACTGTTGCTTAGCAATGTCATCTATAAATAATAGTTTTCTTTATCCCTAAAGGATCTATACATACAATGAAAATATCGGTGAAATGCTAATGGCAAAACACGGGTTGTAAATTTTTCTTTAAAAGAAATATTACCTTTGCCTAGCAATGAGTTTAAACACGAAAGTGTTGCCTAGCAATGCCATTTTAAACCGCAAATTGTTGCCTGGCAATGAAGTTTTAAAACACCTGACTGTTGCTTAGCAATGAGGTTTTGAACAAGAAACTGTAGCTTAGTAATGCCATCTCCAAACGCGAAACTGTTGCTTAGCAATGTCATCTTTAAATAATAGTTTTTTTATGTCCAAAGGATCTATACATACAATGAAAATATCGGTGATATGCTAATGGAAAAACACGGGTTGTAAATTTTGCTATAATAGAAAGAATACTGTTGCCTAGCAATGAGTTTTAAAACACGAAAGTGTTGCCCAGCAATGCCATTTTAAACCGGAAGCTGTTGCCTAGCAATGTCATAAAAAAGAACTGTTGCTTTGCAATGTAATTTTTAAACACAATATTGCTACCTATTATAAACTTTTAAGAAATATACTCTTGCGTAGCAATGTCAATTTCAGACACAAAACTTTTACCTTTCAATGCATTTTTCAAAGAGAAACTTTTTCCTAGCAATGTAATTTTTAAATACAATTTGGCTGCCTAACAATGTAATTTTTCTATCACGAAAGTGTTGCCTAGCAATGTCAGTCTAAACCGGAAACTGTTGCCTAGCAATGAAGTTTTAAAACACCTGACTGTTGCTTAGCAGTGACATTTTGAACAAGAAACTGTAGCTTAGCAATGCTATCTCCAAATAGGAAACTGTTGCCTAGCAATGTCATCTATAAGGAATAGTTTTTAATCCCTCAAAGATCTATAGATACAATGAAAATATCGGTGATATGCTAATGGCAAAACACGGGTTGTAAATTTCGCTTTAATGGAAAGAATACTGTTGCCTAGCAATGCCATATGAAACCGCAAACTGTTGCCTAGCAATGAAGTTTTAAAACACCTGACTGTTGCTTAGCAATGAGATTTTGAACAAGAAACTGTATCTAAGCAAAGCCATCTGCAAACAGGAAACTGTTGCCTAGCAATGTCATCTATAAATAATAGTTTTTTCATCTCTCAATGATCTATACATACAATGAAAATATCGGTGATATCTAATGGAACAATAGGGGTTGTAAATTTTGCATTAATAGAAAGAATACTGTTGCCTAGGTATGAGTTTTAAAACACGAGAGTGTTGCCTAGCAATGTCGTTTTAAACCGGAAACTGTTGCCTAGCAATGTCATCAAAAAGAACTGTTGCTTAGCAATGTCATTTTTAAACACAATATTGCTACCCATTAACAGCTTTTAAAAAAGAGATACTGTTGCGTAGCAATGTTATTTTCTGACACGAAACCTTTACTTTTAATGCATTTTTCAAAGTCGCAACTTTTTCCTAGCAATGTAACTTTTAAATACAATTTGGCTGCCTAACAATGCAATTTTCTATCACCCAAGTGTTGCCTAGCAATGCCAGTCTAAACCGGAAACTGTTGCCTAGCAATGAAGTTTTAAAACACCTGACTGTTGCTTAGCTATGACATTTTGAACAAGAAACTGTAGCTTAGCAATTCCATCTCCAAACACGAAACTGTTGCTTAGCATTATCATCTATAAATAATAGTTTTTTATCTCTAAAGGATCTATACACACAGTGAAAATATCGGTGATATGCTAATGGCAAAACACGGGTTGTAAATTTTGCTTTAATAGAAAGAATACTGTTGCCTAACAATGCCATTTTAAACCGGAAACTGTTGCCTAGAAATGTCATCAAAAATAACTTTTGCTTAGCAATGTCATTTTTAAACACAATATTGCTACCTATTATAATCTTTTAAAATAAGATACTGTTACGTAGCAATGTCAATTTCAGACACAAAACGTTTACATTTTAATGCATTTCTCAAAGAGAAACTTTTTCCTAGCAATGTAATTTTTAAATACAGTTTGGGTGCCTAACAATTAAATTTTTCTATCACAAAAGTGTTGCCTAGCCATATCAGTAAAACCGGAAACTGTTGCTTAGCAATGAAGTTTTTAATCACCTGACTGTTCCTTAGCAATGACATTTTGACCAAGAAACTATAGCCTAGCAATGCGATCTCCAAACGCGAAACAGTTGCCTAGCAATGTCATCTATAAATAATAGTTTTTTTTTATCCCTAAAGGATCTATACACACAATGAAAATATCGGTGAAATGCTAATGGCAAAACACGGGTTGTAAATTTTGCTTTAAAAGAAATATTACCTTTGCCTAGCAATGAGTTTAAACACGAAAGTGTTGCCTAGCAATGCCATTTTAAACCGCAAATTGTTGCCTGGCAATGAAGTTTTAAAACACCTGACTGTTGCTTAGCAATGAGGTTTTGAACAAGAAACTGTATCTAAGCAATGCCATCTGCAAACACGAAACTGATGCCTAGCAATGTCATCTATAAATAATAGTTTTTTTTATCTCTGATTGATCTATACATACAATGAAAATATCGGTGATATGCTAATGGAACAATATGGGTTGTCCATTTTGCTTTAATAGAAAGAATACTGTTGACTAGCTATGAGTTTTAAAACACGAAAGTGAACTTTTAAAACACCTGACTGTTGCTTAGAATGACATTTTGAACAAGAAACTGTAGCTTAGTAATGCCATCTTCAAGCACGAAACTGTTGCTTAGCAATGTCATCTTTAAATAATAGTTTTTTTTATCTCCAAAGGATCTATACATACAATGAAAATATCGGTGATATGCTAATGGCAAAACACGGGTTGTAAATTTTGCTTTAATAGAAAGAATACTGTTGCCTAGCAATGAGTCTTAAAACACGACAGTGTTGCCCAGCAATGCCATTTTAAACCGGAAGCTGTTTCCTAGCAATGTCATCAAAAAGAACTATTGCTTAGCAATGTCATTTTTAAAAACAATATTGCCACCTATTATAAACTTTTAAAAAATAAACTGTTGCGTAGCAATGTCAATTTCAGACACAAAACTTTTACCTTTCAATGCATTTTTCAAAGTCGAAACATTTTCCTAGCAATGTAATTTTTAAAGACAATTTGGCTGCCTAACAATGTAATTTTTCTATCACGAAAGTTTTGCCTAGCCATGCCAGTCTAAACCGGAAACTGTAGCCTAGCAATGAAGTTTTAAAACACCTGACTGTTGCTTAGCAATGACATTTTGAACAAGAAACTGTAGCTTAGCAATGTCATCTCCAAATACAAAACTGTTGCCTAGCAATGTCATCTATAAAAAATAGTTTTTAATCCCTCAATGATCAATACATACAATGAAAATTTCGGTGATATGCTAATGGCAAAACATGGGTTGTAAATTTAGCTTTAATAGAAAGAATACTTTTGCCTAGCAATGCCATTTTAAACCGGAAATTGTTGCCTAGAAATGTCATCAAAAAGAACTTTTGCTTAGCAATGTCATTTTTAAACACAATATTGCTACCTATTATAATCTTTTAAAATAAGATACTGTTACGTAGCAATGTCAATTTCAGACACAAAACGTTTACATTTTAATGCATTTCTCAAAGATAAAATTTTTCCTAGCAATGTAATTTTTAAATACAGTTTGGGTGCCTAACAATTAAATTTTTCTATCACAAAAGTGTTGCCTAGCCATGCCAGTAAATCCGGAAACTGTTGCTTAGCTATGAAGTTTTCAATCACCTGACTGCTCCTTAACAATGACATTTTGACCAAGAAACTATAGCCTAGCAATGCGATCTCCAAACGCGAAACAGTTGCCTAGCAATGTCATCTATAAGGAACAGTTTTTTATCTCTCAATGATCTATACATACAATGAAAGTATCAGTGATATGCTAATGGTATAACAGGGGTTGTAAATTTTGCTTTATTATAAAGAATACTGTCGCCTAGCAATGAGTTTAAAACACGAAAGTGTTGCCTAGCAATGCCATTTGAAACCAGGAACTGTCGCCTAGCAATGTCATCAACAAGAACTTTTGCTTAGCAATGTCATTTTTAAACACAATATTGCTACCTATTATAATCTTTTAAAATAAGATACTGTTGCGTAGCAATGTCAATTTCAGACACAAAACGTTTACATTTCAATGCATTTCTCAAAGAGAAAATTTTTCCTAGCAATGTAATTTTTAAATACAGTTTGGGTGCCTAACAATTAAATTTTTCTATCACAAAAGTGTTGCCTAGCCATGCCAGTAAAACGGGAAACTGTTGCTTAGCAATGAAGATTTTAATCACCTGACTGTTCCTTAGCAATGACATTTTGACCAAGAAACTATAGCCTAGCAATGCGATCTCCAAACGTGAAACAGTTGCCTAGCAATGTCATCTATAAGGAACAGTTTTTTATCTCACAATGATCTGTACATACAAAGAAAGTATCAGTGATATGCTAATGGTAAAACAGGTGGTGTAAATTTTGCTTTATTATAAAGAATACTGTCGCCTAGCAATGAGTTTAATACACGAAAGTGTTGCATAGCAATGCCATTTTAAACCGGGAACTGTCGCCTAGCAATATCATCGACACGAACTGTTGCTAAGCAATGTCATTTTTAAACACAATATTGCTACCTATTATAAACTTTTTTAAAATCAACTGTTGCGTAGCAACGTCAATTTCAGACACAAAACTTTTACCTTTCAATGCATTTTTCAAAGAGAAACATTTTTCTAGCAATGTAATTTTTAAATACAAATTGGCTGCCTAACAATGTAAGTTTTCTATCACGAAAGTGTTGCCTAGCAATGCCAGTCTAAACCGGAAACTGTTGCCTAGTAATGAATTTTTAAAACACCTGACTGTTGCTTAGCTATGACATTTTGAACAAGAAACTGTAGCTTAGCAATGCCATCTCCAAACACGAAACTGTTGCTTAGCATTATCATCTATAAATAATAGTTTTTTTATCTCTAAAGGATCTATACGCACAGTGAAAATATCGGTGATATGCTAATGGCAAAATAGGGGTTGTAAATTTTTCTTTAATAGAAAGAATACTGTTGCCTAGCAATGAGTTTTAAAACACGAAAGTGTTGTCTAGCAATGCCATTTTAAACCGGAAACTGTTGCCTTGCGATGTCATAAAAAAGAACTGTTGCTTAGCAATGTAATTTTTAAACACAATATTGCTACCTATTATAAACTTTTAAGAAATATACTCTTGCGTAGCAATGTCAATTTCAGACACAAAACGTTTACCTTTCAATGCATTTTTCAAAGAGAAACTTTTCCTAGCAATGTAATTTTTAAATACAATTTGGCTGCCTAACAATGTAATTTTTCTATCACGAAAGTGTTGCCTAGCAATGCCAGTCTAAACCGGAAACTGTTGCCTAGCAATGAAGTTTTTAAACACCTGACTGTTGGTTAGCAATGACATTTTGATCAAGAAACGGTAGCTTAGCAATGCCATCTCCAAACACGAAACTGTTGCTTAGCATTATCATCTATAAATAATAGTTTTTTTATCTCTAAAGGATCTATACGCACAGTGAAAATATCGGTGATATGCTAATGGTATAACAGGGGTTGTAAATTTTGCTTTATTATAAAGAATACTGTCGCCTAGCAATGAGTTTAAAACACGAAAGTGTTGCCTAGCAATGCCATTTTAAACCGGGAACTATCGCCTAGCAATATCATCAACAAGAACTGTTGCTAAGCAATGTCATTTTTAAACACAATATTGCTACCTATTATAATTTTTTTAAAATTCAACTGTTGCGTAGCAACGTCAATTTCAGACACAAAACTATTACCTTTCAATGAATTTTTCAAAGAGAAACTTTTTCCTAGCAATGTAATTTTTAAATACAATTTGGCTGCCTAACAATGTAATTTTTCTATCACGAAAGTGTTGCCTAGCAATGTCAGTCTAAACCGGAAACTGTTGCCTAGCAATGAAGTTTTAAAACACCTGACTGTTGCTTAGCAGTGACATTTTGAACAAGAAACTGTAGCTTAGCAATGCTATCTCCAAATAGGAAACTGTTGCCTAGCAATGTCATCTATAAGGAATAGTTTTTAATCCCTCAAAGATCTATAGATACAATGAAAATATCGGTGATATGCTAATGGCAAAACACGGGTTGTAAATTTCGCTTTAATGGAAAGAATACTGTTGCCTAGCAATGCCATATGAAACCGCAAACTGTTGCCTAGCAATGAAGTTTTAAAACACCTGACTGTTGCTTAGCAATGAGATTTTGAACAAGAAACTGTATCTAAGCAAAGCCATCTGCAAACAGGAAACTGTTGCCTAGCAATGTCATCTATAAATAATAGTTTTTTCATCTCTCAATGATCTATACATACAATGAAAATATCGGTGATATCTAATGGAACAATAGGGGTTGTAAATTTTGCATTAATAGAAAGAATACTGTTGCCTAGCTATGAGTTTTAAAACACGAAAGTGAATTTTTAAAACACCTGACTGTTGCATAGCAATTGTTGGGTTCCGGGAAAGGAGGCTTTAAGAAATTAAAATATATAAATATATTTAATTTAACATTGTATTTATTGAAGCCATGAAGGAGTTAGGATTTTACATATGACCACAGGAAGAGAGAAACCTTATCTCGTGGAAACTGCACTATCAGCTAGGCAGTGGAATTTTTCTGCACTGCGTGTGAGAAATGCAATTCTGCATTTTCTTAGCCCCTCAAGGCTAGCACTTAGGCAACCTGTATGCCTCCAGCTGACAAAGGTAGAATTTAATTCGCGTGTTTTTAATTTAGCCGTGATGTTTGATTGGAGAAATTTATAATTAGCGAGCAGAATAATATTCGCGATCGCACATACTAAGTGAAGACAGAGTGTGAGGGACAGTACCATCATTCAGTGTTTTTGTGTGATTCTTCGAGACAAGATGGAGTCGGACGTGGATTTGTTCGACGAACAACTAAAAACCTGTAAGTATTGAAATTAGTAATTTCATTGAAGTTCCGCAAAAATCCAGAGTTGCGATTTTTGCGAAGGTGACACTTTCAGTAAAACCTAGGTTGTTAAACAAAAGTTCCTTATTTCCTACGAAACCCGCATATGTTGTAAACTATGCGATGGATAGATAAACTCGCTAAGAGATAGCGAATATTTAAGTCAAATGACGATGTAAAGTCATTTTCAGTCTCTAAAAATATAGTTCAAAACTATATTTACGTTAATTAAAGATTAACCGCTTTTTAAACATTCAAATGGTCAGGAAACATATTTCAAGCGATGTTCATATTTTCTACATGATTTTCAATTATCATATGAAAATATGACCATCACGAGGGCAGACTTTACCCTCAGCATGAAGAAAATTCTGTAGTAAAACGGGTTAAGTAACCCATCCATGTTCAATGAAAAGGATTGAAGTTTAGCTTTTGTCAAGCAAGCTAATGCTAATTTTTCCCGTTAGTATAACGAAGATAATTTACATTTAGATTGTAAATTATAAATACGAATAAGACATTGCTGTTATTGAATGAAATAGTATTGTGGAAGTAAGAAGTTTAGCTTTTTAATCAAGCATGTAAATGCTAGTTTTTTTCCGTTAGTATAACGAAGATAATTTACACTCAGACTGTAAATTATAATGGCGAATAAACATTGCCGTCACGAAAGAAATAGTGTTGCGAAACTAAGAAATTTAGTTCAAACATTAACACATTTTATTTTGTGTAATAAATACTATTTCATTGAAAACAGCAAGAAATGACAAAATTGATACAGAAATTGTTTAGAATAATTAGTTTATTTTGAACACATTGCTAATTTCATTTTAAAGAAATTTAAATACAACAGTCAATAATTTTGTCATTTATTTTCCGTATAAATTTTATGAATTAAAATTTATACGAAGATAGGATTCTCGCTAATTTAGCGAATGGTTTAGGTACAAAAATACGATTTCCATTTAAAAATTAAGGCACAACAGTCAATAATTTTTTTATTTGTTTTCCGTATAAATTTTATGTGTTAAAATTTATACGATGTATTGTAGTTACTTGAGCGAATGAAGGTAATTTTAAAGTAAGCAAATTACAAGTTCATTACATAGCGTGTGCTACAAAAAGATAATTTATTAGATGAGTTTTAATACGTTATAGAGGAATAAACGTAATATATTTTATAATTTTCAAAACGTGTAAACAGAATAGAAAAGTTTATTTTTACCATATAAATTTCTTGAGTTGAAATTTATATGAAGACAATAGTATTTCGCGGGAAAGCGAAAGATTAACTTATATTGAAGTTAAACATTTTGTAAACATTGTTTACTGTTGTTATTTAATAAGTTAAAACCAGGATAAAGTTTATCAGTAATTAAATTGTTACAAAATATTATGTAGTTTAATTAAGAAACATTGGATTTTTAGCATTTTGTTAGTTAAATATTAACTGTTGTAAAGTAAACAAATTTTGTTTGTTAAAATGTTATTTTACAGTTTAGCCACAATATGTAATAGTTGATAAAATACAAATTTTCCATTTGTTGGATTTCATGTAGGCTATTACATTTTACTTTATGTTGATACATATTTTTATTATTTTATTCATTAATTATTTTAATAACTTTTATTTGAAAGTTTAATTAAAAGAATTTGGTAATTTTTAAGATTAGAAACAAAGTTATTTATTTAAAAAGGAATAAATTAGCAATTGTAATCTTTTTATTAATAAACCACAAATAATTAAAATGAATTAATTATTTAAAGGGTCATATTGCTAATCATAATTTTGTTTACAGCTATGACAAGGTAAGTGGAAGTGCGTCGAGAAAACTTACAGTGCGAGTGAAGTTAAATATTAGTTAGATTGTTCAAGAAGACTTTATTTTCTCATACCTAATACATACGCAGTGTTATAAAAGATCAGTTAGTCATCTTTAAATAAAACCAATCTATAACGATCCATAACCGCTCGGGGTCACAACACAATGGCATTTTGAACAAGAAACTGTAGCTTAGAAATGCCATCTCCAAACACGAAACTGTTGCTTAGCAATGTCATCTTTAAATAATAGTTTTTTTTATCTCCAAAGGATCTATACATACAATGAAAATATCGGTGATATGCTAATGGCAAAACACGGGTTGTAAATTTTGCTTTAAAAGAAAGAATACTGTTGCCTAGCAATGAGTTTTAAAACACGACAGTGTTGCCTAGCAATGCCGTTTTAAACCGGAAACTGTTGCCTAGCAATGTCATCAAAAAGAACTGTTGCTTAGCAATGTCATTTTTAAACACAATATTGCTACCCATTAACAGCTTTTAAAAACGAGATACTGTTGCGTAGCAATGTTATTTTCTGACACGAAACCTTTACTTTTAATGCATTTTTCAAAGTCGCAACTTTTTCCTAGCAATGTAACTTTTAAATACAATTTGGCTGCCTAACAATGCAATTTTCTATCACCCAAGTGTTCCCTAGCAATGCCAGTCTAAACCGGAAACTGTTGCCTAGCAATGAATTTTTAAAACACCTGACTGTTGCTTAGCTATGACATTTTGAACAAGAAACTGTAGCTTGGCAATTCCATCTCCAAACACGAAACTGTTGCTTAGCATTATCATCTATAAATAATAGTTTTTTTATCTCTAAAGGATCTATACACACAGTGAAAATATCGGTGATATGCTAATGGCAAAACACGGGTTGTAAATTTTGCTTTAATAGAAAGAATACTGTTGCCTAACAATGCCATTTTAAACCGGAAACTGTTGCCTAGAAATGTCATCAAAAATAACTTTTGCTTAGCAATGTCATTTTTAAACACAATATTGCTACATATTATAATCTTTTAAAATAAGATACTGTTACGTAGCAATGTCAATTTCAGACACAAAACGTTTACATTTTAATGCATTTCTCAAAGAGAAAATTTTTCCTAGCAATGTAATTTTTAAATACAGTTTGGGTGCCTAATAATTAAATTTTTCTATCACAAAAGTGTTGCCTAGCCATGCCAGTAAAACCGGAAACTGTTGCTTAGCAATGAAGTTTTTAATCATCTGACTGTTACTTAGCAATGGCATTTTGAACAAGAAACTGTATCTAAGCAATGCCATCTGCAAACACGAAACTGCTGCCTAGCAATGTCATCTATAAATAATACTTTTTTTCATCTCTCAATGATCTATACATACAATGAAAATATCGGTGATATGCTAATGGCAAAATAGGGGTTGTAAATTTTGCTTTAAAAGAAAGAATACTGTTGCCTAGCAATGAGTTTTAAAACACGAAAGTGTTGTCTAGCAATGCCATTTTAAACCGGAAACTGTTGCCTTGCGATGTCATAAAAAAGAACTGTTGCTTAGCAATGTAATTTTTAAACACAATATTGCTACCTAATATAAACTTTTAACAAATATACTCTTGCGTAGCAATGTCAATTTCAGACACAAAACTTTTACCTTTCAATGCATTTTTCAAAGAGAAACTTTTTCCTAGCAATGTAATTTTTAAATACAATTTTGCTGCCTAACAATGTAATTTTTCTATCATGAAAGTGTTGCCTAGCAATGCCAGTCTAAACCGGAAACTGTTGCCTAGCAATGAAGTTTTAAAACACCTGACCGTTGCTTAGCAATGGCATTTTGAACAAGAAACTGTTGCTTAGCAATGTCATCTCCAAACACGATACTGTTGCTTAGCAATGTCATCTATAAATAATAGTTTTTTTTATCCCTAAAGGATCTATACATAGAATGAAAATATCGGTGAAATGCTAATGGCAAAACACGGGTTGTAAATTTTGCTTTAAAAGAAATATTACCTTTGCCTAGCAATGAGTTTAAACACGAAAGTGTTGCCTAGCAATGCCATTTTAAACCGCAAATTGTTGCCTGGCAATGAAGTTTTAAAACACCTGACTGTTGCTTAGCAATGAGGTTTTGAACAAGAAACTGTATCTAAGCAATGCCATCTGCAAACACGAAACTGATGCCTAGCAATGTCATCTATAAATAATAGTTTTTTGATCTCTGATTGATCTATACATACAATGAAAATATCGGTGATATGCTAATGGAACAATAGGGGTTGTCCATTTTGCTTTAATAGAAAGAATACTGTTGACTAGCTATGAGTTTTAAAACACGAAAGTTAATTTTTAAAACACCTGACTGTTGCTTAGAATGACATTTTGAACAAGAAACTGTAGCTTAGTAATGCCATCTCCAAGCACGAAACTGTTGCTTAGCAATGTCATCTTTAAATAATAGTTTTTTTTATCTCCAAAGGATCTATACATACAATGAAAATATCGGTGATATGCTAATGGCAAAACACGGGTTGTAAATTTTGCTTTAATAGAAAGAATACTGTTGCCTAGCAATGAGTTTTAAAACACGACAGTGTTGCCCAGCAATGCCATTTTAAACCGGAAGCTGTTGCCTAGCAATGTCATCAAAAAGAACTATTGCTTAGCAATGTCATTTTTAAAAACAATATTGCCACCTATTATAAACTTTTAAAAAATAAACTGTTGCGTAGCAAAGTCAATTTCAGACACAAAACTTTTACCTTTCAATGCATTTTTCAAAGTCGAAACATTTTCCTAGCAATGTAATTTTTAAAGACAATTTGTCTGCCTAACAATGTAATTTTTCTATCACGAAAGTTTTGCCTAGCCATGCCAGTCTAAACCGGAAACTGTAGCCTAGCAATGAAGTTTTAAAACACCTGACTGTTGCTTAGCAATGACATTTTGAACAAGAAACTGTAGCTTAGCAATGTCATCTCCAAATACAAAACTGTTGCCTAGCAATGTCATCTATAAAAAATAGTTTTTAATCCCTCAACGATTAATACATACAATGAAAATTTCGGTGATATGCTAATGGCAAAACATGGGTTGTAAATTTAGCTTTAATAGAAAGAATACTGTTGCCTAGCAATGCCATTTTAAACCGGAAATTGTTGCCTAGAAATGTCATCAAAAAGAACTTTTGCTTAGCAATGTCATTTTTAAACACAATATTGCTACCTATTATAATCTTTTAAAATAAGATACTGTTACGTAGCAATGTCAATTTCAGACACAAAACGTTTACATTTCAATGCATTTCTCAAAGAGAAAATTTTTCCTAGCAATGTAATTTTTAAATACAGTTTGGGTGCCTAACAATTAAATTTTTCTATCACAAAAGTGTTGCCTAGCCATGCAAGTAAAACCGGAAACTGTTGCTTAGCAATGAAGTTTTTAATCACCTGACTGTTCCTTAACAATGACATTTTGACCAAGAAACTATAGCCTAGCAATGCGATCTCCAAACGCGAAACTGTTGCCTAGCAATGTCATCTATAAGGAACAGTTTTTTATCTCTCAATGATGTATACATACAATGAAAGTATCAGTGATATGCTAATGGTATAACAGGGGTTGTAAATTTTGCTTTATTATAAAGAATACTGTCGCCTAGCAATGAGTTTAAAACACGAAAGTGTTGCCTAGCAATGCCATTTTAAACCGGGAACTATCGCCTAGCAATATCATCAACAAGAACTGTTGCTAAGCAATGTCATTTTTAAACACAATATTGCTACCTATTATAATTTTTTTAAAATTCAACTGTTGCGTAGCAACGTCAATTTCAGACACAAAACTATTACCTTTCAATGAATTTTTCAAAGAGAAACTTTTTCCTAGCAATGTAATTTTTAAATACAATTTGGCTGCCTAACAATGTAATTTTTCTATCACGAAAGTGTTGCCTAGCAATGTCAGTCTAAACCGGAAACTGTTGCCTAGCAATGAAGTTTTAAAACACCTGACTGTTGCTTAGCAGTGACATTTTGAACAAGAAACTGTAGCTTAGCAATGCTATCTCCAAATAGGAAACTGTTGCCTAGCAATGTCATCTATAAGGAATAGTTTTTAATCCCTCAAAGATCTATAGATACAATGAAAATATCGGTGATATGCTAATGGCAAAACACGTTTTGTAAATTTCGCTTTAATGGAAAGAATACTGTTGCCTAGCAATGCCATATGAAACCGCAAACTGTTGCCTAGCAATGAAGTTTTAAAACACCTGACTGTTGCTTAGCAATGAGATTTTGAACAAGAAACTGTATCTAAGCAAAGCCATCTGCAAACAGGAAACTGTTGCCTAGCAATGTCATCTATAAATAATAGTTTTTTCATCTCTCAATGATCTATACATACAATGAAAATATCGGTGATATCTAATGGAACAATAGGGGTTGTAAATTTTGCATTAATAGAAAGAATACTGTTGCCTAGCTATGAGTTTTAAAACACGAAAGTGAATTTTTAAAACACCTGACTGTTGCATAGCAATTGTTGGGTTCCGGGAAAGGAGGCTTTAAGAAATTAAAATATATAAATATATTTAATTTAACATTGTATTTATTGAAGCCATGAAGGAGTTAGGATTTTACATATGACCACAGGAAGAGAGAAACCTTATCTCGTGGAAACTGCACTATCAGCTAGGCAGTGGAATTTTTCTGCACTGCGTGTGAGAAATGCAATTCTGCATTTTCTTAGCCCCTCAAGGCTAGCACTTAGGCAACCTGTATGCCTCCAGCTGACAAAGGTAGAATTTAATTCGCGTGTTTTTAATTTAGCCGTGATGTTTGATTGGAGAAATTTATAATTAGCGAGCAGAATAATATTCGCGATCGCACATACTAAGTGAAGACAGAGTGTGAGGGACAGTACCATCATTCAGTGTTTTTGTGTGATTCTTCGAGACAAGATGGAGTCGGACGTGGATTTGTTCGACGAACAACTAAAAACCTGTAAGTATTGAAATTAGTAATTTCATTGAAGTTCCGCAAAAATCCAGAGTTGCGATTTTTGCGAAGGTGACACTTTCAGTAAAACCTAGGTTGTTAAACAAAAGTTCCTTATTTCCTACGAAACCCGCATATGTTGTAAACTATGCGATGGATAGATAAACTCGCTAAGAGATAGCGAATATTTAAGTCAAATGACGATGTAAAGTCATTTTCAGTCTCTAAAAATATAGTTCAAAACTATATTTACGTTAATTAAAGATTAACCGCTTTTTAAACATTCAAATGGTCAGGAAACATATTTCAAGCGATGTTCATATTTTCTACATGATTTTCAATTATCATATGAAAATATGACCATCACGAGGGCAGACTTCACCCTCAGCATGAAGAAAATTCTGTAGTAAAACGGGTTAAGTAACCCATCCATGTTCAATGAAAAGGATTGAAGTTTAGCTTTTGTCAAGCAAGCTAATGCTAGTTTTTCCCGTTAGTATAACGAAGATAATTTACATTTAGATTGTAAATTATAAATACGAATAAGACATTGCTGTTATTGAATGAAATAGTATTGTGGAAGTAAGAAGTTTAGCTTTTTAATCAAGCATGTAAATGCTAGTTTTTTTCCGTTAGTATAACGAAGATAATTTACACTCAGACTGTAAATTATAATGGCGAATAAACATTGCCGTCACGAAAGAAATAGTGTTGCGAAACTAAGAAATTTAGTTCAAACATTAACACATTTTATTTTGTGTAATAAATACTATTTCATTGAAAACAGCAAGAAATGACAAAATTGATACAGAAATTGTTTAGAATAATTAGTTTATTTTGAACACATTGCGAATTTCATTTTAAAGAAATTTAAATACAACAGTCAATAATTTTGTCATTTATTTTCCGTATAAATTTTATGAATTAAAATTTATACGAAGATAGGATTCTCGCTAATTTAGCGAATGGTTTAGGTACAAAAATACGATTTCCATTTAAAAATTAAGGCACAACAGTCAATAATTTTTTTATTTGTTTTCCGTATAAATTTTATGTGTTAAAATTTATACGATGTATTGTAGTTACTTGAGCGAATGAAGGTAATTTTAAAGTAAGCAAATTACAAGTTCATTACATAGCGTGTGCTACAAAAAGATAATTTATTAGATGAGTTTTAATACGTTATAGAGGAATAAACGTAATATATTTTATAATTTTCAAAACGTGTAAACAGAATAGAAAAGTTTATTTTTACCATATAAATTTCTTGAGTTGAAATTTATATGAAGACAATAGTATTTCGCGGGAAAGCGAAAGATTAACTTATATTGAAGTTAAACATTTTGTAAACATTGTTTACTGTTGTTATTTAATAAGTTAAAACCAGGATAAAGTTTATCAGTAATTAAATTGTTACAAAATATTATGTAGTTTAATTAAGAAACATTGGATTTTTAGCATTTTGTTAGTTAAATATTAACTGTTATAAAGTAAACAAATTTTGTTTGTTAAAATGTTATTTTACAGTTTAGCCACAATATGTAATAGTTGATAAAATACAAATTTTCCATTTGTTGGATTTCATGTAGGCTATTACATTTTACTTTATGTTGATACATATTTTTATTATTTTATTCATTAATTATTTTAATAACTTTTATTTGAAAGTTTAATTAAAAGAATTTGGTAATTTTTAAGATTAGAAACAAAGTTATTTATTTAAAAAGGAATAAATTAGCAATTGTAATCTTTTTATTAATAAACCACAAATAATTAAAATGAATTAATTATTTAAAGGGTCATATTGCTAATCATAATTTTGTTTACAGCTATGACAAGGTAAGTGGAAGTGCGTCGAGAAAACTTACAGTGCGAGTGAAGTTAAATATTAGTTAGATTGTTCAAGAAGACTTTATTTTCTCATACCTAATACATACGCAGTGTTATAAAAGATCAGTTAGTCATCTTTAAATAAAACCAATCTATAACGATCCATAACCGCTCGGGGTCACAACACAATGGCATTTTGAACAAGAAACTGTAGCTTAGAAATGCCATCTCCAAACACGAAACTGTTGCTTAGCAATGTCATCTTTAAATAATAGTTTTTTTTATCTCCAAAGGATCTATACATACAATGAAAATATCGGTGATATGCTAATGGCAAAACACGGGTTGTAAATTTTGCTTTAAAAGAAAGAATACTGTTGCCTAGCAATGAGTTTTAAAACACGACAGTGTTGCCTAGCAATGCCGTTTTAAACCGGAAACTGTTGCCTAGCAATGTCATCAAAAAGAACTGTTGCTTAGCAATGTCATTTTTAAACACAATATTGCTACCCATTAACAGCTTTTAAAAACGAGATACTGTTGCGTAGCAATGTTATTTTCTGACACGAAACCTTTACTTTTAATGCATTTTTCAAAGTCGCAACTTTTTCCTAGCAATGTAACTTTTAAATACAATTTGGCTGCCTAACAATGCAATTTTCTATCACCCAAGTGTTCCCTAGCAATGCCAGTCTAAACCGGAAACTGTTGCCTAGCAATGAATTTTTAAAACACCTGACTGTTGCTTAGCTATGACATTTTGAACAAGAAACTGTAGCTTGGCAATTCCATCTCCAAACACGAAACTGTTGCTTAGCATTATCATCTATAAATAATAGTTTTTTTATCTCTAAAGGATCTATACACACAGTGAAAATATCGGTGATATGCTAATGGCAAAACACGGGTTGTAAATTTTGCTTTAATAGAAAGAATACTGTTGCCTAACAATGCCATTTTAAACCGGAAACTGTTGCCTAGAAATGTCATCAAAAATAACTTTTGCTTAGCAATGTCATTTTTAAACACAATATTGCTACATATTATAATCTTTTAAAATAAGATACTGTTACGTAGCAATGTCAATTTCAGACACAAAACGTTTACATTTTAATGCATTTCTCAAAGAGAAAATTTTTCCTAGCAATGTAATTTTTAAATACAGTTTGGGTGCCTAATAATTAAATTTTTCTATCACAAAAGTGTTGCCTAGCCATGCCAGTAAAACCGGAAACTGTTGCTTAGCAATGAAGTTTTTAATCATCTGACTGTTACTTAGCAATGGCATTTTGAACAAGAAACTGTATCTAAGCAATGCCATCTGCAAACACGAAACTGCTGCCTAGCAATGTCATCTATAAATAATACTTTTTTTCATCTCTCAATGATCTATACATACAATGAAAATATCGGTGATATGCTAATGGCAAAATAGGGGTTGTAAATTTTGCTTTAAAAGAAAGAATACTGTTGCCTAGCAATGAGTTTTAAAACACGAAAGTGTTGTCTAGCAATGCCATTTTAAACCGGAAACTGTTGCCTTGCGATGTCATAAAAAAGAACTGTTGCTTAGCAATGTAATTTTTAAACACAATATTGCTACCTAATATAAACTTTTAACAAATATACTCTTGCGTAGCAATGTCAATTTCAGACACAAAACTTTTACCTTTCAATGCATTTTTCAAAGAGAAACTTTTTCCTAGCAATGTAATTTTTAAATACAATTTTGCTGCCTAACAATGTAATTTTTCTATCATGAAAGTGTTGCCTAGCAATGCCAGTCTAAACCGGAAACTGTTGCCTAGCAATGAAGTTTTAAAACACCTGACCGTTGCTTAGCAATGGCATTTTGAACAAGAAACTGTTGCTTAGCAATGTCATCTCCAAACACGATACTGTTGCTTAGCAATGTCATCTATAAATAATAGTTTTTTTTATCCCTAAAGGATCTATACATAGAATGAAAATATCGGTGAAATGCTAATGGCAAAACACGGGTTGTAAATTTTGCTTTAAAAGAAATATTACCTTTGCCTAGCAATGAGTTTAAACACGAAAGTGTTGCCTAGCAATGCCATTTTAAACCGCAAATTGTTGCCTGGCAATGAAGTTTTAAAACACCTGACTGTTGCTTAGCAATGAGGTTTTGAACAAGAAACTGTATCTAAGCAATGCCATCTGCAAACACGAAACTGATGCCTAGCAATGTCATCTATAAATAATAGTTTTTTGATCTCTGATTGATCTATACATACAATGAAAATATCGGTGATATGCTAATGGAACAATAGGGGTTGTCCATTTTGCTTTAATAGAAAGAATACTGTTGACTAGCTATGAGTTTTAAAACACGAAAGTTAATTTTTAAAACACCTGACTGTTGCTTAGAATGACATTTTGAACAAGAAACTGTAGCTTAGTAATGCCATCTCCAAGCACGAAACTGTTGCTTAGCAATGTCATCTTTAAATAATAGTTTTTTTTATCTCCAAAGGATCTATACATACAATGAAAATATCGGTGATATGCTAATGGCAAAACACGGGTTGTAAATTTTGCTTTAATAGAAAGAATACTGTTGCCTAGCAATGAGTTTTAAAACACGACAGTGTTGCCCAGCAATGCCATTTTAAACCGGAAGCTGTTGCCTAGCAATGTCATCAAAAAGAACTATTGCTTAGCAATGTCATTTTTAAAAACAATATTGCCACCTATTATAAACTTTTAAAAAATAAACTGTTGCGTAGCAAAGTCAATTTCAGACACAAAACTTTTACCTTTCAATGCATTTTTCAAAGTCGAAACATTTTCCTAGCAATGTAATTTTTAAAGACAATTTGTCTGCCTAACAATGTAATTTTTCTATCACGAAAGTTTTGCCTAGCCATGCCAGTCTAAACCGGAAACTGTAGCCTAGCAATGAAGTTTTAAAACACCTGACTGTTGCTTAGCAATGACATTTTGAACAAGAAACTGTAGCTTAGCAATGTCATCTCCAAATACAAAACTGTTGCCTAGCAATGTCATCTATAAAAAATAGTTTTTAATCCCTCAACGATTAATACATACAATGAAAATTTCGGTGATATGCTAATGGCAAAACATGGGTTGTAAATTTAGCTTTAATAGAAAGAATACTGTTGCCTAGCAATGCCATTTTAAACCGGAAATTGTTGCCTAGAAATGTCATCAAAAAGAACTTTTGCTTAGCAATGTCATTTTTAAACACAATATTGCTACCTATTATAATCTTTTAAAATAAGATACTGTTACGTAGCAATGTCAATTTCAGACACAAAACGTTTACATTTCAATGCATTTCTCAAAGAGAAAATTTTTCCTAGCAATGTAATTTTTAAATACAATTTGGCTGCCTAACAATGTAATTTTTCTATCACGAAAGTGTTGCCTAGCAATGCCAGTCTAAACCGGAAACTGTTGCCTAGCAATGAAGTTTTTAAACACCTGACTGTTGGTTAGCAATGACATTTTGATCAAGAAACGGTAGCTTAGCAATGCCATCTCCAAACACGAAACTGTTGCTTAGCATTATCATCTATAAATAATAGTTTTTTTATCTCTAAAGGATCTATACGCACAGTGAAAATATCGGTGATATGCTAATGGTATAACAGGGGTTGTAAATTTTGCTTTATTATAAAGAATACTGTCGCCTAGCAATGAGTTTAAAACACGAAAGTGTTGCCTAGCAATGCCATTTTAAACCGGGAACTATCGCCTAGCAATATCATCAACAAGAACTGTTGCTAAGCAATGTCATTTTTAAACACAATATTGCTACCTATTATAATTTTTTTAAAATTCAACTGTTGCGTAGCAACGTCAATTTCAGACACAAAACTATTACCTTTCAATGAATTTTTCAAAGAGAAACTTTTTCCTAGCAATGTAATTTTTAAATACAATTTGGCTGCCTAACAATGTAATTTTTCTATCACGAAAGTGTTGCCTAGCAATGTCAGTCTAAACCGGAAACTGTTGCCTAGCAATGAAGTTTTAAAACACCTGACTGTTGCTTAGCAGTGACATTTTGAACAAGAAACTGTAGCTTAGCAATGCTATCTCCAAATAGGAAACTGTTGCCTAGCAATGTCATCTATAAGGAATAGTTTTTAATCCCTCAAAGATCTATAGATACAATGAAAATATCGGTGATATGCTAATGGCAAAACACGGGTTGTAAATTTCGCTTTAATGGAAAGAATACTGTTGCCTAGCAATGCCATATGAAACCGCAAACTGTTGCCTAGCAATGAAGTTTTAAAACACCTGACTGTTGCTTAGCAATGAGATTTTGAACAAGAAACTGTATCTAAGCAAAGCCATCTGCAAACAGGAAACTGTTGCCTAGCAATGTCATCTATAAATAATAGTTTTTTCATCTCTCAATGATCTATACATACAATGAAAATATCGGTGATATCTAATGGAACAATAGGGGTTGTAAATTTTGCATTAATAGAAAGAATACTGTTGCCTAGCTATGAGTTTTAAAACACGAAAGTGAATTTTTAAAACACCTGACTGTTGCATAGCAATTGTTGGGTTCCGGGAAAGGAGGCTTTAAGAAATTAAAATATATAAATATATTTAATTTAACATTGTATTTATTGAAGCCATGAAGGAGTTAGGATTTTACATATGACCACAGGAAGAGAGAAACCTTATCTCGTGGAAACTGCACTATCAGCTAGGCAGTGGAATTTTTCTGCACTGCGTGTGAGAAATGCAATTCTGCATTTTCTTAGCCCCTCAAGGCTAGCACTTAGGCAACCTGTATGCCTCCAGCTGACAAAGGTAGAATTTAATTCGCGTGTTTTTAATTTAGCCGTGATGTTTGATTGGAGAAATTTATAATTAGCGAGCAGAATAATATTCGCGATCGCACATACTAAGTGAAGACAGAGTGTGAGGGACAGTACCATCATTCAGTGTTTTTGTGTGATTCTTCGAGACAAGATGGAGTCGGACGTGGATTTGTTCGACGAACAACTAAAAACCTTGTGACGGGCTTTTCTTACTTTATGCTATAAAGTTCCTTAACTTCTTGGATTAAATCTTCGCCAAAATTCTGTGACGACTAATATGTGATTATTCTTAATCGTAGTATATAAGTTTACTGAACTCCTACAAAACAAGGTCACTCATGCACCTGTCGTGTCCTCATAACACTGCCTGCATAGTCCACATTCCAACGTTCAGTACAACTACCTTTGACACCGGGTGATTGCAAACTTCCTACTCTCAGTCTACTTTCTCTCTCTTTTAACAATTTACCCAGTCTTGATAATATTGATGAAAATTTATATTAACGGGCGCCATCATCAATACGCTTCCTCTTTTCTTCTTTTTTTATGTATCAGCCCAGTCACAAATTAAATTATAGATACACAGGCTATGTACCTACATGCCCCTCGACTAGCTTTTAAATAACAGTGGAGACGGGAGTTGGGTTCGGATTTATCTTTCTTTTATTATTTTGCTTCTTCTTTTTCTCCTTTTTTTAATACTCACTACCAAAGTATGTAACTTAGCACAAAAACCAGCTACTCTCAGACCATTATAAGGATAAGGGTCAAAAATCTGAACTTCACGTTAATTTACTTTGCATAACAATAACCATAATTTATTTAATATATTATTTTTTTTTCTTTTTTTCAACAATAACAATCTTATATACAATAAATTACATTTACACTACATTAACCATTCAACACTTTTATTGGTAGGATAATATTTGATTATTCAAGGTTAGTATACCCAATTTTAACTATATAAGTACGTTCTCTGTTCAACAATAACAAATCCTTAATTAATTACTTTAATTTTCTTTCTTTGTTTTTCAGGTATCTACTAGAACGTTTTGTACTATTCTTCTAATTTACTACTGACTTGTGCAGTCATTTACATTTGTAACTTCAGGATAGCTCAATATATATATTATACTGGGTGTTTTTTTCTCTTGAATAAATAATGGTTTTCAATTCATAATCCAGTCCTTACTCTACAGATTACACTCAATAATCCCACCTATGTCTCCTATATTAGTCTATTTGTCAGCTTAGTCCATGAAGAATTGTATTTAAAGATAGATAGAAAAGACAGTCTCATGAAGAAAGAAATAGAAGTTTAGGCCTATACCCACAGAGTGACTGTGGCGATAGACCACCGATACAGGAGCGACGTCTAGATCTTGAGTTACAAACAATCTGACTCCTCTCCTGCAACCGGGAAAATATTAATGGGCCGCAAACAAAAATAAAATTTTGTAAATCGATGTCAGAGGTCCCTGACACTCTCTCCTAGAGGCACGTGGGGCCGTTGTTCGCCTCCAACATCGATGGCTTTCACAATCTCTCATAAATTTCTTTTCTTTATATGTTACTGGTATAGGCCTTGTCTACTACCAGATTTTATTTGTTTGATTCGGGATACTTCCGGCGTTCCCTCACCTCACCCTTACAATCTCTAGTACTTGCTAATAAACTACTTATCATCAGTACACTACTCGCAATTTCCTATTCTCCTCTTTCTAACCTAACCAATCATTTGTTGTTATCTTTCAACTCACTCTCCTCTTTCTAACCTGACCAGTCATCAGCTGTTATCTTTTAACCCCTTTCTTTCTTTAAGTAGAGTTCCCTTCAGCTTATACCGTTGATTTAATTCACTCGGTGGTTATTCTAGTTTTCCTACTTCTTACGTTACTACTCTTTAGCATGGGCACCCAATCTTCTTTTGTCTCTAAATTTCCTAGAATTCTAACTGAAACTAATTCACGCCCAGATTAGTAAGCTTCTCTATAACCCCTTTAGTGACTTCTACTTCTACCCTAACATGTAAATTTTCCAATGGTACACACCTAATGCACTACCACTCGTAGGCCTTCTTTTGCCCTTCAATCTTTCCACTGCTTATCCCCCTCTACCATATTCCATACACCTTCGCTTGTAGATAAATCTCTATAAAAAAACATAACTTAACATTACAGGCCAGCATGAAATCTATTTATAGATAGTCACCCGTCACCTGAAAGAAACCCAAGAGGGAGGGGCCCTCGTAAGAAGTACTAAGCATGCCCCTTAATTACTTTTCTTCCTTACTCCCCTCGCGTCCTGTCTCAGAAATAACAAAGTTTATATGAGCATCACCAATTGCCCCTAGCTATGTATTCATTCGTGGGACAATCACCCAAAAAAACTTAAAGTGAAGAGATATATCTGTGGCATTCAGTTGTTAGGCTCTAGACTGCTCTTTTATAATTAATTTAGACCAGAAATAGAAAATAGTTGGATTACTGGATTTCATCACTTTACTTCTAGAATTCTCACTTCTATGTTTCTATTCTATTCTATTATTCCATACGGTGTCTAATCGCCATACATGACTTAGAAACCATCCTTAAAAAAAAAGGATATCTCAATTTTCTCACTCCCCAAACAATAAGAAAAAAAGTCTAGACGCTTATACTCAACCAGTGATGTCCAACTTATCCTCCGATCCTGAGTTGTCTTCCATTACTTCCTGATGTCCATATCTGCTCTTATTCAGAGCGAGCAGTCACGACTCACTCTCACAGCTGGTGTTCGCTGTAGCGGTGTCTCGTACTGGCCGACTTGGTGTATTCTTCTGATTAATGACTATCTCCATATAGCCGTGTCAAGGAAGTTCACAACCAGAATTTCCTTTAGGTGAAAGTCTGACACACCATTATGTCAGAACGCCTCTACCGCTGTCACACATCCCAATCTCGTCTTCTCCCTTCTGCCTTTTCAACTTCTCTCTCTCGTGGTCAGGCACGTACTACTAACCGTCTTTTAGGTTCCGCACGTCTGCCTCGTCGATTCACCGTCGACGCATGCGCACCTCTCCTTTTCTGTAATTCAAATAAAATTCAGGGCAGTATCGATAATCATAAAAATGTTCAATATCGATTAGTTGCGGTCCCCCAACCCTTCCTTTGTTTAGGAATGGTCTCCTATCGTTGATTATGCACGTCGCTATTTGCGTCGTTACAACCTGTAAGTATTGAAATTAGTAATTTCATTGAAGTTCCGCAAAAATCCAGAGTTGCGATTTTTGCGAAGGTGACACTTTCAGTAAAACCTAGGTTGTTAAACAAAAGTTCCTTATTTCCTACGAAACCCGCATATGTTGTAAACTATGCGATGGATAGATAAACTCGCTAAGAGATAGCGAATATTTAAGTCAAATGACGATGTAAAGTCATTTTCAGTCTCTAAAAATATAGTTCAAAACTATATTTACGTTAATTAAAGATTAACCGCTTTTTAAACATTCAAATGGTCAGGAAACATATTTCAAGCGATGTTCATATTTTCTACATGATTTTCAATTATCATATGAAAATATGACCATCACGAGGGCAGACTTTACCCTCAGCATGAAGAAAATTCTGTAGTAAAACGGGTTAAGTAACCCATCCATGTTCAATGAAAAGGATTGAAGTTTAGCTTTTGTCAAGCAAGCTAATGCTAGTTTTTCCCGTTAGTATAACGAAGATAATTTACATTTAGATTGTAAATTATAAATACGAATAAGACATTGCTGTTATTGAATGAAATAGTATTGTGGAAGTAAGAAGTTTAGCTTTTTAATCAAGCATGTAAATGCTAGTTTTTTTCCGTTAGTATAACGAAGATAATTTACACTCAGACTGTAAATTATAATGGCGAATAAACATTGCCGTCACGAAAGAAATAGTGTTGCGAAACTAAGAAATTTAGTTCAAACATTAACACATTTTATTTTGTGTAATAAATACTATTTCATTGAAAACAGCAAGAAATGACAAAATTGATACAGAAATTGTTTAGAATAATTAGTTTATTTTGAACACATTGCTAATTTCATTTTAAAGAAATTTAAATACAACAGTCAATAATTTTGTCATTTATTTTCCGTATAAATTTTATGAATTAAAATTTATACGAAGATAGGATTCTCGCTAATTTAGCGAATGGTTTAGGTACAAAAATACGATTTCCATTTAAAAATTAAGGCACAACAGTCAATAATTTTTTTATTTGTTTTCCGTATAAATTTTATGTGTTAAAATTTATACGATGTATTGTAGTTACTTGAGCGAATGAAGGTAATTTTAAAGTAAGCAAATTACAAGTTCATTACATAGCGTGTGCTACAAAAAGATAATTTATTAGATGAGTTTTAATACGTTATAGAGGAATAAACGTAATATATTTTATAATTTTCAAAACGTGTAAACAGAATAGAAAAGTTTATTTTTACCATATAAATTTCTTGAGTTGAAATTTATATGAAGACAATAGTATTTCGCGGGAAAGCGAAAGATTAACTTATATTGAAGTTAAACATTTTGTAAACATTGTTTACTGTTGTTATTTAATAAGTTAAAACCAGGATAAAGTTTATCAGTAATTAAATTGTTACAAAATATTATGTAGTTTAATTAAGAAACATTGGATTTTTAGCATTTTGTTAGTTAAATATTAACTGTTGTAAAGTAAACAAATTTTGTTTGTTAAAATGTTATTTTACAGTTTAGCCACAATATGTAATAGTTGATAAAATACAAATTTTCCATTTGTTGGATTTCATGTAGGCTATTACATTTTACTTTATGTTGATACATATTTTTATTATTTTATTCATTAATTATTTTAATAACTTTTATTTGAAAGTTTAATTAAAAGAATTTGGTAATTTTTAAGATTAGAAACAAAGTTATTTATTTAAAAAGGAATAAATTAGCAATTGTAATCTTTTTATTAATAAACCACAAATAATTAAAATGAATTAATTATTTAAAGGGTCATATTGCTAATCATAATTTTGTTTACAGCTATGACAAGGTAAGTGGAAGTGCGTCGAGAAAACTTACAGTGCGAGTGAAGTTAAATATTAGTTAGATTGTTCAAGAAGACTTTATTTTCTCATACCTAATACATACGCAGTGTTATAAAAGATCAGTTAGTCATCTTTAAATAAAACCAATCTATAACGATCCATAACCGCTCGGGGTCACAACACAATGGCATTTTGAACAAGAAACTGTAGCTTAGAAATGCCATCTCCAAACACGAAACTGTTGCTTAGCAATGTCATCTTTAAATAATAGTTTTTTTTATCTCCAAAGGATCTATACATACAATGAAAATATCGGTGATATGCTAATGGCAAAACACGGGTTGTAAATTTTGCTTTAAAAGAAAGAATACTGTTGCCTAGCAATGAGTTTTAAAACACGACAGTGTTGCCTAGCAATGCCGTTTTAAACCGGAAACTGTTGCCTAGCAATGTCATCAAAAAGAACTGTTGCTTAGCAATGTCATTTTTAAACACAATATTGCTACCCATTAACAGCTTTTAAAAACGAGATACTGTTGCGTAGCAATGTTATTTTCTGACACGAAACCTTTACTTTTAATGCATTTTTCAAAGTCGCAACTTTTTCCTAGCAATGTAACTTTTAAATACAATTTGGCTGCCTAACAATGCAATTTTCTATCACCCAAGTGTTCCCTAGCAATGCCAGTCTAAACCGGAAACTGTTGCCTAGCAATGAATTTTTAAAACACCTGACTGTTGCTTAGCTATGACATTTTGAACAAGAAACTGTAGCTTGGCAATTCCATCTCCAAACACGAAACTGTTGCTTAGCATTATCATCTATAAATAATAGTTTTTTTATCTCTAAAGGATCTATACACACAGTGAAAATATCGGTGATATGCTAATGGCAAAACACGGGTTGTAAATTTTGCTTTAATAGAAAGAATACTGTTGCCTAACAATGCCATTTTAAACCGGAAACTGTTGCCTAGAAATGTCATCAAAAATAACTTTTGCTTAGCAATGTCATTTTTAAACACAATATTGCTACATATTATAATCTTTTAAAATAAGATACTGTTACGTAGCAATGTCAATTTCAGACACAAAACGTTTACATTTTAATGCATTTCTCAAAGAGAAAATTTTTCCTAGCAATGTAATTTTTAAATACAGTTTGGGTGCCTAATAATTAAATTTTTCTATCACAAAAGTGTTGCCTAGCCATGCCAGTAAAACCGGAAACTGTTGCTTAGCAATGAAGTTTTTAATCATCTGACTGTTACTTAGCAATGGCATTTTGAACAAGAAACTGTATCTAAGCAATGCCATCTGCAAACACGAAACTGCTGCCTAGCAATGTCATCTATAAATAATACTTTTTTTCATCTCTCAATGATCTATACATACAATGAAAATATCGGTGATATGCTAATGGCAAAATAGGGGTTGTAAATTTTGCTTTAAAAGAAAGAATACTGTTGCCTAGCAATGAGTTTTAAAACACGAAAGTGTTGTCTAGCAATGCCATTTTAAACCGGAAACTGTTGCCTTGCGATGTCATAAAAAAGAACTGTTGCTTAGCAATGTAATTTTTAAACACAATATTGCTACCTAATATAAACTTTTAACAAATATACTCTTGCGTAGCAATGTCAATTTCAGACACAAAACTTTTACCTTTCAATGCATTTTTCAAAGAGAAACTTTTTCCTAGCAATGTAATTTTTAAATACAATTTTGCTGCCTAACAATGTAATTTTTCTATCATGAAAGTGTTGCCTAGCAATGCCAGTCTAAACCGGAAACTGTTGCCTAGCAATGAAGTTTTAAAACACCTGACCGTTGCTTAGCAATGGCATTTTGAACAAGAAACTGTTGCTTAGCAATGTCATCTCCAAACACGATACTGTTGCTTAGCAATGTCATCTATAAATAATAGTTTTTTTTATCCCTAAAGGATCTATACATAGAATGAAAATATCGGTGAAATGCTAATGGCAAAACACGGGTTGTAAATTTTGCTTTAAAAGAAATATTACCTTTGCCTAGCAATGAGTTTAAACACGAAAGTGTTGCCTAGCAATGCCATTTTAAACCGCAAATTGTTGCCTGGCAATGAAGTTTTAAAACACCTGACTGTTGCTTAGCAATGAGGTTTTGAACAAGAAACTGTATCTAAGCAATGCCATCTGCAAACACGAAACTGATGCCTAGCAATGTCATCTATAAATAATAGTTTTTTGATCTCTGATTGATCTATACATACAATGAAAATATCGGTGATATGCTAATGGAACAATAGGGGTTGTCCATTTTGCTTTAATAGAAAGAATACTGTTGACTAGCTATGAGTTTTAAAACACGAAAGTTAATTTTTAAAACACCTGACTGTTGCTTAGAATGACATTTTGAACAAGAAACTGTAGCTTAGTAATGCCATCTCCAAGCACGAAACTGTTGCTTAGCAATGTCATCTTTAAATAATAGTTTTTTTTATCTCCAAAGGATCTATACATACAATGAAAATATCGGTGATATGCTAATGGCAAAACACGGGTTGTAAATTTTGCTTTAATAGAAAGAATACTGTTGCCTAGCAATGAGTTTTAAAACACGACAGTGTTGCCCAGCAATGCCATTTTAAACCGGAAGCTGTTGCCTAGCAATGTCATCAAAAAGAACTATTGCTTAGCAATGTCATTTTTAAAAACAATATTGCCACCTATTATAAACTTTTAAAAAATAAACTGTTGCGTAGCAAAGTCAATTTCAGACACAAAACTTTTACCTTTCAATGCATTTTTCAAAGTCGAAACATTTTCCTAGCAATGTAATTTTTAAAGACAATTTGTCTGCCTAACAATGTAATTTTTCTATCACGAAAGTTTTGCCTAGCCATGCCAGTCTAAACCGGAAACTGTAGCCTAGCAATGAAGTTTTAAAACACCTGACTGTTGCTTAGCAATGACATTTTGAACAAGAAACTGTAGCTTAGCAATGTCATCTCCAAATACAAAACTGTTGCCTAGCAATGTCATCTATAAAAAATAGTTTTTAATCCCTCAACGATTAATACATACAATGAAAATTTCGGTGATATGCTAATGGCAAAACATGGGTTGTAAATTTAGCTTTAATAGAAAGAATACTGTTGCCTAGCAATGCCATTTTAAACCGGAAATTGTTGCCTAGAAATGTCATCAAAAAGAACTTTTGCTTAGCAATGTCATTTTTAAACACAATATTGCTACCTATTATAATCTTTTAAAATAAGATACTGTTACGTAGCAATGTCAATTTCAGACACAAAACGTTTACATTTCAATGCATTTCTCAAAGAGAAAATTTTTCCTAGCAATGTAATTTTTAAATACAGTTTGGGTGCCTAACAATTAAATTTTTCTATCACAAAAGTGTTGCCTAGCCATGCAAGTAAAACCGGAAACTGTTGCTTAGCAATGAAGTTTTTAATCACCTGACTGTTCCTTAACAATGACATTTTGACCAAGAAACTATAGCCTAGCAATGCGATCTCCAAACGCGAAACTGTTGCCTAGCAATGTCATCTATAAGGAACAGTTTTTTATCTCTCAATGATGTATACATACAATGAAAGTATCAGTGATATGCTAATGGTATAACAGGGGTTGTAAATTTTGCTTTATTATAAAGAATACTGTCGCCTAGCAATGAGTTTAAAACACGAAAGTGTTGCCTAGCAATGCCATTTTAAACCGGGAACTATCGCCTAGCAATATCATCAACAAGAACTGTTGCTAAGCAATGTCATTTTTAAACACAATATTGCTACCTATTATAATTTTTTTAAAATTCAACTGTTGCGTAGCAACGTCAATTTCAGACACAAAACTATTACCTTTCAATGAATTTTTCAAAGAGAAACTTTTTCCTAGCAATGTAATTTTTAAATACAATTTGGCTGCCTAACAATGTAATTTTTCTATCACGAAAGTGTTGCCTAGCAATGTCAGTCTAAACCGGAAACTGTTGCCTAGCAATGAAGTTTTAAAACACCTGACTGTTGCTTAGCAGTGACATTTTGAACAAGAAACTGTAGCTTAGCAATGCTATCTCCAAATAGGAAACTGTTGCCTAGCAATGTCATCTATAAGGAATAGTTTTTAATCCCTCAAAGATCTATAGATACAATGAAAATATCGGTGATATGCTAATGGCAAAACACGTTTTGTAAATTTCGCTTTAATGGAAAGAATACTGTTGCCTAGCAATGCCATATGAAACCGCAAACTGTTGCCTAGCAATGAAGTTTTAAAACACCTGACTGTTGCTTAGCAATGAGATTTTGAACAAGAAACTGTATCTAAGCAAAGCCATCTGCAAACAGGAAACTGTTGCCTAGCAATGTCATCTATAAATAATAGTTTTTTCATCTCTCAATGATCTATACATACAATGAAAATATCGGTGATATCTAATGGAACAATAGGGGTTGTAAATTTTGCATTAATAGAAAGAATACTGTTGCCTAGCTATGAGTTTTAAAACACGAAAGTGAATTTTTAAAACACCTGACTGTTGCATAGCAATTGTTGGGTTCCGGGAAAGGAGGCTTTAAGAAATTAAAATATATAAATATATTTAATTTAACATTGTATTTATTGAAGCCATGAAGGAGTTAGGATTTTACATATGACCACAGGAAGAGAGAAACCTTATCTCGTGGAAACTGCACTATCAGCTAGGCAGTGGAATTTTTCTGCACTGCGTGTGAGAAATGCAATTCTGCATTTTCTTAGCCCCTCAAGGCTAGCACTTAGGCAACCTGTATGCCTCCAGCTGACAAAGGTAGAATTTAATTCGCGTGTTTTTAATTTAGCCGTGATGTTTGATTGGAGAAATTTATAATTAGCGAGCAGAATAATATTCGCGATCGCACATACTAAGTGAAGACAGAGTGTGAGGGACAGTACCATCATTCAGTGTTTTTGTGTGATTCTTCGAGACAAGATGGAGTCGGACGTGGATTTGTTCGACGAACAACTAAAAACCTGTAAGTATTGAAATTAGTAATTTCATTGAAGTTCCGCAAAAATCCAGAGTTGCGATTTTTGCGAAGGTGACACTTTCAGTAAAACCTAGGTTGTTAAACAAAAGTTCCTTATTTCCTACGAAACCCGCATATGTTGTAAACTATGCGATGGATAGATAAACTCGCTAAGAGATAGCGAATATTTAAGTCAAATGACGATGTAAAGTCATTTTCAGTCTCTAAAAATATAGTTCAAAACTATATTTACGTTAATTAAAGATTAACCGCTTTTTAAACATTCAAATGGTCAGGAAACATATTTCAAGCGATGTTCATATTTTCTACATGATTTTCAATTATCATATGAAAATATGACCATCACGAGGGCAGACTTCACCCTCAGCATGAAGAAAATTCTGTAGTAAAACGGGTTAAGTAACCCATCCATGTTCAATGAAAAGGATTGAAGTTTAGCTTTTGTCAAGCAAGCTAATGCTAGTTTTTCCCGTTAGTATAACGAAGATAATTTACATTTAGATTGTAAATTATAAATACGAATAAGACATTGCTGTTATTGAATGAAATAGTATTGTGGAAGTAAGAAGTTTAGCTTTTTAATCAAGCATGTAAATGCTAGTTTTTTTCCGTTAGTATAACGAAGATAATTTACACTCAGACTGTAAATTATAATGGCGAATAAACATTGCCGTCACGAAAGAAATAGTGTTGCGAAACTAAGAAATTTAGTTCAAACATTAACACATTTTATTTTGTGTAATAAATACTATTTCATTGAAAACAGCAAGAAATGACAAAATTGATACAGAAATTGTTTAGAATAATTAGTTTATTTTGAACACATTGCGAATTTCATTTTAAAGAAATTTAAATACAACAGTCAATAATTTTGTCATTTATTTTCCGTATAAATTTTATGAATTAAAATTTATACGAAGATAGGATTCTCGCTAATTTAGCGAATGGTTTAGGTACAAAAATACGATTTCCATTTAAAAATTAAGGCACAACAGTCAATAATTTTTTTATTTGTTTTCCGTATAAATTTTATGTGTTAAAATTTATACGATGTATTGTAGTTACTTGAGCGAATGAAGGTAATTTTAAAGTAAGCAAATTACAAGTTCATTACATAGCGTGTGCTACAAAAAGATAATTTATTAGATGAGTTTTAATACGTTATAGAGGAATAAACGTAATATATTTTATAATTTTCAAAACGTGTAAACAGAATAGAAAAGTTTATTTTTACCATATAAATTTCTTGAGTTGAAATTTATATGAAGACAATAGTATTTCGCGGGAAAGCGAAAGATTAACTTATATTGAAGTTAAACATTTTGTAAACATTGTTTACTGTTGTTATTTAATAAGTTAAAACCAGGATAAAGTTTATCAGTAATTAAATTGTTACAAAATATTATGTAGTTTAATTAAGAAACATTGGATTTTTAGCATTTTGTTAGTTAAATATTAACTGTTATAAAGTAAACAAATTTTGTTTGTTAAAATGTTATTTTACAGTTTAGCCACAATATGTAATAGTTGATAAAATACAAATTTTCCATTTGTTGGATTTCATGTAGGCTATTACATTTTACTTTATGTTGATACATATTTTTATTATTTTATTCATTAATTATTTTAATAACTTTTATTTGAAAGTTTAATTAAAAGAATTTGGTAATTTTTAAGAATAGAAACAAAGTTATTTATTTAAAAAGGAATAAATTAGCAATTGTAATCTTTTTATTAATAAACCACAAATAATTAAAATGAATTAATTATTTAAAGGGTCATATTGCTAATCATAATTTTGTTTACAGCTATGACAAGGTAAGTGGAAGTGCGTCGAGAAAACTTACAGTGCGAGTGAAGTTAAATATTAGTTAGATTGTTCAAGAAGACTTTATTTTCTCATACCTAATACATACGCAGTGTTATAAAAGATCAGTTAGTCATCTTTAAATAAAACCAATCTATAACGATCCATAACCGCTCGGGGTCACAACATTGGTTGTCAGAAGTGAGATCGAAGCGAATAAATATTAGGAAGAGAAGTAAAGCAGTAACAATTTAATTCTAAACAAAAATTTGTTTGTTAAATTGAAATTGAATTTAAAGTGGAACGTAGAAATATTTTACATGCCATCATCAGAACAATTACGTTCTCAGATAGCAGAACTCCGCGTTCGTAATGAACAGTTAAAGACGCTGTTAGAAGCTAAAAGTTATTCAAATTTAAATTTGAAGATTTATCAGTGGCCAGTAGTTGAAAGGAATTGTCAGGAACAGTAGGCCCAAGAGTTAAACAGTGAAAGAATTTTTCAATTACATGACGCATCTGTAGCGACTGGAAATTTAGATGGATGTAATAAGAAGCATAATTATATTGAAATTAAAATCAATCGGTCCGGCAGCTGATTTTTTTTTGGAAGCCAGTTTTTACTGAAGATACGACTACATAGGATGTAGTTAGGCAGCTTTCGAGGAAAGATTTACAGAAAAGCTTTCAGATAAATATTATTAAGCACAGTTACAGATAGCACTACAGAAAGTAAATTAATTTCCTGAAGTTTTTGCTGACCGTATGAAGGTTTGTTTTGAACATTTTAAAACACAGTGACAATGCATACGAGAAAAGAATTATCGCCGAAGAAAGCGAACGTAAACTTCTCGCAGCCTATGTGGCAAGAGTTAAAGGGATGAAGTAGGGAAACAAGTTCATTAACGTATACTAAACAGTATGCAGGAAGTAGTGACTATTGACAGTTTAAAACAGAAATCCCGTCAGAGTAGGACAGTTTTGCTGTTAGCAGACCAGACAAGTAGCGAAAAGGGCCATACGTCCCGCTAGAGCAGACAGACAAACACTGAAGAAATGTAGCATCTTCAACTCAGTAAAGTGAAATAAGAAATTTAGTATTTCTTTGCGAACCAGTGATTGTAAATAATGCGTTTATTTAAAACACTGAAGAACTGTATTACTTTTAATTTAATCAGTTAGACACTGTAGGAAGAGGCAAAGAGACTTAAGGGAGGCAGAGGAAAGCGCTCCAATGTCGAGACAAGACTAGATCCTTACAGTTGCGAAACCATGGTCTTGGTAAACACAAATGGTAAACATAAAATGGTGAACATAGTAAAGTTAACATAGTTCAGTTTGAAGTAAATAAAGGTTCTACTATAGTCTAAATAAATTAGGCGTTAAAATATGAGGTCACAGGTCATAATTTAGAAATACTGGGGACAGTAGCGATGCCCATAGTATTTGGAAATGGCGAAGGGAAACCGCCATAAGTTTATGGTATTTTAGTGAAAATACTGGGGTCAGTGTAGATGCCCGTAGTATTTGAGAACGGTGAGGAATGCCACCATGAGTATTTACACATTCGACAAGATGGACTTTAGGCCTAGTTTTCCTTGTCAAGACCATAAACGTGGATATCTAGAGAGAATTGCGTAATGTATTGAGAAGATTTCCGTGGATATAGTAACTAGCACACTACGAAATGGTACAGATAGTCGAATCTGGACTGATCAACCAGAAAAATTCGCTCGCTACCCCCCGAGGGAGGAATTATGCGATATGTTATCAAGTAGTAGTTGTGATCTAGCGGAAATACCTAACGTTAATTCTAATCAAACATGCGTAATTATCTCTGCGTCTGAAAATGCTGATGAGTTAAAGTGGTTCCTTTAACAAGAATTTTTTTTTATACCAGCATAAGACACACCGCCTATGGAAGACACACCGTGGTAGAGCCTGAAGAAATACGTACCGGTACAAATAGCATTTAGGTGGCTCGTAGGAATACATTTAAAATGTATACGGTTGTGTAGAACAGTGAACCTGACAAAAAGACAGAATTACTGTAACCGCGGACAGAGAAGTAGTTGTAACTTCCCTCGCGAAGAAATGCTGTGTGCATTAGATAAATTTTGTGAGCATTAAACAAGTGTTCGTTGAAATGGAGAAATTCGTATTTTGTTAAAGTAATAATTCGAAACAGGATATTTTTTGCAGTGACAAATATTTTTATTTATGTTCAGTACATACTTAAAATTGTTCAAGTGTATAAGTGCTGTTGTGTTAAAAACTTTTTTGTGTGAAAAGTGAAGAAAATATTTTTTGAAAATATTAGATTACGTTATTTCCGTGTGAAGATTATTTTGGAAATAATTGCAACATTAAAGTGTTTCATTTTTTTAGATTTACACGCTTTAGTGCGACAGTGAAATGATTTAGTGAGAGTTATTTTACACGAGAAAATCATTAAGAATATTTAAAGTTTTTTTTTGAAATTTTTAATATTAATTGATTTAAACAGTTTACAATGAAGGATTTTATTTGAAGATTATTCAGATTTAAATAATTTAATCAAAATATATTAACAAGATTACAAATACAGCGTATTAAGTAAAGATTACATTCGATAGAAGAAATACATAACCAACAATAAAAATTTAAATTTTTTTGGTTATTGCGAAATCAAGTGATTTTTTTTGTAAACCATTTATGTGACAGTAAATCGATGTCAATGTTTATATTTTGAGACATTAAATTGTCGAAGTAATTATTATTACGATCAAATATTGGAAGTTATTGCTAGGACATTTAGTAAATGTTAAAAGATGAATATTATTTGCGATTACTAGCATTTTATAAAATAAATTGGAAATTTATTGTAAATTTAAATCGAATATATTTATGAATTATTCAGAATCAGAGAATTTCAGGACAGACAATCTGTTTACATAAACAGAAGTAAAAAGGTTTTTATTATTACAGTACCATTTTGTTATTATGATGATGTGTTGCAATGATGTGAACGTAAACAAATTAACGGAAGTTTAATTTGAAGGCGATGAACAATTAAAAAGGATAATAAATCGTGAGGCTTTGTGCAATCAGAATAGATGGCTATGTGCCTTAACACAACACAGCACGAGAGGTGTCACTCAAGTAAATCTTAAGAAATAGTAGAGAAATCTTTGTCAGAAGATGGAGCAATAAAACGAAAATTGATGAAATTAACCTATAGGTAGATATATCCAGCAAGAGAATATCCGGATAAATAAGTCGCTAGAAGCACATGAAACAAGTGAGGCAGAGACTACCCGTATCCTAGCGCAGACTCCGATGATAGTAGACCTTAGAACCTTAGAACCTTAGAACCTTAGGACCTTAAGACCTTAAGACCTTCGAGATCCCCTCAGGCTAGTCAAGAGGGATGGCGTAAAGCGGACTTAGCTCTTTCGAGTAAGAAATAAATAAAACTGAAATGTTACCATAGACCATGAGGTTAATGAAATATGAGACCATGAGGTTAATGAGATAATAGACCATGAGGTTGAATCGAAATGAGACCATGATACCAGAGTTATCATAGACAATAAGACTAATGATTATTGAGATTAGTTGTGCAAGGTTGACAATTGAATTCGAACACGGGACAGACGATAGAACGCAAAGACGGAAGTACGAAAGAACATAATGGACGGTTATAAGTTGCAGGGCAAATATTGATAGCAGACATATTTTTGCTTGCTGATTATTATCCCAGAATGATTTTAAATTAAATAAATGGTTGGAAATTTTTAAAAGAGAAAGATTTTTTGTTGCGACGAATGTACGGTAGTTATTTTAGCATATTTATATTAAATGTAAGAGGATGTTTAAAAAGTGTTTTAAAAGTATTGATAAATTTCAAAAATTTAATCAATAAACCTAATTACCTTTCCCGAAACTATTTTCCTCGTATCACCACGAAGCCAAAAATTTTCAGTAAGCGTGCTGAAAATGAAGTAAATAGAATACGAGAAAAAGACAAATGATCAAAAAATGGATTATTTATATTGAGTTAAATGAAAAAAAAAAGTTTTTTTTTACATGGGTTTGTTTGATTCGATGAACTCAGTTTAAATGGATTTTGTTGATTAATAAATAAGATTAATAAATAAAGTTTAGAATTAATTAATTAATTAATGTGTTAGAGTTTTAACATTTTTTTATACAACGAATGGAAGACAGAGTTAACCGAAGTCGTAAAGGTTTACAAGAATTAGTTTTTTTTTGTAAATAGAATTTTAGAAAAATTTACATAAAAGAGTAGTCTAATTTGAATGGCGAAGTTTTTGATTGCTACAACCATATTAAGTGACGTAGTAAATGTTTTATTGTTCGAAATTGGTAACAGATGATTTGAAAGAATTTGAATATCAAATGATACAGTATCGAATTGTAGACATTGCAGTCGTGGAACACCAAGTTAAGTACTTATTTAGTACCTCCACATTTGTTAATAAATATTAACTCAGATTGTTTTGTTTTTGCCAGAAAAAAATTGTTTTTTTTGTAAAACATTGTGATTTTGTACTATTTTATCGCGTAGTACAAGCCCTAGCAAAAGAAAGTAAGACTCGCTTATTTATTAAATTACCATTGAAGTCCTAGGATCGATACTTTTAACTTTATTAAGTAAAACCTTTGCCGTAACGTGATTCGTTTTCAAGAGGATGAATTACCGTAAAGTCAGAAGACATACACCTTGACGTAATTACTAATAAGTCGTACTATGCATTTTTTTGTAAGAAGGTGTAGTGGTGATTCCTATACATTTTCCTTTCCGATTTAATTGTTTTTCAGTCTCGCAACTTTATTGTTTAGCACCAGCCCAGAGAACCAATTTCGATGGGTTCTACATGTGACAGAAGAGTCATTGGGTCACGACGTGCACTGGAGTGGTGTAGGCTAGACCACCACAAGGAAAATTCATGAGTATAAATTCAAGTACACAATACAGGCTTGTTATTAGCCAATGTCAACCGCCATTAAATTTAACATGAATTTTACATTGTATTTTACATGAAGAGAAGGTTATAAAATTTTCTTTCAGTAAGATAGTAGACTATTATTTGTTTACATTGTAAAACAAATTAAGTAAATGCACAAGTAAAGAACAAATAAAGTTTAATCAAATGTAGTTGGAAGTTTGTAGAAACGACTTTAAACAAAGAGAGATTTAAAATAGGATTACTTTATTATCGTTTGTGTAACATTGGTAATTATCTGTGTTAAATAGGTTGTCCATAAGAGTTGGTCGTGTCTAATCAAGAGAACGATTCCGTTAACAAGAAGAATGTCGAGAGAAAGCAGAACTCAAAATTTACAAGAGGAACCGACTGCTGAACTTCCCCTATGGATAGAAACAGCAAGATAACATTAGAAATAGCAAGACACTTAGACAAAAGACAACAAGAAAATGTTAAAATAAAAAGTAGAATGTAAAGGAAATATGGGAACACGCTAACAAAATAGGTTTATATGAATATACATATAAATATTTTTTTTTGGACTGTCACACCCCACTCTGCTCGTCTTTTAAAGTATTGATTTAACACTTTGCTCATTTTAAAGTATTAATTTATCAGTAAGAGTAAATTTTAATAGTTTTGTTTCGTATTAAATATATTTAATAGATTGTTACCGGTCACGGAAACCACCATTTACGGCCGTGGGTGTCGACATGCTGACCACATGCTCCCAATCTTGCCGTCTGCCTATGGCAGATGACGCAGCGGTCGGGTGGTAGGCCAAGTTTTTTTTTCGGATGTAGAGTTACAGAGGTTTTAGTTTATAGGTTTTTGAGTTTGATAAATAAGATATTTTATTTTATCGAAACTTCTCTGGGTTCAACACCAATCCTTCACCTTTATAGAAAGATCTGCTTATTCCTGAAAGAGAAACCTTTAAAAGCACAAGGCTAGACCCTTGGCAAGGGAAAATGCGCAGCTACCCTGACATGGAGTGAAGTCCGTGTTAGGCAGCCGTACACAGAGTACCCTGATGTATTCAGCAATATCAGAAAGGAGAATGCGCAGCTACCCTGGCATGGAGACGTCCGTGGTAGGCAGCTGTACGCTGAGCTCCTGAACGACGAAGCACAGGGATAAACCCCTAATAAAACACCAGAATATAATAAAAATGAAAACTTACGGCTACCCTGGCATGGAGTTAAGTCTGTGGTAGGCAGCCGTAGACAGCACCCCTGGAATACTGTCAGAACTAAAAGCATGTACTAATAATGAAATTAGTATCATCTTTTAAACGGAGAAAGGACTGGTGTTGGGTTCCGGGAAAGGAGGCTTTAAGAAATTAAAATATATAAATATATTTAATTTAACATTGTATTTATTGAAGCCATGAAGGAGTTAGGATTTTACATATGACCACAGGAAGAGAGAAACCTTATCTCGTGGAAACTGCACTATCAGCTAGGCAGTGGAATTTTTCTGCACTGCGTGTGAGAAATGCAATTCTGCATTTTCTTAGCCCCTCAAGGCTAGCACTTAGGCAACCTGTATGCCTCCAGCTGACAAAGGTAGAATTTAATTCGCGTGTTTTTAATTTAGCCGTGATGTTTGATTGGAGAAATTTATAATTAGCGAGCAGAATAATATTCGCGATCGCAGATACTAAGTGAAGACAGAGTGTGAGGGACAGTACCATCATTCAGTGTTTTTGTGTGATTCTTCGAGACAAGATGGAGTCGGACGTGGATTTGTTCGACGAACAACTAAAAACCTGTAAGTATTGAAATTAGTAATTTCATTGAAGTTCCGCAAAAATCCAGAGTTGCGATTTTTGCGAAGGTGACACTTTCAGTAAAACCTAGGTTGTTAAACAAAAGTTCCTTATTTCCTACGAAACCCGCATATGTTGTAAACTATGCGATGGATAGATAAACTCGCTAAGAGATAGCGAATATTTAAGTCAAATGACGATGTAAAGTCATTTTCAGTCTCTAAAAATATAGTTCAAAACTATATTTACGTTAATTAAAGATTAACCGCTTTTTAAACATTCAAATGGTCAGGAAACATATTTGAAGCGATGTTCATATTTTCTACATGATTTTCAATTATCATATGAAAATATGACCATCACGAGGGCAGACTTCACCCTCAGCATGAAGAAAATTCTGTAGTAAAACGGGTTAAGTAACCCATCCATGTTCAATGAAAAGGATTGAAGTTTAGCTTTTGTCAAGCAAGCTAATGCTAGTTTTTCCCGTTAGTATAACGAAGATAATTTACATTTAGATTGTAAATTATAAATACGAATAAGACATTGCTGTTATTGAATGAAATAGTATTGTGGAAGTAAGAAGTTTAGCTTTTTAATCAAGCATGTAAATGCTAGTTTTTTCCGTTAGTATAACGAAGATAATTTACACTCAGACTGTAAATTATAATGGCGAATAAACATTGCCGTCACGAAAGAAATAGTGTTGCGAAACTAAGAAATTTAGTTCAAACATTAACACATTTTATTTTGTGTAATAAATACTATTTCATTGAAAACAGCAAGAAATGACAAAATTGATACAGAAATTGTTTAGAATAATTAGTTTATTTTGAACACATTGCTAATTTCATTTTAAAGAAATTTAAATACAACAGTCAATAATTTTGTCATTTATTTTCCGTATAAATTTTATGAATTAAAATTTATACGAAGATAGGATTCTCGCTAATTTAGCGAATGGTTTAGGTACAAAAATACGATTTCCATTTAAAAATTAAGGCACAATAGTCAATAATTTTTTTATTTGTTTTCCGTATAAATTTTATGTGTTAAAATTTATACGATGTATTGTAGTTACTTGAGCGAATGAAGGTAATTTTAAAGTAAGCAAATTACAAGTTCATTACATAGCGTGTGCTACAAAAAGATAATTTATTAGATGAGTTTTAATACGTTATAGAGGAATAAACGTAATATATTTTATAATTTTCAAAACGTGTAAACAGAATAGAAAAGTTTATTTTTACCATATAAATTTCTTGAGTTGAAATTTATATGAAGACAATAGTATTTCGCGGGAAAGCGAAAGATTAACTTATATTGAAGTTAAACATTTTGTAAACATTGTTTACTGTTGTTATTTAATAAGTTAAAACCAGGATAAAGTTTATCAGTAATTAAATTGTTACAAAATATTATGTAGTTTAATTAAGAAACATTGGATTTTTAGCATTTTGTTAGTTAAATATTAACTGTTATAAAGTAAACAAATTTTGTTTGTTAAAATGTTATTTTACAGTTTAGCCACAATATGTAATAGTTGATAAAATACAAATTTTCCATTTGTTGGATTTCATGTAGGCTATTACATTTTACTTTATGTTGATACATATTTTTATTATTTTATTCATTAATTATTTTAATAACTTTTATTTGAAAGTTTAATTAAAAGAATTTGGTAATTTTTATGAATAGAAACAAAGTTATTTATTTAAAAAGGAATAAATTAGCAATTGTAATCTTTTTATTAATAAACCACAAATAATTAAAATGAATTAATTATTTAAAGGGTCATATTGCTAATCATAATTTTGTTTACAGCTATGACAAGGTAAGTGGAAGTGCGTCGAGAAAACTTACAGTGCGAGTGAAGTTAAATATTAGTTAGATTGTTCAAGAAGACTTTATTTTCTCATACCTAATACATACGCAGTGTTATAAAAGATCAGTTAGTCATCTTTAAATAAAACCAATCTATAACGATCCATAACCGCTCGGGGTCACAACACAATGGCATTTTGAACAAGAAACTGTAGCTTAGAAATGCCATCTCCAAACACGAAACTGTTGCTTAGCAATGTCATCTTTAAATAATAGTTTTTTTTATCTCCAAAGGATCTATACATACAATGAAAATATCGGTGATATGCTAATGGCAAAACACGGGTTGTAAATTTTGCTTTAAAAGAAAGAATACTGTTGCCTAGCAATGAGTTTTAAAACACGATAGTGTTGCCTAGCAATGCCGTTTTAAACCGGAAACTGTTGCCTAGCAATGTCATCAAAAAGAACTGTTGCTTAGCAATGTCATTTTTAAACACAATATTGCTACCCATTAACAGCTTTTAAAAACGAGATACTGTTGCGTAGCAATGTTATTTTCTGACACGAAACCTTTACTTTTAATGCATTTTTCAAAGTCGCAACTTTTTCCTAGCAATGTAACTTTTAAATACAATTTGGCTGCCAAACAATGCAATTTTCTATCACCCAAGTGTTGCCTAGCAATGCCAGTCTAAACCGGAAACTGTTGCCTAGCAATGAATTTTTAAAACACCTGACTGTTGCTTAGCTATGACATTTTGAACAAGAAACTGTAGCTTAGCAATTCCATCTCCAAACACGAAACTGTTGCTTAGCATTATCATCTATAAATAATAGTTTTTTTATCTCTAAAGGATCTATACACACAGTGAAAATATCGGTGATATGCTAATGGCAAAACACGGGTTGTAAATTTTGCTTTAATAGAAAGAATACTGTTGCCTAACAATGCCATTTTAAACCGGAAACTGTTGCCTAGAAATGTCATCAAAAATAACTTTTGCTTAGCAATGTCATTTTTAAACACAATATTGCTACATATTATAATCTTTTAAAATAAGATACTGTTACGTAGCAATGTCAATTTCAGACACAAAACGTTTACATTTTAATGCATTTCTCAAAGAGAAAATTTTTCCTAGCAATGTAATTTTTAAATACAGTTTGGGTGCCTAACAATTAAATTTTTCTATCACAAAAGTGTTGCCTAGCCATGCCAGTAAAACCGGAAACTGTTGCTTAGCAATGAAGTTTTTAATCACCTGACTGTTCCTTAGCAATGACATTTTGACCAAGAAACTATAGCCTAGCAATGCGATCTCCAAACGCGAAACAGTTGCCTAGCAATGTCATCTATAAGGAACAGTTTTTTATATCTCAATGATCTATACATACAAAGAAAGTATCAGTGATATGCTAATGGTAAAACAGGGGTTGTAAATTTTGCTTTATTATAAAGAATACTGTCGCCTAGCAATGAGTTTAATACACGAAGGTGTTGCCTAGCAATGCCATTTTAAACCGGGAACTGTCGCCTAGCAATGGTCAATAGGGGTTGTAAATTTTGCTTTAATAGAAAGAATACTGTTGCCTAGCAATGAGTTTTAAAACACGATAGTGTTGCCTAGCAATGCCACTTTAAACCGGAAACTGTAGCCTAGCAATGAAGTTTTAAAACATCTGACTGTTACTTAGCAATGGCATTTTGAACAAGAAACTGTATCTAAGCAATGCCATCTGCAAACACGAAACTGCTGCCTAGCAATGTCATCTATAAATAATACTTTTTTTCATCTCTCAATGATCTATACATACAATGAAAATATCGGTGATATGCTAATGGCAAAATAGGGGTTGTAAATTTTGCTTTAAAAGAAAGAATACTGTTGCCTAGCAATGAGTTTTAAAACACGAAAGTGTTGTCTAGCAATGCCATTTTAAACCGGAAACTGTTGCCTTGCGATGTCATAAAAAAGAACTGTTGCTTAGCAATGTAATTTTTAAACACAATATCGCTACCTATTATAAACTTTTAAGAAATATACTCTTGCGTAGCAATGTCAATTTCAGACACAAAACTTTTACCTTTCAATGCATTTTTCAAAGAGAAACTTTTTCCTAGCAATGTAATTTTTAAATACAATTTTGCTGCCTAACAATGTAATTTTTCTATCATGAAAGTGTTGCCTAGCAATGCCAGTCTAAACCGGAAACTGTTGCCTAGCAATGAAGTTTTAAAACACCTGACCGTTGCTTAGCAATGACATTTTGAACAAGAAACTGTAGCTTAGCAATTCCATCTCCAAACACGAAACTGTTGCCTAGCAATGTCATCTATAAATTACAGTTTTTTTATCTTTCAATGATCTATACATACAATGAAAATATCGGTGATATGCTAATGGCAAAACACGGGTTGTAAATTTTGCTTTAATAGAAAGAATACTGTTGCCTAGCAATGAGTTTTAAAACACGAAAGTGTTGCCCAGCAATGCCATTTTAAACCGGAAGCTGTTGCCTAGGAATGTCATCAAAAAGAACTATTGCTTAGCAATGTCATTTTTAAAAACAATATTGCCACCTATTATAAACTTTTAAAAAATAAACTGTTGCGTAGCAATGTCAATTTCAGACACAAAACTTTTACCTTTCAATGCATTTTTCAAAGTCGAAACTTTTTCCTAGCAATGTAATTTTTAAAGACAATTTGGCTGCCTAACAATGTAATTTTTCTATCACGAAAGTTTTGCCTAGCCATGCCAGTCTAAACCGGAAACTGTAGCCTAGCAATGAAGTTTCAAAACACCTGACTGTTGCTTAGCAATGACATTTTGAACAAGAAACTGTAGCTTAGCAATGTCATCTCCAAATACAAAACTGTTGCCTAGCAATGTCATCTATAAAGAATAGTTTTTAATCCCTCAATGATCAATACATACAATGAAAATTTCGGTGATATGCTAATGGCAAAACATGGGTTGTAAATATAGCTTTAATAGAAAGAATACTGTTGCCTAGCAATGAGTTTTAAAACACGAAAGTGTTGCCTAACAATGTCATTTTAAACCGGAAACTGTTGCCTAGCAATGTCATCAAAAAGAACTGTTGCTTAGCAATGTCATTTTTAAACACAATATTGTTACATATTATAAACTTTTTAAAAATCAACTGTTGCATATCAATGTCAATTTTGAGACACATAACTTTTACCTTTCAATGCATTTTTCAAAGAGAAACGTTTTCCTAGCAATGTATTTTTTAAATACAATTTGGCTGCCTAACAATGTAATTTTTCTATCACAAAAGTTTTGCCTATCCATACAAGTATAACCGGAAACTGTTGCTTAGCAATGAAGATTTTATTCACTTGACAGTTCTTTAGCAATAACATTTTGCCCAAGAAACTATAGCCTAGAAATGCGATCTCCAAACACGAAACTGTTGCCTAGCAATGTCATCTATAAGGAACATTTTTTTATCTCTCAATGATCTATACATACAATGAAAGTATCAGTTTTATGCTAATGGTATAATAGGGGTTGTAAATTTTGCTTTAATAGAAAGAATACTGTTGCCTTGCAATGAGTTTTAAAACACGAAACTGTTGCCTAGCAATGCCACTTAAAACCGGAAACTGTTTCCTAGCATTGAAGTTTTAAAACACGAAAGTGTTGCCTAGCAATGTCATCTATAAGGAACAGTTTTTCATCTCTCAATGATCTATATATACAATGAAAATATCGGTGATATGCTAATGGCAAAATACTGGTTGTAAATTTTGCTTTAATAGAAAGAATACTGTTGCCTAGCAATGAGTTTTAAAACACGAAAGTGTTGACTAGCAAAGCCATTTTAAAACGGAAACTGTTGCCTAGCAAAGTCATCAAAAAGTACTTTTGTCTAGCAATGTCATTTTTAAACACAATATTGCTACCTATTATAATCTCCTAAAAAAAGATACTGTTGCGTTGCAATGTCAATTTCAGACACAAAACTTCTACATTTCAATGCATTTTTCAAAGAGAAAGTTTTTCCTAGCAATGTAATTTTTAAATACAATTTAGCTGCCTAACAATGTATTTTTTCTATCACCAAAGTGTTGCCTAGCAATGCCAGTCTAAACCGGAAACTGTTGCCTAGCAATGAAGTTTTAAAACACCTGACTGTTGCTTAGCAATGACATTTTGAACAAGAAACTGTAGCTTAGCAATGTCATCTCCAAATACAAAACTGTTGCCTAGCAATGTCATCTATAAATTACAGTTTTTTTATCTCTCAATGATCTATACATACAGTGAAAATATCGGTGATATGCTAATGGCAAAACACGGGTTGTAAATTTTGCTTTAATAGAAAGAATACTGTTGCCGAGCAATGAGTTTTAAAACACGAAAGTGTTGCCCAGCAATGCCATTTTAAACCGGAAGCTGTTGCCTAGCAATGTCATCAAAAAGAACTTTTGTTTAGCAATGTCATTTTTAAACAGAATATTGCTACCTATTATAATCTTTTAAAAAAATATACTGTTGCGTAGCACTGTCAATTTCAGACTCAGAACTTTTACCTTTCAATGCATTTTTCAAAGAGAAACATTTTCCTAGCAATGTAATTTGTAAACACAACTTGGCTGCCTAACAATGTAATTTTTCTATCACCCAAGTGTTGCCTAGCAATGCCAGTCTAAACCGGAAACTGTTGCCTAGCAATGAAGTTTTAAAACACCTGACTGTTGCTTAGCAATGACATTTTGAACAAGAAACTGTAGCTTAGCAATGCTATCTCCAAATAGGAAACTGTTGCCTAGCAATGTCATCTATAAGCAGTAGTTTTTAATCCCTCAATGATCTATAGATACAATGAAAACATCGGTGATATGCCAATGGAAGAACACGGGTTAAATTTCGCTTTAATAGAAAGAATACTGTTGCCTAGCAATGCCATATGAAACCGGGAACTGTTGTATAGCAATGTCATCAACAAGAACTGTTGCTTAGCAATGTCATTTTTAAACACAATATTTTTATATATTATAAACTTTTGCAATGTATACTGTTGCGTAGCAATGTCAATTTCAGACACAAAACATTTACTTTTCAATGCATTTTTCAAAGACAAACTTTTTCCTAGCAATGTAATTTTTAAATACAATTTGGCTGCCTAACAATGTAATTTTTCTATCATGAAAGTGTTGCCTAGCAATGCCAGTCTAAACCGGAAACTGGTGCCTAGCAATGAAGTTTTAAAACACCTGACCGTTGCTTAGCAATGACATTTTGAACAAGAAACTGTAGCTTAGCAATGTCATCTCCAAATACAAAACTGTTGCCTAGCAATGTCATCTATAAAGAATAGTTTTTAATCCCTCAATGATCAATACATACAATGAAAATTTCGGTGATATGCTAATGGCAAAACATGGGTTGTAAATATAGCTTTAATAGAAAGAATACTGTTGCCTTGCAATGAGTTTTAAAACACGAAACTGTTGCCTAGCAATGCCACTTAAAACCGGAAACGGTTTCCTAGCATTGAAGTTTTAGAACACGAAAGTGTTGCCTAGCAATGTCATCTATAAGGAACAGTTTTTCATCTCTCAATGATCTATACATACAATGAAAATATCGGTGATATGCTAATGGCAAAACACTGGTTGTAAATTTTGCTTTTATAGAAAGAATACTGTTGCCTAGCAATGAGTTTAAAACACGAAAGTGTTGACTAGCAAAGCCATTTTAAAACGGAAACTGTTGCCTAGCAATGTCATCAAAAAGTACTTTTGTCTAGCAATGTCATTTTTAAACACAATATTGCTACCTATTATAATCTTTTAAAAAAAGATACTGTTGCGTTGCAATGTCAATTTCAGACACAAAACTTCTACATTTCAATGCATTTTTCAAAGAGAAAGTTTTTCCTAGCAATGTAATTTTTAAATACAATTTGGCTGCCTAACAATGTATTTTTTCTATCACCGAAGTTTTGCCTAGCAATGCCAGTCTAAACCGGAAACTGTTGCCTAGCAATGGATTTTTAAAACACCTGACTGTTGCTTAGCAATGGCATTTAAAACAAGAAACTGTTGCTTAGCTATGTCATCTCCAAACACGATACTGTTGATTAGCAATGTCATCTTTAAATAATAGTTTTTTTATCCCTAAAGGATCTATACATACAATGAAAATATCGGTGAAATGCTAATGGCAAAACACGGGTTGTAAATTTTGCTTTAAAAGAAATATTACCTTTGCCTAGCAATGAGTTTAAACTCGAAAGTGTTGCCTAGCAATGCCATTTTAAACCGCAAATTGTTGCCTGGCAATGAAGTTTTAAAACACCTGACTATTGCTTAGCAATGACATTTTGAACAAGAAACTGTAGCTCAGCAATGTCATCTCCAAATACAAAACTGTTGCCTAGCAATGTCATCTATAAATTACAGTTTTTTTATCTCTCAATGATCTATACATACAATGAAAATATCGGTGATATGCTAATGGCAAAACACGGGTTGTATATTTTGCTTTAATAGAAAGAATACTGTTGCCTAGCAATGAGTTTTAAAACACGAAAGTGTTGCCCAGCAATGCCATTTTAAACCGGAAGCTGTTGCCTAGCAATGTCATCAAAAAGTACTTTTGTCTAGCAATGTCATTTTTAAACACAATATTGCTACCTATTATAATCTTTTAAAAAAAGATACTGTTGCGTAGCACTGTCAATTTCAGACTCAGAACTTTTACCTTTCAATGCATTTTTCAAAGAGAAACACTTTCCTAGCAATGTAATTTGTAAACACAACTTGTCTGCCTAGCAATGTAATTTTTCTATCACCCAAGTGTTGCCTAGCAATGCCAGTCTAAACCGGAAACTGTTGCCTAGCAATGAAGTTTTAAAACACCTGACTGTTGCTTAGCAATGACATTTTGAACAAGAAACTGTAGCTTAGCAATGTCATCTCCAAATACAAAACTGTTGCCTAGCAATGTCATCTATAAATTACAGTTTTTTTATCTCTCAATGATCTATACATACAATGAAAATATCGGTGATATGCTAATGGCAAAACACGGGTTGTAAATTTTGCTTTAATAGAAAGAATACTGTTGCCTAGCAATGAGTTTTAAAACACGAAAGTGTTGCCCAGCAATGCCATTTTAAACCGGAAGCTGTTGCCTAGCAATGTCATCAAGAAGAACTTTTGTTTAGCAATGTCATTTTTAAACACAATATTGCTACCTATTATAATCTTTTAAAAAAATATACTGTTGCGTAGCACTGTCAATTTCAGACTCATAACTTTTACCTTTCAATGCATTTTTCAAAGAGAAACATTTTCCTAGCAATGTAATTTGTAAACACAACTTGGCTGCCTAACAATGTAATTTTTCTATCACCCAAGTGTTGCCTAGCAATGCCAGTCTAAACCGGAAACTGTTGCCTAGCAATGAAGTTTTAAAACACCTGACTGTTGCTTAGCAATGACATTTTGAACAAGAAACTGTAGCTTAGCAATGCTATCTCCAAATAGGAAACTGTTGCCTAGCAATGTCATCTATAAGCAATAGTTTTTAATCCCTCAATGATCTATAGATACAATGAAAACATCGGTGATATGCCAATGGAAGAACACGGGTTAAATTTCGCTTTAATAGAAAGAATACTGTTGCCTAGCAATGCCATATGAAACCGGGAACTGTTGTATAGCAATGTCATCAACAAGAACTGTTGCTTAGCAATGTCATTTTTAAACACAATATTTTTACATATTATAAACTTTTGCAATGTATACTGTTGCGTAGCAATGTCAATTTCAGACACAAAACATTTACTTTTCAATGCATTTTTCAAAGACAAACTTTTTCCTAGCAATGTAATTTTTAAATACAATTTGGCTGCCTAACAATGTAATTTTTCTATCATGAAAGTGTTGCCTAGCAATGCCAGTCTAAACCGGAAACTGGTGCCTAGCAATGAAGTTTTAAAACACCTGACCGTTGCTTAGCAATGACATTTTGAACAAGAAACTGTAGCTTAGCAATGTCATCTCCAAACACGAAACTGTTGCCTAGCAATGTCATCTGTAAATTACAGTTTTTTTATCTCTCAATGATCTATACATACAATGAAAATATCGGTGACATGCTAATGGCAAAACACGGGTTGTGAATTTTGCTTTAATAGAAAGAATACTGTTGCCTAGCAATGAGTTATAAAACACGAAAGTGTTGCCCAGCAATGCCATTTTAAACCGGAAGATTTTGCCTAGCAATGTCATCAAAAAGAACTATTGCTTAGCAATGTCATTTTTAAAAACAATATTGCCACCTATTATAAACTTTTAAAAAATAAACTGTTGCGTAGCAATGTCAATTTCAGACACAAAACTTTTACCTTTCAATGCATTTTTCAAAGTCGAAACTTTTTCCTAGCAATGTAATTTTTAAACACAATTTGGCTGCCTAACAATGTAATTTTTCTATCACGAAAGTTTTGCCTAGCCATGCCAGTCTAAACCGGAAACTGTAGCCTAGCAATGAAGTTTTAAAACACCTGACTGTTGCTTAGCAATGACATTTTGAACAAGAAACTGTAGCTTAGCAATGCTATCTCTAAATAGGGAACTGTTGCCTAGCAATGTCATCTATAAGGAATAGTTTTTAATCCCTCAATGATCTATAGATACAATGAAAACATCGGTGATATGCCAATGGAAAAACACGGGTTAAATTTCGCTTTAATAAAAAGAATACTGTTGCCTAGCAATGCCATATGAAACCGGGAACTGTTGTATAGCAATGTCATCAACAAGAACTGTTGCTTAGCAATGTTATTTTTAAACACAATATTTTTACATATTATAAACTTTTGCAATATATACTGTTGCGTAGCAATGTCAATTTCAGACACAAAACATTTACCTTTCAATGCATTTTTCAAAGAGAAACACTTTCCTAGCAATGTGATTTTTAAATACAATTTGGCTGCCTAACAATGTAATTTTTCTATCATGAAATTGTTGCCTAGCAATGCCAGTCTAAACCGGAAACTGGTGCCTAGCAATGAAGTTTTAAAACACCTGACTATTGCTTAGCAATGAGGTTTTGAACAAGAAACTGTATCTAAGCAATGAAATCTGCAAACACGAAACTGATGCCTAGCAATGTCATCTATAAATAATAGTCTTTGATCTCTCAATGATCTATACATACAATGAAAATATCGGTGATATGCTAATGGAACAATAGGGGTTGTCCCTTTTGCTTTAATAGAAAGAATACTGTTGACTAGCTATGAGTTTTAAAACAAGAAAGTGAATTTTTAAAACACCTGACTGTTGCTTAGCAATGACATTTTGAACAAGAAACTGTAGCTTAGTAATGCCATCTCCAAGCACGAAACTGTTGCTTAGCAATGTCATCTTTAAATAATAGTTTTTTTTTTATCTCCAAAGGATCTATACATACAATGAAAATATCGGTGATATGCTAATGGCAAAACACGGGTTGTAAATTTTGCTTTAATAGAAAGAATACTGTTGCCTAGCAATGAGTTTTAAAACACGACAGTGTTCCCCAGCAATGCCATTTTAAACCGGAAGCTGTTGCCTAGCAATGTCATCAAAAAGAACTTTTGTTTAGCAATGTAATTTTTAAACACATTATTGCTACCTATTATAATCTTTTAAAAAAAGATACTGTTGCGTAGCACTGTCAATTTCAGACTCAGAACTTTTACCTTTCAATGCATTTTTCAAAGAGAAACACTTTCCTAGCAATGTAATTTGTAAACACAACTTGTCTGCCTAACAATGTAATTTTTCTATCACCCAAGTGTTGCCTAGCAATGCCAGTCTAAACCGGAAACTGTTGCCTAGCAATGAAGTTTTAAAACACCTGACTGTTGCTTAGCAATGACAATTTTGAACAAGAAACTGCAGCTTGGCAATGTGATCTCCAAATACAAAACTGTTGCCTAGCAATGTCATCTATAAATTACAGTTTTTTTTATCTCTCAATGATCTATACATACAATGAAAATATCGGTGATATGCTAATGGCAAAACACTGGTTGTAAATTTTGCTTTAATAGAAAGAATACTGTTGCCTAGCAATGAGTTTTAAAACACGAAAGTGTTGACTAGCAAAGCCATTTTAAAACGGAAACTGTTGCGTAGCAATGTCATCAAAAAGTACTTTTGTCTAGCAATGTCATTGTTAAACACAATATTGCTACCTATTATAATCTTTTAAAAAAAAGATACTGTTGCGTTGCAATGTCAATTTCAGACACAAAACTTCTACATTTCAATGCATTTTTCAAAGAGAAAGTTTTTCCTAGCAATGTAATTTTTAAATACAATTTGGCTGCCTAACAATGTATTTTTTCTATCACCGAAGTGTTGCCTAGCAAAGCCAGTCTAAACCGGAAACTGTTGCCTAGCAATGGATTTTTAAAACACCTGACTGTTGCTTAGCAATGGCATTTTGAACAAGAAACTGTTGCTTAGCAATGTCATCTCCAAACACGATACTGTTGATTAGCAATGTCATCTATAAATAATAGTTTTTTTTTTATCCCTAAAGGATCTATACATACAATGAAAATATCGGTGAAATGCTAATGGCAAAACACGGGTTGTAAATTTTGCTTTAAAAGAAATATTACCTTTGCCTAGCAATGAGTTTAAACACGAAAGTGTTGCCTAGCAATGCCATTTTAAACCGCAAATTGTTGCCTGGCAATGAAGTTTTAAAACACCTGACTATTGCTTAGCAATGAGGTTTTGAACAAGAAACTGTATCTAAGCAATGCCATCTGCAAAAACACGAAACTGATGCCTAGCAATGTCATCTATAAATAATAGTTTTTTGATCTCTCAATGATCTATACATACAATGAAAATATCGGTGATATGCTAATGGAACAATAGGGGTTGTCCCTTTTGCTTTAATAGAAAGAATACTGTTGACTAGCTATGAGTTTTAAAACACGAAAGTGAATTTTTAAAACACCTGACTGTTGCTTAGCAATGACATTTTGAACAAGAAACTGTAGCTCAGCAATGTCATCTCCAAATACAAAACTGTTGCCTAGCAATGTCATCTATAAATTACAGTTTTTTTATCTCTCAATGATCTATACATACAATGAAAATATCGGTGATATGCTAATGGCAAAACACGGGTTGTAAATTTTGCTTTAATAGAAAGAATACTGTTGCCTAGCAATGAGTTTTAAAACACGAAAGTGTTGCCCAGCAATGCCATTTTAAACCGGAAGCTGTTGCCTAGCAATGTCATCAAAAAGAACTTTTGTTTAGCAATGTCATTTTTAAACACAATATTGCTACATATTATAATCTTTTAAAAAAAGATACTGTTGCGTAGCACTGTCAATTTCAGACTCAGAACTTTTACCTTTCAATGCATTTTTCAAAGAGAAACATTTTCCTAGCAATGTAATTAGTAAACACATCTTGGCTGCCTAACAATGTAATTTTTCTATCACCCAAGTGTTGCCGAGCAATGCCAGTCTAAACCGGAAACTGTTGCCTAGCAATGAAGTTTGAAAACACCTGACTGTTGCTTAGCAATGACATTTTGAACAAGAAACTGTAGCTTAGCAATGCTATCTCCAAATAGGGAACTGTTGCCTAGCAATGTCATCTATAAGGAATAGTTTTTAATCCCTCAATGATCTATAGATACAATGAAAACATCGGTGATATGCCAATGGAAAAACACGGGTTAAATTTCGCTTTAATAAAAAGAATACTGTTGCCTAGCAATGCCATATGAAACCGGGAACTGTTGTATAGCAATGTCATCAACAAGAACTGTTGCTTAGCAATGTCATTTTTAAACACAATATTTTTACATATTATAAACTTTTGCAATATATACTGTTGCGTAGCAATGTCAATTTCAGACACAAAACATTTACCTTTCAATGCATTTTTCAAAGAGAAACACTTTCCTAGCAATGTGATTTTTAAATACAATTTGGCTGCCTAACAATGTAATTTTTCTATCATGAAATTGTTGCCTAGCAATGCCAGTCTAAACCGGAAACTGGTGCCTAGCAATGAAGTTTTAAAACACCTGACCGTTGCTTAGCAATGACATTTTGAACAAGAAACTGTAGCTTAGCAATGTCATCTCCAAACACGAAACTGTTGCCTAGCAATGTCATCTATAAATTACAGTTTTTTTATCTCTCAATCATCTATACATACAATGAAAATATCGGTGACATGCTAATGGCAAAACACGGGTTGTAAATTTTGCTTTAATAGAAAGAATACTGTTGCCTAGCAATGAGTTTTAAAACACGAAAGTGTTGACTAGCAAAGCCATTTTAAAACGGAAACTGTTGCCTAGCAATGTCATCAAAAAGTACTTTTGTCTAGCAATGTCATTTTTAAACACAATATTGCTATCTATTATAATCTTTTTAAAAAAGATACTGTTGCGTTGCAATGTCAATTTCAGACACAAAATTTCTACATTTCAATGCATTTTTCAAAGAGAAAGTTTTTCCTAGCAATGTAATTTTTAAATACAATTTGGCTGCCTAACAATGTATTTTTTCTATCACCGAAGTGTTGACTAGCACTGCCAGTCTAAACCGGAAACTGTTGCCTAGCAATGGATTTTTAAAACACCTGACTGTTGCTTAGCAATGGCATTTTGAACAAGAAACTGTTGCTTAGCAATGTCATCTCCAAACACGATACTGTTGATTAGCAATGTCATCTATAAATAATAGTTTTTTTTATCCCTAAAGGATCTATACATACAATGAAAATATCGGTGAAATGCTAATGGCAAAACACGGGTTGTAAATTTTGCTTTAAAAGAAATATTACCTTTGCCTAGCAATGAGTTTAAACACGAAAGTGTTGCCTAGCAATGCCATTTTAAACCGCAAATTGTTGCCTGGCAATGAAGTTTTAAAACACCTGACTATTGCTTAGCAATGAGGTTTTGAACAAGAAACTGTATCTAAGCAATGAAATCTCCAAACACGAAACTGATGCCTAGCAATGTCATCTATAAATAATAGTTTTTTGATCTCTCAATGATCTATACATACAATGAAAATATCGGTGATATGCTAATGGAACAATAGGGGTTATCCCTTTTGCTTTAATAGAAAGAATACTGTTGACTAGCTATGAGTTTTAAAACAAGAAAGTGAATTTTTAAAACACCTGACTGTTGCTTAGCAATGACATTTTGAACAAGAAACTGTAGCTTAGTAATGCCATCTCCAAGCACGAAACTGTTGCTTAGCAATGTCATCTTTAAATAATAGTTTTTTTTATCTCCAAAGGATCTATACATACAATGAAAATATCGGTGATATGCTAATGGCAAAACACGGGTTGTAAATTTTGCTTTAATAGAAAGAATACTGTTGCCTAGCAATGAGTTTTAAAACACGACAGTGTTCCCCAGCAATGCCATTTTAAACCGGAAGCTGTTGCCTAGCAATGTCATCAAAAAGAACTTTTGTTTAGCAATGTCATTTTTAAACACATTATTGCTACCTATTATAATCTTTTTAAAAAAGATACTGTTGCGTAGCACTGTCAATTTCAGACTCAGAACTTTTACCTTTCAATGCATTTTTCAAAGAGAAACACTTTCCTAGCAATGTAATTTGTAAACACAACTTGTCTGCCTAACAATGTAATTTTTCTATCACCCAAGTGTTGCCTAGCAATGCCAGTCTAAACCGGAAACTGTTGCCTAGCAATGAAGTTTTAAAACACCTGACTGTTGCTTAGCAATGACATTTTGAACAAGAAACTGCAGCTTGGCAATGTGATCTCCAAAAACAAAACTGTTGCCTAGCAATGTCATCTATAAATTACAGTTTTTTTTATCTCTCAATGATCTATACATACAATGAAAATATCGGTGATATGCTAATGGCAAAACACTGGTTGTAAATTTTGCTTTAATAGAAAGAATACTGTTGCCTAGCAATGAGTTTTAAAACACGAAAGTGTTGACTAGCAAAGCCATTTTAAAACGGAAACTGTTGCGTAGCAATGTCATCAAAAAGTACTTTTGTCTAGCAATGTCATTGTTAAACACAATATTGCTACCTATTATAATCTTTTAAAAAAAAGATACTGTTGCGTTGCAATGTCAATTTCAGACACAAAACTTCTACATTTCAATGCATTTTTCAAAGAGAAAGTTTTTCCTAGCAATGTAATTTTTAAATACAATTTGGCTGCCTAACAATGTATTTTTTCTATCACCGAAGTGTTGCCTAGCAAAGCCAGTCTAAACCGGAAACTGTTGCCTAGCAATGGATTTTTAAAACACCTGACTGTTGCTTAGCAATGGCATTTTGAACAAGAAACTGTTGCTTAGCAATGTCATCTCCAAACACGATACTGTTGATTAGCAATGTCATCTATAAATAATAGTCTTTTTTTATCCCTAAAGGATCTATACATACAATGAAAATATCGGTGAAATGCTAATGGCAAAACACGGGTTGTAAATTTTGCTTTAAAAGAAATATTACCTTTGCCTAGCAATGAGTTTAAACACGAAAGTGTTGCCTAGCAATGCCATTTTAAACCGCAAATTGTTGCCTGGCAATGAAGTTTTAAAACACCTGACTATTGCTTAGCAATGAGGTTTTGAACAAGAAACTGTATCTAAGCAATGCCATCTGCAAAAACACGAAACTGATGCCTAGCAACGTCATCTATAAATAATAGTTTTTTGATCTCTCAATGATCTATACATACAATGAAAATATCGGTGATATGCTAATGGAACAATAGGGGTTGTCCCTTTTGCTTTAATAGAAAGAATACTGTTGACTAGCTATGAGTTTTAAAACACGAAAGTGAATTTTTAAAACACCTGACTGTTGCTTAGCAATGACATTTTGAACAAGAAACTGTAGCTCAGCAATGTCATCTCCAAATACAAAACTGTTGCCTAGCAATGTCATCTATAAATTACAGTTTTTTTATCTCTCAATGATCTATACATACAATGAAAATATCGGTGATATGCTAATGGCAAAACACGGGTTGTAAATTTTGCTTTAATAGAAAGAATACTGTTGCCTAGCAATGAGTTTTAAAACACGAAAGTGTTGCCCAGCAATGCCATTTTAAACCGGAAGCTGTTGCCTAGCAATGTCATCAAAAAGAACTTTTGTTTAGCAATGTCATTTTTAAACACAATATTGCTACATATTATAATCTTTTAAAAAAAGATACTGTTGCGTAGCACTGTCAATTTCAGACTCAGAACTTTTACCTTTCAATGCATTTTTCAAAGAGAAACATTTTCCTAGCAATGTAATTAGTAAACACATCTTGGCTGCCTAACAATGTAATTTTTCTATCACCCAAGTGTTGCCGAGCAATGCCAGTCTAAACCGGAAACTGTTGCCTAGCAATGAAGTTTGAAAACACCTGACTGTTGCTTAGCAATGACATTTTGAACAAGAAACTGTAGCTTAGCAATGCTATCTCCAAATAGGGAACTGTTGCCTAGCAATGTCATCTATAAGGAATAGTTTTTAATCCCTCAATGATCTATAGATACAATGAAAACATCGGTGATATGCCAATGGAAAAACACGGGTTAAATTTCGCTTTAATAAAAAGAATACTGTTGCCTAGCAATGCCATATGAAACCGGGAACTGTTGTATAGCAATGTCATCAACAAGAACTGTTGCTTAGCAATGTCATTTTTAAACACAATATTTTTACATATTATAAACTTTTGCAATATATACTGTTGCGTAGCAATGTCAATTTCAGACACAAAACATTTACCTTTCAATGCATTTTTCAAAGAGAAACACTTTCCTAGCAATGTGATTTTTAAATACAATTTGGCTGCCTAACAATGTAATTTTTCTATCATGAAATTGTTGCCTAGCAATGCCAGTCTAAACCGGAAACTGGTGCCTAGCAATGAAGTTTTAAAACACCTGACCGTTGCTTAGCAATGACATTTTGAACAAGAAACTGTAGCTTAGCAATGTCATCTCCAAACACGAAACTGTTGCCTAGCAATGTCATCTATAAATTACAGTTTTTTTATCTCTCAATCATCTATACATACAATGAAAATATCGGTGACATGCTAATGGCAAAACACGGGTTGTAAATTTTGCTTTAATAGAAAGAATACTGTTGCCTAGCAATGAGTTTTAAAACACGAAAGTGTTGACTAGCAAAGCCATTTTAAAACGGAAACTGTTGCCTAGCAATGTCATCAAAAAGTACTTTTGTCTAGCAATGTCATTTTTAAACACAATATTGCTATCTATTATAATCTTTTAAAAAAAGATACTGTTGCGTTGCAATGTCAATTTCAGACACAAAATTTCTACATTTCAATGCATTTTTCAAAGAGAAAGTTTTTCCTAGCAATGTAATTTTTAAATACAATTTGGCTGCCTAACAATGTATTTTTTCTATCACCGAAGTGTTGACTAGCACTGCCAGTCTAAACCGGAAACTGTTGCCTAGCAATGGATTTTTAAAACACCTGACTGTTGCTTAGCAATGGCATTTTGAACAAGAAACTGTTGCTTAGCAATGTCATCTCCAAACACGATACTGTTGATTAGCAATGTCATCTATAAATAATAGTTTTTTTTATCCCTAAAGGATCTATACATACAATGAAAATATCGGTGAAATGCTAATGGCAAAACACGGGTTGTAAATTTTGCTTTAAAAGAAATATTACCTTTGCCTAGCAATGAGTTTAAACACGAAAGTGTTGCCTAGCAATGCCATTTTAAACCGCAAATTGTTGCCTGGCAATGAAGTTTTAAAACACCTGACTATTGCTTAGCAATGAGGTTTTGAACAAGAAACTGTATCTAAGCAATGAAATCTGCAAACACGAAACTGATGCCTAGCAATGTCATCTATAAATAATAGTTTTTTGATCTCTCAATGATCTATACATACAATGAAAATATCGGTGATATGCTAATGGAACAATAGGGGTTGTCCCTTTTGCTTTAATAGAAAGAATACTGTTGACTAGCTATGAGTTTTAAAACAAGAAAGTGAATTTTTAAAACACCTGACTGTTGCTTAGCAATGACATTTTGAACAAGAAACTGTAGCTTAGTAATGCCATCTCCAAGCACGAAACTGTTGCTTAGCAATGTCATCTTTAAATAATAGTTTTTTTTATCTCCAAAGGATCTATACATACAATGAAAATATCGGTGATATGCTAATGGCAAAACACGGGTTGTAAATTTTGCTTTAATAGAAAGAATACTGTTGCCTAGCAATGAGTTTTAAAACACGACAGTGTTCCCCAGCAATGCCATTTTAAACCGGAAGCTGTTGCCTAGCAATGTCATCAAAAAGAACTTTTGTTTAGCAATGTCATTTTTAAACACATTATTGCTACCTATTATAATCTTTTTAAAAAAGATACTGTTGCGTAGCACTGTCAATTTCAGACTCAGAACTTTTACCTTTCAATGCATTTTTCAAAGAGAAACACTTTCCTAGCAATGTAATTTGTAAACACAACTTGTCTGCCTAACAATGTAATTTTTCTATCACCCAAGTGTTGCCTAGCAATGCCAGTCTAAACCGGAAACTGTTGCCTAGCAATGAAGTTTTAAAACACCTGACTGTTGCTTAGCAATGACATTTTGAACAAGAAACTGCAGCTTGGCAATGTGATCTCCAAATACAAAACTGTTGCCTAGCAATGTCATCTATAAATTACAGTTTTTTTTATCTCTCAATGATCTATACATACAATGAAAATATCGGTGATATGCTAATGGCAAAACACTGGTTGTAAATTTTGCTTTAATAGAAAGAATACTGTTGCCTAGCAATGAGTTTTAAAACACGAAAGTGTTGACTAGCAAAGCCATTTTAAAACGGAAACTGTTGCGTAGCAATGTCATCAAAAAGTACTTTTGTCTAGCAATGTCATTGTTAAACACAATATTGCTACCTATTATAATCTTTAAAAAAAAAGATACTGTTGCGTTGCAATGTCAATTTCAGACACAAAACTTCTACATTTCAATGCATTTTTCAAAGAGAAAGTTTTTCCTAGCAATGTAATTTTTAAATACAATTTGGCTGCCTAACAATGTATTTTTTCTATCACCGAAGTGTTGCCTAGCAAAGCCAGTCTAAACCGGAAACTGTTGCCTAGCAATGGATTTTTAAAACACCTGACTGTTGCTTAGCAATGGCATTTTGAACAAGAAACTGTTGCTTAGCAATGTCATCTCCAAACACGATACTGTTGATTAGCAATGTCATCTATAAATAATAGTTTTTTTTTATCCCTAAAGGATCTATACATACAATGAAAATATCGGTGAAATGCTAATGGAAAAACACGGGTTGTAAATTTTGCTTTAAAAGAAATATTACCTTTGCCTAGCAATGAGTTTAAACACGAAAGTGTTGCCTAGCAATGCCATTTTAAACCGCAAATTGTTGCCTGGCAATGAAGTTTTAAAACACCTGACTATTGCTTAGCAATGAGGTTTTGAACAAGAAACTGTATCTAAGCAATGCCATCTGCAAACACGAAACTGATGCCTAGCAATGTCATCTATAAATAATAGTTTTTTGATCTCTCAATGATCTATACATACAATGAAAATATCGGTGATATGCTAATGGAACAATAGGGGTTGTCCCTTTTGCTTTAATAGAAAGCATACTGTTGACTAGCTATGAGTTTTAAAACACGAAAGTGAATTTTTAAAACACCTGACTGTTGCTTAGCAATGACATTTTGAACAAGAAACTGTAGCTTAGTAATGCCATCTCAAAGCACGAAACTGTTGCTTAGCAATGTCATCTTTAAATAATAGTTTTTTTATCTCCAAAGGATCTATACATACAATGAAAATATCGGTGATATGCTAATGACAAAACACGGGTTGTAAATTTTGCTTTAATAGAAAGAATACTGTTGCCTAGCAATGAGTTTTAAAACACGAAAGTGTTGCCCAGCAATGCCATTTTAAACCGGAAGCTGTTGCCTAGCAATGTCATCAAAAAGTACTTTTGTCTAGCAATGTCATTTTTAAACACAATATTGCTACCTATTATAATCTTTTAAAAAAAGATACTGTTGCGTAGCACTGTCAATTTCAGACTCAGAACTTTTACCTTTCAATGCATTTATCAAAGAGAAACACTTTCCTAGCAATGTAATTTGTAAACACAACTTGTCTGCCTAACAATGTAATTTTTCTATCACCCAAGTGTTGCCTAGCAATGCCAGTCTAAACCGGAAACTGTTGCCTAGCAATGAAGTTATAAAACACCTGACTGTTGCTTAGCAATGAAATTTTGAACAAGAAACTGTAGCTTAGCAATGTCATCTCCAAATACAAAACTGTTGCCTAGCAATGTCATCTATAAATTACAGTTTTTTTATCTCTCAATGATCTATACATACAATGAAAATATCGGTGATATGCTAATGGCAAAACACGGGTTGTAAATTTTGCTTTAATAGAAAGAATACTGTTGCCTAGCAATGAGTTTTAAAACACCAAAGTGTTGCCCAGCAATGCCATTTTAAACCGGAAGCTGTTGCCTAGCAATGTCATCAAAAAGAACTTTTGTTTAGCAATGTCATTTTTAAACACAATATTGCTACCTATTATAATCTTTTAAAAAAATATACTGTTGCGTAGCACTGTCAATTTCAGACTCATAACTTTTACCTTTCAATGCATTTTTCAAAGAGAAACATTTTCCTAGCAATGTAATTTGTAAACACAACTTGGCTGCCTAACAATGTAATTTTTCTATCACCCAAGTGTTGCCTAGCAATGCCAGTCTAAACCGGAAACTGTTGCCTAGCAATGAAGTTTTAAAACACCTGACTGTTGCTTAGCAATGACATTTTGAACAAGAAACTGTAGCTTAGCAATGCTATCTCCAAATAGGAAACTGTTGCCTAGCAATGTCATCTATAAGCAATAGTTTTTAATCCCTCAATGATCTATAGATACAATGAAAACATCGGTGATATGCCAATGGAAGAACACGGGTTAAATTTCGCTTTAATAGAAAGAATACTGTTGCCTAGCAATGCCATATGAAACCGGGAACTGTTGTATAGCAATGTCATCAACAAGAACTGTTGCTTAGCAATGTCATTTTTAAACACAATATTTTTACATATTATAAACTTTTGCAATGTATACTGTTGGGTAGCAATGTCAATTTCAGACACAAAACATTTACTTTTCAATGCATTTTTCAAAGACAAACTTTTTCCTAGCAATGTAATTTTTAAATACAATTTGGCTGCCTAACAATGTAATTTTTCTATCATGAAAGTGTTGCCTAGCAATGCCAGTCTAAACCGGAAACTGGTGCCTAGCAATGAAGTTTTAAAACACCTGACCGTTGCTTAGCAATGACATTTTGAACAAGAAACTGTAGCTTAGCAATGTCATCTCCAAACACGAAACTGTTGCCTAGCAATGTCATCTGTAAATTACAGTTTTTTTATCTCTCAATGATCTATACATACAAGGAAATATCGGTGACATGCTAATGGCAAAACACGGGTTGTGAATTTTGCTTTAATAGAAAAAATACTGTTGCCTAGCAATGAGTTATAAAACACGAAAGTGTTGCCCAGCAATGCCATTTTAAACCGGAAGCTGTTGCCTAGCAATGTCATCAAAAAGAACTATTGCTTAGCAATGTCATTTTTAAAAACAATATTGCCACCTATTATAAACTTTTAAAAAATAAACTGTTGCGTAGCAATGTCAATTTCAGACACAAAACTTTTACCTTTCAATGCATTTTTCAAAGTCGAAACTTTTTCCTAGCAATGTAACTTTTAAAGACAATTTGGCTGCCTAACAATGTAATTTTTCTATCACGAAAGTTTTGCCTAGCCATGCCAGTCTAAACCGGAAACTGTAGCCTAGCAATGAAGTTTTAAAACACCTGACTGTTGCTTAGCAATGACATTTTGAACAAGAAACTGTAGCTTAGCAATGTCATCTCAAAATACAAAACTGTTGCCTAGCAATGTCATCTATAAAGAATAGTTTTTAATCCCTCAATGATCAATACATACAATGAAAATTTCGGTGATATGCTAATGGCAAAACATGGGTTGTAAATATAGCTTTAATAGAAAGAATACTGTTGCCTAGCAATGAGTTTTAAAACACGAAAGTGTTGCCTAACAATGCCATTTTAAACCGGAAACTGTTGCCTAGCAATGTCATCAAAAAGAACTGTTGCTTAGCAATGTCATTTTTAAACACAATATTGTTACATTTTATAAACTTTTTAAAAATCAACTGTTGCATATCAATGTCAATTTTGAGACACATAACTTTTACATTTCAATGCATTTTTCAAAGAGAAACGTTTTCGTAGCAATGTATTTTTTAAATACAATTTGGCTGCCTAACAATGTAATTTTTCTATCACAAAAGTTTTGCCTATCCATACAAGTATAACCGGAAACTGTTGCTTAGCAATGAAGATTTTATTCACTTGACAGTTCCTTAGCAATAACATTTTGCCCAAGAAACTATAGCCTAGAAATGCGATCTCCAAACACGAAACTGTTGCCTAGCAATGTCATCTATAAGGAACATTTTTTTATCTCTCAATGATCTATACATACAATGAAAGTATCAGTTTTATGCTAATGGTATAATAGGGGTTGTAAATGTTGCTTTAATAGAAAGAATACTGTTGCCTTGCAATGAGTTTTAAAACACGAAACTGTTGCCTAGCAATGCCACTTAAAACCGGAAACTGTTTCCTAGCATTGAAGTTTTAGAACACGAAAGTGTTGCCTAGCAATGTCATCTATAAGGAACAGTTTTTCATCTCTCAATGATCTATACATACAATGAAAATATCAGTGATATGCTAATGGCAAAACACTGGTTGTAAATTTTGCTTTTATAGAAAGAATACTGTTGCCTAGCAATGAGTTTAAAACACGAAAGTGTTGACTAGCAAAGCCATTTTAAACGGAAACTGTTGCCTAGCAATGTCATCAAAAAGTACTTTTGTCTAGCAATGTCATTTTTAAACACAATATTGCTACCTATTATAATCTTTTAAAAAAAGATACTGTTGCGTTGCAATGTCAATTTCAGACACAAAACTTCTACATTTCAATGCATTTTTCAAAGAGAAAGTTTTTCCTAGCAATGTAATTTTTAAATACAATTTGGCTGCCTAACAATGTATTTTTTCTATCACCGAAGTTTTGCCTAGCAATGCCAGTCTAAACCGGAAACTGTTGCCTAGCAATGGATTTTTAAAACACCTGACTGTTGCTTAGCAATGGCATTTAAAACAAGAAACTGTTGCTTAGCTATGTCATCTCCAAACACGATACTGTTGATTAGCAATGTCATCTTTAAATAATAGTTTTTTTATCCCTAAAGGATCTATACATACAATGAAAATATCGGTGAAATGCTAATGGCAAAACACGGGTTGTAAATTTTGCTTTAAAAGAAATATTACCTTTGCCTAGCAATGAGTTTAAACTCGAAAGTGTTGCCTAGCAATGCCATTTTAAACCGCAAATTGTTGCCTGGCAATGAAGTTTTAAAACACCTGACTATTGCTTAGCAATGACATTTTGAACAAGAAACTGTAGCTCAGCAATGTCATCTCCAAATACAAAACTGTTGCCTCGCAATGTCATCTATAAATTACAGTTTTTTTATCTCTCAATGATCTATACATACAATGATAATATCGGTGATATGCTAATGGCAAAACACGGGTTGTAAATTTTGCTTTAATAGAAAGAATACTGTTGCCTAGCAATGAGTTTTAAAAGACGAAAGTGTTGCCCAGCAATGCCATTTTAAACCGGAAGCTGTTGCCTAGCAATGTCATCAAAAAGAACTTTTGTTTAGCAATGTCATTTTTAAACACAATATTGCTACATATTATAATCTTTTAAAAAAAGGTACTGTTGCGTAGCACTGTCAATTTCAGACTCAGAACTTTTACCTTTCAATGCATTTTTCAAAGAGAAACATTTTCCTAGCAATGTAATTAGTAAACACATCTTGGCTGCCTAACAATGTAATTTTTCTATCACCCAAGTGTTGCCGAGCAATGCCAGTCTAAACCGGAAACTGTTGCCTAGCAATGAAGTTTTAAAACACCTGACTGTTGCTTAGCAATGACATTTTGAACAAGAAACTGTAGCTTAGCAATGCTATCTCTAAATAGGGAACTGTTGCCTAGCAATGTCATCTATAAGGAATAGTTTTTAATCCCTCAATGATCTATAGATACAATGAAAACATCGGTGATATGCCAATGGAAAAACACGGGTTAAATTTCGCTTTAATAAAAAGAATACTGTTGCCTAGCAATGCCATATGAAACCGGGAACTGTTGTATAGCAATGTCGTCAACAAGAACTGTTGCTTAGCAATGTTATTTTTAAACACAATATTTTTACATATTATAAACTTTTGCAATATATACTGTTGCGTAGCAATGTCAATTTCAGACACAAAACATTTACCTTTCAATGCATTTTTCAAAGAGAAACACTTTCCTAGCAATGTGATTTTTAAATACAATTTGGCTGCCTAACAATGTAATTTTTCTATCATGAAATTGTTGCCTAGCAATGCCAGTCTAAACCGGAAACTGGTGCCTAGCAATGAAGTTTTAAAACACCTGACTATTGCTTAGCAATGAGGTTTTGAACAAGAAACTGTATCTAAGCAATGAAATCTGCAAACACGAAACTGATGCCTAGCAATGTCATCTATAAATAATAGTTTTTTGATCTCTCAATGATCTATACATACAATGAAAATATCGGTGATATGCTAATGGAACAATAGGGGTTGTCCCTTTTGCTTTAATAGAAAGAATACTGTTGACTAGCTATGAGTTTTAAAACAAGAAAGTGAATTTTTAAAACACCTGACTGTTGCTTAGCAATGACATTTTGAACAAGAAACTGTAGCTTAGTAATGCCATCTCCAAGCACGAAACTGTTGCTTAGCAATGTCATCTTTAAATAATAGTTTTTTTTTATCTCCAAAGGATCTATACATACAATGAAAATATCGGTGATATGCTAATGGCAAAACACGGGTTGTAAATTTTGCTTTAATAGAAAGAATACTGTTGCCTAGCAATGAGCTTTAAAACACGACAGTGTTCCCCAGCAATGCCATTTTAAACCGGAAGCTGTTGCCTAGCAATGTCATCAAAAAGAACTTTTGTTTAGCAATGTAATTTTTAAACACATTATTGCTACCTATTATAATCTTTTAAAAAAAGATACTGTTGCGTAGCACTGTCAATTTCAGACTCAGAACTTTTACCTTTCAATGCATTTTTCAAAGAGAAACACTTTCCTAGCAATGTAATTTGTAAACACAACTTGTCTGCCTAACAATGTAATTTTTCTATCACCCAAGTGTTGCCTAGCAATGCCAGTCTAAACCGGAAACTGTTGCCTAGCAATGAAGTTTTAAAACACCTGACTGTTGCTTAGCAATGACATTTTGAACAAGAAACTGCAGCTTGGCAATGTGATCTAAAAATACAAAACTGTTGCCTAGCAATGTCATCTATAAATTACAGTTTTTTTTATCTCTCAATGATCTATACATACAATGAAAATATCGGTGATATGCTAATGGCAAAACACTGGTTGTAAATTTTGCTTTAATAGAAAGAATACTGTTGCCTAGCAATGAGTTTTAAAACACGAAAGTGTTGACTAGCAAAGCCATTTTAAAACGGAAACTGTTGCGTAGCAATGTCATCAAAAAGTACTTTTGTCTAGCAATGTCATTGTTAAACACAATATTGCTACCTATTATAATCTTTTAAAAAAAAGATACTGTTGCGTTGCAATGTCAATTTCAGACACAAAACTTCTACATTTCAATGCATTTTTCAAAGAGAAAGTTTTTCCTAGCAATGTAATTTTTAAATACAATTTGGCTGCCTAACAATGTATTTTTTCTATCACCGAAGTGTTGCCTAGCAAAGCCAGTCTAAACCGGAAACTGTTGCCTAGCAATGGATTTTTAAAACACCTGACTGTTGCTTAGCAATGGCATTTTGAACAAGAAACTGTTGCTTAGCAATGTCATCTCCAAACACGATACTGTTGATTAGCAATGTCATCTATAAATAATAGTTTTTTTTTATCCCTAAAGGATCTATACATACAATGAAAATATCGGTGAAATGCTAATGGCAAAACACGGGTTGTAAATTTTGCTTTAAAAGAAATATTACCTTTGCCTAGCAATGAGTTTAAACACGAAAGTGTTGCCTAGCAATGCCATTTTAAACCGCAAATTGTTGCCTGGCAATGAAGTTTTAAAACACCTGACTATTGCTTAGCAATGAGGTTTTGAACAAGAAACTGTATCTAAGCAATGCCATCTGCAAAAACACGAAACTGATGCCTAGCAATGTCATCTATAAATAATAGTTTTTTGATCTCTCAATGATCTATACATACAATGAAAATATCGGTGATATGCTAATGGAACAATAGGGGTTGTCCCTTTTGCTTTAATAGAAAGAATACTGTTGACTAGCTATGAGTTTTAAAACACGAAAGTGAATTTTTAAAACACCTGACTGTTGCTTAGCAATGACATTTTGAACAAGAAACTGTAGCTCAGCAATGTCATCTCCAAATACAAAACTGTTGCCTAGCAATGTCATCTATAAATTACAGTTTTTTTATCTCTCAATGATCTATACATACAATGAAAATATCGGTGATATGCTAATGGCAAAACACGGGTTGTAATTTTTGCTTTAATAGAAAGAATACTGTTGCCTAGCAATGAGTTTTAAAACACGAAAGTGTTGCCCAGCAATGCCATTTTAAACCGGAAGCTGTTGCCTAGCAATGTCATCAAAAAGAACTTTTGTTTAGCAATGTCATTTTTAAACACAATATTGCTACATATTATAATCTTTTAAAAAAAGATACTGTTGCGTAGCACTGTCAATTTCAGACTCAGAACTTTTACCTTTCAATGCATTTTTCAAAGAGAAACATTTTCCTAGCAATGTAATTAGTAAACACATCTTGGCTGCCTAACAATGTAATTTTTCTATCACCCAAGTGTTGCCGAGCAATGCCAGTCTAAACCGGAAACTGTTGCCTAGCAATGAAGTTTTAAAACACCTGACTGTTGCTTAGCAATGACATTTTGAACAAGAAACTGTAGCTTAGCAATGCTATCTCCAAATAGGGAACTGTTGCCTAGCAATGTCATCTATAAATAATAGTTTTTTGATCTCTCAATGATCTATACATACAATGAAAATATCGGTGATATGCTAATGGAACAATAGGGGTTGTCCCTTTTGCTTTAATAGAAAGAATACTGTTGACTAGCTATGAGTTTTAAAACACGAAAGTGAATTTTTAAAACACCTGACTGTTGCTTAGCAATGACATTTTGAACAAGAAACTGTAGCTTAGTAATGCCATCTCCAAGCACGAAACTGTTGCTTAGCAATGTCATCTTTAAATAATAGTTTTTTTTTATCTCCAAAGGATCTATACATACAATGAAAATATCGGTGATATGCTAATGGCAAAACACGGGTTGTAAATTTTGCTTTAATAGAAAGAATACTGTTGCCTAGCAATGAGTTTTAAAACACGAAAGTGTTGCCCAGCAATGCCATTTTAAACCGGAAGCTGTTGCCTAGCAATGTCATCAAAAAGAACTTTTGTTTAGCAATGTCATTTTTAAACACAATATTGCTACCTATTATAATCTTTTAAAAAAAGATACTGTTGCGTAGCACTGTCAATTTCAGACTCAGAACTTTTACCTTTCAATGCATTTTTCAAAGAGAAACACTTTCCTAGCAATGTAATTTGTAAACACAACTTGTCTGCCTAACAATGTAATTTTTCTATCACCCAAGTGTTGCCTAGCAATGCCAGTCTAAACCGGAAACTGTTGCCTAGCAATGAAGTTTTAAAACACCTGACTGTTGCTTAGCAATGACATTTTGAACAAGAAACTGTAGCTTAGCAATGTCATCTCCAAATACAAAACTGTTGCCTAGCAATGTCATCTATAAATTACAGTTTTTTTATCTCTCAATGATCTATACATACAATGAAAATATCGGTGATATGCTAATTGCAAAACACGGGTTGTAAATTTTGCTTTAATAGAAAGAATACTGTTGCCTAGCAATGAGTTTTAAAACACGAAAGTGTTGCCCAGCAATGCCATTTTGAACCGGAAGCTGTTGCCTAGCAATGTCATCAAAAAGAACTTTTGTTTAGCAATGTCATTTTTAAACACAATATTGCTACCTATTATAATCTTTTAAAAAAATATACTGTTGCGTAGCACTGTCAATTTCAGACTCAGAACTTTTACCTTTCAATGCATTTTTCAAAGAGAAACATTTTCCTAGCAATGTAATTTGTAAACACAACTTGGCTGCCTAACAATGTAATTTTTCTATCACCCAAGTGTTGCCTAGCAATGCCAGTCTAAACCGGAAACTGTTGCCTAGCAATGAAGTTTTAAAACACCTGACTGTTGCTTAGCAATGACATTTTGAACAAGAAACTGTAGCTTAGCAATGCTATCTCCAAATAGGAAACTGTTGCCTAGCAATGTCATCTATAAGCAATAGTTTTTAATCCCTCAATGATCTATAGATACAATGAAAACATCGGTGATATGCCAATGGAAGAACACGGGTTAAATTTCGCTTTAATAGAAAGAATACTGTTGCCTAGCAATGCCATATGAAACCGGGAACTGTTGTATAGCAATGTCATCAACAAGAACTGTTGCTTAGCAATGTCATTTTTAAACACAATATTTTTACATATTATAAACTTTTGCAATGTATACTGTTGCGTAGCAATGTCAATTTCAGACACAAAACATTTACTTTTCAATGCATTTTTCAAAGACAAACTTTTTCCTAGCAATGTAATTTTTAAATACAATTTGGCTGCCTAACAATGTAATTTTTCTATCATGAAAGTGTTGCCTAGCAATGCCAGTCTAAACCGGAAACTGGTGCCTAGCAATGAAGTTTTAAAACACCTGACCGTTGCTTAGCAATGACATTTTGAACAAGAAACTGTAGCTTAGCAATGTCATCTCCAAACACGAAACTGTTGCCTAGCAATGTCATCTATAAATTACAGTTTTTTTATCTCTCAATGATCTATACATACAATGAAAATATCGGTGACATGCTAATGGCAAAACACGGGTTGTGAATTTTGCTTTAATAGAAAGAATACTGTTGCCTAGCAATGAGTTATAAAACACGAAAGTGTTGCCCAGCAATGCCATTTTAAACCGGAAGCTGTTGCCTAGCAATGTCATCAAAAAGAACTATTGCTTAGCAATGTCATTTTTAAAAACAATATTGCCACCTATTATAAACTTTTAAAAAATAAACTGTTGCGTAGCAATGTCAATTTCAGACACAAAACTTTTACCTTTCAATGCATTTTTCAAAGTCGAAACTTTTTCCTAGCAATGTAATTTTTAAAGACAATTTGGCTGCCTAACAATGTAATTTTTCTATCACGAAAGTTTTGCCTAGCCATGCCAGTCTAAACCGGAAACTGTAGCCTAGCAATGAAGTTTTAAAACACCTGACTGTTGCTTAGCAATGACATTTTGAACAAGAAACTGTAGCTTAGCAATGTCATCTCAAAATACAAAACTGTTGCCTAGCAATGTCATCTATAAAGAATAGTTTTTAATCCCTCAATGATCAATACATACAATGAAAATTTCGGTGATATGCTAATGGCAAAACATGGGTTGTAAATATAGCTTTAATAGAAAGAATACTGTTGCCTAGCAATGAGTTTTAAAACACGAAAGTGTTGCCTAACAATGCCATTTTAAACCGGAAACTGTTGCCTAGCAATGTCATCAAAAAGAACTGTTGCTTAGCAATGTCATTTTTAAACACAATATTGTTACATATTATAAACTTTTTAAAAATCAACTGTTGCATATCAATGTCAATTTTGAGACACATAACTTTTACCTTTCAATGCATTTTTCAAAGAGAAACGTTTTCCTAGCAATGTATTTCTTAAATACAATTTGGCTGCCTAACAATGTAATTTTTCTATCACAAAAGTTTTGCCTATCTATACAAGTATAACCGGAAACTGTTGCTTAGCAATGAAGATTTTATTCACTTGACAGTTCCTTAGCAATAACATTTTGCCCAAGAAACTATAGCCTAGAAATGCGATCTCCAAACACGAAACTGTTGCCTAGCAATGTCATCTATAAGGAACATTTTTTTATCTCTCAATGATCTATACATACAATGAAAGTATCAGTTTTATGCTAATGGTATAATAGGGGTTGTAAATGTTGCTTTAATAGAAAGAATACTGTTGCCTTGCAATGAGTTTTAAAACACGAAACTGTTGCCTAGCAATGCCACTTAAAACCGGAAACTGTTTCCTAGCATTGAAGTTTTAGAACACGAAAGTGTTGCCTAGCAATGTCATCTATAAGGAACAGTTTTTCATCTCTCAATGATCTATACATACAATGAAAATATTGGTGATATGCTAATGGCAAAACACTGGTTGTAAATTTTGCTTTTATAGAAAGAATACTGTTGCCTAGCAATGAGTTTAAAACACGAATGTGTTGACTAGCAAAGCCATTTTAAAACGGAAACTGTTGCCTAGCAATGTCATCAAAAAGTACTTTTGTCTAGCAATGTCATTTTTAAACACAATATTGCTACCTATTATAATCTTTTAAAAAAAGATACTGTTGCGTTGCAATGTCAATTTCAGACACAAAACTTCTACATTTCAATGCATTTTTCAAAGAGAAAGTTTTTCCTAGCAATGTAATTTTTAAATACAATTTGGCTGCCTAACAATGTATTTTTTCTATCACCGAAGTTTTGCCTAGCAATGCCAGTCTAAACCGGAAACTGTTGCCTAGCAATGAAGTTTTAAAACACCTGACTGTTGCTTAGCAATGACATTTTGAACAATAAACTGTAGCTTAGCAATGTCATCTCCAAATACAAAACTGTTGCCTAGCAATGTCATCTATAAATTACAGTTTTTTTATCTCTCAATGATCTATACATACAATGAAAATATCGGTGATATGCTAATGGCAAAACACTGGTTGTAAATTTTGCTTTAATAGAAAGAATACTGTTGCCTAGCAATGAGTTTAAAACACGAAAGTGTTGACTAGCAAAGCCATTTTAAAACGGAAACTGTTGCCTAGCAAAGTCATCAAAAAGTACTTTTGTCTAGCAATGTCATTTTTAAACACAATATTGCTACCTATTATAATCTTTTAAAAAAAGATACTGTTGCGTTGTAATGTCAATTTCAGACACAAAACTTCTACATTTCAATGCATTTTTCAAAGAGAAAGTTTTTCCTAGCAATGTAATTTTTAAATACAATTTGGCTGCCTAACAATGTATTTTTTCTATCACCGAAGTTTTGCCTAGCAATGCCAGTCTAAACCGGAAACTGTTTCCTAGCAATGGATTTTTAAAACACCTGACTGTTGCTTAGCAATGGCATTTAAAACAAGAAACTGTTGCTTAGCTATGTCATCTCCAAACACGATACTGTTGATTAGCAATGTCATCTTTAAATAATAGTTTTTTTATCCCTAAAGGATCTATACATACAATGAAAATATCGGTGAAATGCTAATGGCAAAACACGGGTTGTAAATTTTGCTTTAAAAGAAATATTACCTTTGCCTAGCAATGAGTTTAAACTCGAAAGTGTTGCCTAGCAATGCCATTTTAAACCGCAAATTGTTGCCTGGCAATGAAGTTTTAAAACACCTGACTATTGCTTAGCAATGACATTTTGAACAAGAAACTGTAGCTCAGCAATGTCATCTCCAAATACAAAACTGTTGCCTAGCAATGTTATCTATAAATTACAGTTTTTTTATCTCTCAATGATCTATACATACAATGAAAATATCGGTGATATGCTAATGGCAAAACACGGGTTGTAAATTTTGCTTTAATAGAAAGAATACTGTTGCCTAGCAATGAGTTTTAAAACACGAAAGTGTTGCCCAGCAATGCCATTTTAAACCGGAAGCTGTTGCCTAGCAATGTCATCAAAAAGAACTTTTGTTTAGCAATGTCATTTTTAAACACAATATTGCTACATATTATAATCTTTTAAAAAAAGATACTGTTGCGTAGCACTGTCAATTTCAGACTCAGAACTTTTACCTTTGAATGCATTTTTCAAAGAGAAACATTTTCCTAGCAATGTAATTAGTAAACACATCTTGGCTGCCTAACAATGTAATTTTTCTATCACCCAAGTGTTGCCGAGCAATGCCAGTCTAAACCGGAAACTGTTGCCTAGCAATGAAGTTTTAAAACACCTGACTGTTGCTAAGCAATGACATTTTGAACAAGAAACTGTAGCTTAGCAATGCTATCTCCAAATAGGGAACTGTTGCCTAGCAATGTCATCTATAAGGAACAGTTTTTAATCCCTCAATGATCTATAGATACAATGAAAACATCGGTGATATGCCAATGGAAAAACACGGGTTAAATTTCGCTTTAATAAAAAGAATACTGTTGCCTAGCAATGCCATATGAAACCGGGAACTGTTGTATAGCAATGTCATCAACAAGAACTGTTGCTTAGCAATGTCATTTTTAAACACAATATTTTTACATATTATAAACTTTTGCAATATATACTGTTGCGTAGCAATGTCAATTTCAGACACAAAACATTTACCTTTCAATGCATTTTTCAAAGAGAAACACTTTCCTAGCAATGTGATTTTTAAATACAATTTGGCTGCCTAACAATGTAATTTTTCTATCATGAAATTGTTGCCTAGCAATGCCAGTCTAAACCGGAAACTGGTGCCTAGCAATGAAGTTTTAAAACACCTGACTATTGCTTAGCAATGAGGTTTTGAACAAGAAACTGTATCTAAGCAATGAAATCTGCAAACACGAAACTGATGCCTAGCAATGTCATCTATAAATAATAGTTTTTTGATCTCTCAATGATCTATACATACAATGAAAATATCGGTGATATGCTAATGGAACAATAGGGGTTGTCCCTTTTGCTTTAATAGAAAGAATACTGTTGACTAGCTATGAGTTTTAAAACAAGAAAGTGAATTTTTAAAACACCTGACTGTTGCTTAGCAATGACATTTTGAACAAGAAACTGTAGCTTAGTAATGCCATCTCCAAGCACGAAACTGTTGCTTAGCAATGTCATCTTTAAATAATAGTTTTTTTTTATCTCCAAAGGATCTATACATACAATGAAAATATCGGTGATATGCTAATGGCAAAACACGGGTTGTAAATTTTGCTTTAATAGAAAGAATACTGTTGCCTAGCAATGAGTTTTAAAACACGACAGTGTTCCCCAGCAATGCCATTTTAAACCGGAAGCTGTTGCCTAGCAATGTCATCAAAAAGAACTTTTGTTTAGCAATGTAATTTTTAAACACATTATTGCTACCTATTATAATCTTTTAAAAAAAGATACTGTTGCGTAGCACTGTCAATTTCAGACTCAGAACTTTTACCTTTCAATGCATTTTTCAAAGAGAAACACTTTCCTAGCAATGTAATTTGTAAACACAACTTGTCTGCCTAACAATGTAATTTTTCTATCACCCAAGTGTTGCCTAGCAATGCCAGTCTAAACCGGAAACTGTTGCCTAGCAATGAAGTTTTAAAACACCTGACTGTTGCTTAGCAATGACATTTTGAACAAGAAACTGCAGCTTGGCAATGTGATCTCCAAATACAAAACTGTTGCCTAGCAATGTCATCTATAAATTACAGTTTTTTTTATCTCTCAATGACCTATACATACAATGAAAATATCGGTGATATGCTAATGGCAAAACACTGGTTGTAAATTTTGCTTTAATAGAAAGAATACTGTTGCCTAGCAATGAGTTTTAAAACACGAAAGTGTTGACTAGCAAAGCCATTTTAAAACGGAAACTGTTGCGTAGCAATGTCATCAAAAAGTACTTTTGTCTAGCAATGTCATTGTTAAACACAATATTGCTACCTATTATAATCTTTTAAAAAAATATACTGTTGCGTTGCAATGTCAATTTCAGACACAAAACTTCTACATTTCAATGCATTTTTCAAAGAGAAAGTTTTTCCTAGCAATGTAATTTTTAAATACAATTTGGCTGCCTAACAATGTATTTTTTCTATCACCGAAGTGCTGCCTAGCAAAGCCAGTCTAAACCGGAAACTGTTGCCTAGCAATGGATTTTTAAAACACCTGACTGTTGCTTAGCAATGGCATTTTGAACAAGAAACTGTTGCTTAGCAATGTCATCTCCAAACACGATACTGTTGATTAGCAATGTCATCTATAAATAATAGTTTTTTTTTTATCCCTAAAGGATCTATACATACAATGAAAATATCGGTGAAATGCTAATGGCAAAACACGGGTTGTAAATTTTGCTTTAAAAGAAATATTACCTTTGCCTAGCAATGAGTTTAAACACGAAAGTGTTGCCTAGCAATGCCATTTTAAACCGCAAATTGTTGCCTGGCAATGAAGTTTTAAAACACCTGACTATTGCTTAGCAATGAGGTTTTGAACAAGAAACTGTATCTAAGCAATGCCATCTGCAAAAACACGAAACTGATGCCTAGCAATGTCATCTATAAATAATAGTTTTTTGATCTCTCAATGATCTATACATACAATGAAAATATCGGTGATATGCTAATGGAACAATAGGGGTTGTCCCTTTTGCTTTAATAGAAAGAATACTGTTGACTAGCTATGAGTTTTAAAACACGAAAGTGAATTTTTAAAACACCTGACTGTTGCTTAGCAATGACATTTTGAACAAGAAACTGTAGCTCAGCAATGTCATCTCCAAATACAAAACTGTTGCCTAGCAATGTCATCTATAAATTACAGTTTTTTTTATCTCTCAATGATCTATACATACAATGAAAATATCGGTGATATGCTAATGGCAAAACACGGGTTGTAAATTTTGCTTTAATAGAAAGAATACTGTTGCCTAGCAATGAGTTTTAAAACACGAAAGTGTTGCCCAGCAATGCCATTTTAAACCGGAAGCTGTTGCCTAGCAATGTCATCAAAAAGAACTTTTGTTTAGCAATGTCATTTTTAAACACAATATTGCTACATATTATAATCTTTTAAAAAAAGATACTGTTGCGTAGCACTGTCAATTTCAGACTCAGAACTTTTACCTTTCAATGCATTTTTCAAAGAGAAACATTTTCCTAGCAATGTAATTAGTAAACACATCTTGGCTGCCTAACAATGTAATTTTTCTATCACCCAAGTGTTGCCGAGCAATGCCAGTCTAAACCGGAAACTGTTGCCTAGCAATGAAGTTTTAAAACACCTGACTGTTGCTTAGCAATGACATTTTGAACAAGAAACTGTAGCTTAGCAATGCTATCTCCAAATAGGGAACTGTTGCCTAGCAATGTCATCTATAAGGAATAGTTTTTAATCCCTCAATGATCTATAGATACAATGAAAACATCGGTGATATGCCAATGGAAAAACACGGGTTAAATTTCGCTTTAATAAAAAGAATACTGTTGCCTAGCAATGCCATATGAAACCGGGAACTGTTGTATAGCAATGTCATCAACAAGAACTGTTGCTTAGCAATGTCATTTTTAAACACAATATTTTTACATATTATAAACTTTTGCAATATATACTGTTGCGTAGCAATGTCAATTTCAGACACAAAACATTTACCTTTCAATGCATTTTTCAAAGAGAAACACTTTCCTAGCAATGTGATTTTTAAATACAATTTGGCTGCCTAACAATGTAATTTTTCTATCATGAAATTGTTGCCTAGCAATGCCAGTCTAAACCGGAAACTGGTGCCTAGCAATGAAGTTTTAAAACACCTGACCGTTGCTTAGCAATGACATTTTGAACAAGAAACTGTAGCTTAGCAATGTCATCTCCAAACACGAAACTGTTGCCTAGCAATGTCATCTATAAATTACAGTTTTTTTATCTCTCAATCATCTATACATACAATGAAAATATCGGTGACATGCTAATGGCAAAACACGGGTTGTAAATTTTGCTTTAATAGAAAGAATACTGTTGCCTAGCAATGAGTTTTAAAACACGAAAGTGTTGACTAGCAAAGCCATTTTAAAACGGAAACTGTTGCCTAGCAATGTCATCAAAAAGTACTTTTGTCTAGCAATGTCATTTTTAAACACAATATTGCTATCTATTATAATCTTTTAAAAAAAGATACTGTTGCGTTGCAATGTCAATTTCAGACACAAAATTTCTACATTTCAATGCATTTTTCAAAGATGAAGTTTTTCCTAGCAATGTAATTTTTAAATACAATTTGGCTGCCTAACAATGTATTTTTTCTATCACCGAAGTGTTGACTAGCACTGCCAGTCTAAACCGGAAACTGTTGCCTAGCAATGGATTTTTAAAACACCTGACTGTTGCTTAGCAATGGCATTTTGAACAAGAAACTGTTGCTTAGCAATGTCATCTCCAAACACGATACTGTTGATTAGCAATGTCATCTATAAATAATAGTTTTTTTTATCCCTAAAGGATCTATACATACAATGAAAATATCGGTGAAATGCTAATGGCAAAACACGGGTTGTAAATTTTGCTTTAAAAGAAATATTACCTTTGCCTAGCAATGAGTTTAAACACGAAAGTGTTGCCTAGCAATGCCATTTTAAACCGCAAATTGTTGCCTGGCAATGAAGTTTTAAAACACCTGACTATTGCTTAGCAATGAGGTTTTGAACAAGAAACTGTATCTAAGCAATGAAATCTGCAAACACGAAACTGATGCCTAGCAATGTCATCTATAAATAATAGTTTTTTGATCTCTCAATGATCTATACATACAATGAAAATATCGGTGATATGCTAATGGAACAATAGGGGTTGTCCCTTTTGCTTTAATAGAAAGAATACTGTTGACTAGCTATGAGTTTTAAAACAAGAAAGTGAATTTTTAAAACACCTGACTGTTGCTTAGCAATGACATTTTCAACAAGAAACTGTAGCTTAGTAATGCCATCTCCAAGCACGAAACTGTTGCTTAGCAATGTCATCTTTAAATAATAGTTTTTTTTATCTCCAAAGGATCTATACATACAATGAAAATATCGGTGATATGCTAATGGCAAAACACGGGTTGTAAATTTTGCTTTAATAGAAAGAATACTGTTGCCTAGCAATGAGTTTTAAAACACGACAGTGTTCCCCAGCAATGCCATTTTAAACCGGAAGCTGTTGCCTAGCAATGTCATCAAAAAGAACTTTTGTTTAGCAATGTCATTTTTAAACACATTATTGCTACCTATTATAATCTTTTAAAAAAAGATACTGTTGCGTAGCACTGTCAATTTCAGACTCAGAACTTTTACCTTTCAATGCATTTTTCAAAGAGAAACACTTTCCTAGCAATGTAATTTGTAAACACAACTTGTCTGCCTAACAATGTAATTTTTCTATCACCCAAGTGTTGCCTAGCAATGCCAGTCTAAAGCGGAAACTGTTGCCTAGCAATGAAGTTTTAAAACACCTGACTGTTGCTTAGCAATGACATTTTGAACAAGAAACTGCAGCTTGGCAATGTGATCTCCAAATACAAAACTGTTGCCTAGCAATGTCATCTATAAATTACAGTTTTTTTTATCTCTCAATGATCTATACATACAATGAAAATATCGGTGATATGCTAATGGCAAAACACTGGTTGTAAATTTTGCTTTAATAGAAAGAATACTGTTGCCTAGCAATGAGTTTTAAAACACGAAAGTGTTGACTAGCAAAGCCATTTTAAAACGGAAACTGTTGCGTAGCAATGTCATCAAAAAGTACTTTTGTCTAGCAATGTCATTGTTAAACACAATATTGCTACCTATTATAATCTTTAAAAAAAAAGATACTGTTGCGTTGCAATGTCAATTTCAGACACAAAACTTCTACATTTCAATGCATTTTTCAAAGAGAAAGTTTTTCCTAGCAATGTAATTTTTAAATACAATTTGGCTGCCTAACAATGTATTTTTTCTATCACCGAAGTGTTGCCTAGCAAAGCCAGTCTAAACCGGAAACTGTTGCCTAGCAATGGATTTTTAAAACACCTGACTGTTGCTTAGCAATGGCATTTTGAACAAGAAACTGTTGCTTAGCAATGTCATCTCCAAACACGATACTGTTGATTAGCAATGTCATCTATAAATAATAGTTTTTTTTTATCCCTAAAGGATCTATACATACAATGAAAATATCGGTGAAATGCTAATGGCAAAACACGGGTTGTAAATTTTGCTTTAAAAGAAATATTACCTTTGCCTAGCAATGAGTTTAAACACGAAAGTGTTGCCTAGCAATGCCATTTTAAACCGCAAATTGTTGCCTGGCAATGAAGTTTTAAAACACCTGACTATTGCTTAGCAATGAGGTTTTGAACAAGAAACTGTATCTAAGCAATGCCATCTGCAAACACGAAACTGATGCCTAGCAATGTCATCTATAAATAATAGTTTTTTGATCTCTCAATGATCTATACATACAATGAAAATATCGGTGATATGCTAATGGAACAATAGGGGTTGTCCCTTTTGCTTTAATAGAAAGAATACTGTTGACTAGCTATGAGTTTTAAAACACGAAAGTGAATTTTTAAAACACCTGACTGTTGCTTAGCAATGACATTTTGAACAAGAAACTGTAGCTTAGTAATGCCATCTCAAAGCACGAAACTGTTGCTTAGCAATGTCATCTTTAAATAATAGTTTTTTTATCTCCAAAGGATCTATACATACAATGAAAATATCGGTGATATGCTAATGGCAAAACACGGGTTGTAAATTTTGCTTTAATAGAAAGAATACTGTTGCCTAGCAATGAGTTTTAAAACACGACAGTGTTGCCCAGCAATGCCATTTTAAACCGGAAGCTGTTGCCTAGCAATGTCATCAAAAAGAACTTTTGTTTAGCAATATCATTTTTAAACACAATATTGCTACATATTATAATCTTTTAAAAAAAGATACTGTTGCGTAGCACTGTCAATTTCAGACTCAGAACTTTTACCTTTCAATGCATTTTTCAAAGAGAAACATTTTCCTAGCAATGTAATTTGTAAACACATCTTGGCTGCCTAACAATGTAATTTTTCTATCACCCAAGTGTTGCCGAGCAATGCCAGTCTAAACCGGAAACTGTTGCCTAGCAATGAAGTTTTAAAACACCTGACTGTTGCTTAGCAATGACATTTTGAACAAGAAACTGTAGCTTAGCAATGCTATCTCCAAATAGGAAACTGTTGCCTAGCAATGTCATCTATAAGGAATAGTTTTTAATCCCTCAATGATCTATAGATACAATGAAAACATCGGTGATATGCCAATGGAAAAACACGGGTTAAATTTCGCTTTAATAGAAAGAATACTGTTGCCTAGCAATGCCATATGAAACCGGGAACTGTTGTATAGCAATGTCATCAACAAGAACTGTTGCTTAGCAATGTCATTTTTAAACACAATATTTTTACATATTATAAACTTTTGCAATATATACTGTTGCGTAGCAATGTCAATTTCAGACACAAAACATTTACCTTTCAATGCATTTTTCAAAGAGAAACTTTTTCCTAGCAATGTAATTTTTAAATACAATTTGGCTGCCTAACAATGTAATTTTTCTATCATGAAAGTGTTGCCTAGCAATGCCAGTCTAAACCGGAAACTGGTGCCTAGCAATGAAGTTTTAAAACACCTGACCGTTGCTTAGCAATGACATTTTGAACAAGAAACTGTAGCTTAGCAATGTCATCTCCAAATACAAAACTGTTGCCTAGCAATGTCATCTATAAAGAATAGTTTTTAATCCCTCAATGATCAATACATACAATGAAAATTTCGGTGATATGCTAATGGCAAAACATGGGTTGTAAATATAGCTTTAATAGAAAGAATACTGTTGCCTAGCAATGAGTTTTAAAACACGAAAGTGTTGCCTAACAATGCCATTTTAAACCGGAAACTGTTGCCTAGCAATGTCATCAAAAAGAACTGTTGCTTAGCAATGTCATTTTTAAACACAATATTGTTACATATTATAAACTTTTTAAAAATAACTGTTGCATATCAATGTCAATTTTGAGACACATAACTTTTACCTTTCAATGCATTTTTCAAAGAGAAACTTTTTCCTAGCAATGTATTTTTTAAATACAATTTGGCTGCCTAACAATGTAATTTTTCTATCACAAAAGTTTTGCCTATCAAAACAAGTATAACCGGAAACTGTTGCTTAGCAATGGAGATTTTATTCACTTGACAGTTCCTTAGCAATAACATTTTGACCAAGAAACTATAGCCTAGAAATGCGATCTCCAAACACGAAACTGTTGCCTAGCAATGTCATCTATAAGGAACATTTTTTTATCTCTCAATGATCTATACATACAATGAAAGTATCAGTTTTATGCTAATGGTATAATAGGGGTTGTAAATTATGCTTTAATAGAAAGAATACTGTTGCCTTGCAATGAGTTTTAAAACACGAAACTGTTGCCTAGCAATGCCACTTAAAACCGGAAACTGTTTCCTAGCATTGAAGTTTTAAAACACGAAAGTGTTGCCTAGCAATGTCATCTATAAGGAACAGTTTTTCATCTCTCAATGATCTATACATACAATGAAAATATCGGTGATATGCTAATGGCAAAACACTGGTTGTAAATTTTGCTTTATTAGAAAGAATACTGTTGCCTAGCAATGAGTTTTAAAACACGAAAGTGTTGACTAGCAAAGCCATTTTAAAACGGAAACTGTTGCCTAGCAATGTCATCAAAAAGTACTTTTGTCTAGCAATGTCATTTTTAAACACAATATTGCTACCTATTATAATCTTTTAAAAAAAGATACTGTTGCGTTGCAATGTCAATTTCAGACACAAAACTTCTACATTTCAATGCATTTTTCAAAGAGTAAGTTTTTCCTAGCAATGTAATTTTTAAATACAATTTGGCTGCCTAACAATGTATTTTTTCTATCACCGAAGTGTTGCCTAGCAATGCCAGTATAAACCGGAAACTGTTGCCTAGCAATGGATTTTTAAAACACCTGACTGTTGCTTAGCAATGGCATTTTGAACAAGAAACTGTTGCTTAGCAATGTCATCTCCAAACACGATACTGTTGATTAGCAATGTCATCTATAAATAATAGTTTTTTTTATCCCTAAAGGATCTATACATACAATGAAAATATCGGTGAAATGCTAATGGCAAAACACGGGTTGTAAATTTTGCTTTAAAAGAAATATTACCTTTGCCTAGCAATGAGTTTAAACACGAAAGTGTTGCCTAGCAATGCCATTTTAAACCGCAAATTGTTGCCTGGCAATGAAGTTTTAAAACACCTGACTATTGCTTAGCAATGAGGTTTTGAACAAGAAACTGTATCTAAGCAATGCCATCTGCAAACACGAAACTGATGCCTAGCAATGTCATCTATAAATAATAGTTTTTTGATCTCTCAATGATCTATACATACAATGAAAATATCGGTGATATGCTAATGGAACAATAGGGGTTGTCCCTTTTGCTTTAATAGAAAGAATACTGTTGACTAGCTTTGAGTTTTAAAACACGAAAGTGAATTTTTAAAACACCTGACTGTTGCTTAGCAATGACATTTTGAACAAGAAACTGTAGCTTAGCAATGCCATCTCCAAACACGAAACTGTTGCTTAGCATTATCATCTATAAATAATAGTTTTTTTATCTCTAAAGGATCTATACACACAGTGAAAATATCGGTGATATGCTAATGGCAAAACACGGGTTGTAAATTTTGCTTTAAAAGAAAGAATACTGTTGCCTAGCAATGAGTTTAAAACACGAAAGTTTTGCCTAGCAATGCCATTTTAAACCGGAAACTGTTGCCTAGCAATGGTATAATAGGGGTTGTAAATTTTGCTTTAATAGAAAGAATACTGTTGCCTAGCAATGAGTTTTAAAACACGATAGTGTTGCCTAGCAATGCCACTTTTAACCGGAAACTGTTGTCATAAAAAAGAACTGTTGCTTAGCAATGTAATTTTTAAACACAATATTGCTACATAATATAAACTTTTAAGAAATATACTCTTGCGTAGCAATGTCAATTTCAGACACAAAACTTTTACCTTTCAATGCATTTTTCAAAGAGAAACTTTTTCCTAGCAATGTAATTTTTAAATACAATTTGGCTGCCTAACAATGTAATTTTTCTATCACGAAAGTGTTGCCTAGCCATGCCAGTCTAAACCGGAAACTGTAGCCTAGCAATGAAGTTTTAAAACACCTGACAGTTGCTTAGCAATGACATTTTGAACAAGAAACGGTAGGTTAGCAATGCCATCTCCAAACACGAAACTGTTGCCTAGTAATGTCATCTATAAATTATAGTTTTTTTATCTCTCAATGATCTATACATACAATGAAAATATCGGTGATATGCTTTTGGCAAAACACGGGTTGTAAATTTTGCTTTAATAGAAAGAATACTGTTGCCTAGCAATGCCATTTTAAACCGGAAACTGTTGCCTAGAAATGTCATCAAAAAGAACTTTTGCTTAGCAATGTCATTTTTAAACACAATATTGCTACCTATTATAATCTTTTAAAATAAGATACTGTTGCGTAGCAATGTCAATTTCAGACACAAAACGTTTACATTTCAATGCATTTCTCAAAGAGAAAATTTTTCCTAGCAATGTAATTTTTAAATACAGTTTGGGTGCCTAACAATTAAATTTTTCTATCACAAAAGTGTTGCCTAGCCATGCCAGAAAAACCGGAAACTGTTGCTTAGCAATGAAGTTTTTAATCACCTGACTCTTCCTTAGCAATGGCATTTTGACCAAGAAACTATAGCCTAGCAATGCGATCTCCAAACGCGAAACATTTGCCTAGCAATGTCATCTATAAGGAACAGTTTTTTATCTCTCAATGATCTATACATACAAAGAAAGTATCAGTGATATGCTAATGGTATAACAGGGGTTGTAAATTTTGCTTTATTATAAAGAATACTCTCGCCTAGCAATGAGTTTAATACACGAAAGTGTTGCCTAGCAATGCCATTTTAAACCGGGAACTGTCGCCTAGCAATATCATCGACAAGAACTGTTGCTAAGCAATGTCATTTTTAAACACAATATTGCTACCTATTATAATCTTTTAAAATAAGATACTGTTGCGTAGCAATGTCAATTTCAGACACAAAACGTTTACATTTCAATGCATTTTTCAAAGAAAAACTTTTTTCTAGCAATGTAATTTTTAAATACAATTTGGCTGCCTAACAATGTAATTTTTCTATCACGAAAGTGTTGCCTAGCAATGTCATTCTAAACCGGAAACTGTTGCCTAGCAATGAAGTTTTAAAACACCTGACTGTTGCTTAGCAATGACATTTTGAACAAGAAACTGTAGCTTAGCAATGCTATCTCCAAATAGGAAACTGTTGCCTAGCAATGTCATCTATAAGGAATAGTTTTTAATCCCTCAATGATCTATAGATACAATGAAAACATCGGTGATATGCTAATGGAAAAACACGGGTTAAATTTCGCTTTAATAGAAAGAATACTGTTGCCTAGCAATGCCATATGAAACCGGGAACTGTTGTATAGCAATTTCATCAACAAGAACTGTTGCTTAGCAATGTCATTTTTAAACACAATATTTTTACATATTATAAACTTTTAAAATATATACTGTTGCGTAGCAATGTCAATTTCAGACACAAAACATTTACCTTTCAATGCATTTATCAAAGAGAAACGTTTTCCTAGCAATGTAATTTTTAAATACAATTTGGCTGACTAACAATGTAATTTTTCTATCATGAAAGTGTTGCCTAGAAATGCCAGTCTAAACCGGAAACTGTTGCCTAGCAATGAAGTTTTAAAACACCTGACCGTTGCTTAGCAATGACATTTTGAACAAGAAACTGTAGCTTAGCAATGCCATCTCCAAACACGAAACTGTTGCCTAGCAATGTCATCTATAAATTACAGTTTTTCTATCTTTCAATGATCTATACATACAATGAAAATATCGGTGATATGCTAATGGCAAAACACGGGATGTAAATTTTGCTTTAATAGAAAGAATACTGTTGCCTAGCAATGAGTTTTAAAACACGAAAGTGTTGCCCAGCAATGCCATTTTTAACCGGAAGCTGTTGCCTAGCAATGTCATCAAAAAGAACTGTTGCTTAGCAATGTCATTTTTAAACACAATATTGTTACATATTATAAACTTTTTAAAAATAAACTGTTGCATATCAATGTCAATTTTGAGACACATAACTTTTACCTTTCAATGCATTTTTCAAAGAGAAACTTTTTCCTAGCAATGTATTTTTTAAATACAATTTGGCTGCCTAACAATGTAATTTTTCTATCACAAAAGTTTTGCCTATCCATACCAGTATATCCATAACCTGTTGCTTAGCAATGAAGATTTTATTCACCTGACAGTTGCTTAGCAATAACATTTTGACCAAGAAACTATAGCCTAGAAATGCGATCTCCAAACACGAAACTGTTGCCTAGCAATGTCATCTATAAGGATCATTTTTTTATCTCTCAATGATCTATACATACAATGAAAGTATCAGTTTTATGCTAATGGTATAATAGGGGTTGTAAATTTAGCTTTAATAGAAAGAATACTGTTGCCTTGCAATGAGTTTTAAAACACGAAAGTGTTGCCTAGCAATGCCACTTAAAACCGGAAACTGTTTCCTAGCATTGAATTTTTAAAACACGAAAGTGTTGCCTAGCAATGTCATCTATAAGGAACAGTTTTTCATCTCTCAATGATCTATACATACAATGAAAATATCGGTGATATGCTAATGGCAAAACACGGGTTGTAAATTTTGCTTTAATAGAAAGAATACTGTTGCCTAGCAATGAGTTTTAAAACACGAAAGTGTTGACTAGCAATGCCATTTTAAAACGGAAACTGTTGCCTAGCAATGTCATCAAAAAGTACTTTTGTCTAGCAATGTCATTTTTAAACACAATATTGCTACCTATTATAAACTTTTTTAAAATCAACTGTTTCGTAGCAACGTCAATTTCAGACACAAAACTTTTACCTTTCAATGCATTTTTCAAAGACAAACTTTTTTCTAGCAATGTAATTTTTAAATACAATTTGGCTGCCTAACAATGTAATTGTTCTATCACGAAAGTGTTGCCTAGCAATGTCAGTCTAAACCGGAAACTGTTGCCAAGCAATGAAGTTTTAAAACACCTGACTGTTGCTTAGCAATGACATATTGAACAAGAAACTGTAGCTTAGCAATGCTATCTCCAAATAGGAAACTGTTGCCTAGCAATGTCATCTATAAGGAATAGTTTTTAATCCCTCAATGATCTATAGATACAATGAAAACATCGGTGATATGCTAATGGAAAAACACGGGTTAAATTTCGCTTTTAATAGAAAGAATACTGTTGCCTAGCAATGCCATATGAAACCGGGAACTGTTGTATAGCAATGTCATCAACAAGAACTGTTGCTTAGCAATGTCATTTTTAAACACAATATTTTTACATATTATAAACTTTTAAAATATATACTGTTGCGTAGCAATGTCAATTTCAGACACAAAACATTTACCTTTCAATGCATTTTTCAAAGAGAAACTTTTTCCTAGCAATGTAATTTTTAAATACAATTTGGCTGCCTAACAATGTAATTTTTCTATCATGAAAGTGTTGCCTAGCAATGCCAGCCTAAACCGGAAACTGTTGCCTAGCAATGAAGTTTTAAAACACCTGACCGTTGCTTAGCAATGACATTTTGAACATGAAACTGTTGCTTAGCAATGTCATTTTTAAAAACAATATTGTTACATATTATAAACTTTTTAAAAATCAACTGTTGCATATCAATGTCAATTTTGAGACACATAACTTTTACCTTTCAATGCATTTTTCAAAGAGAAACTTTTTCCTAGCAATGTATTTTTTAAATACAATTTGGCTGCCTAACAATGTAATTTTTATATCACAAAAGGTTTGCCTATCCATACCAGTATAACCGGAAACTGTTGCTTAGCAATGAAGATTTTATTCACCTGACTGTTGCTTAGCAATGACATTTTGAACAAGAAACTGTAGCTTAGCAATGTCATCTCCAAATACAAAACTTTTGCCTAGCAATGGCATCTATAAGTTACAGTTTTTTTATCTCTCAATGATCTATACATACAATGAAAATATCGGTGATATGCTAATGGCAAAACACGGGTTGTAAATTTTGCTTTAATAGAAAGAATACTGTTGCCTAGCAATGAGTTTTAAAACACGAAAGTGTTGCCCAGCAATGCCATTTTAAACCGGAAGCTGTTGCCTAGCAATGTCATCAAAAAGAACTTTTGTTTAGCAATATCATTTTTAAACACAATATTGCTACCTATTATAATCTTTTAAAAAAAGATACTGTTGCGTAGCACTGTCAATTTCAGACTCAGAACTTTTACCTTTCAATGCATTTTTCAAAGAGAAACACTTTTCTAGCAATGTAATTTGTAAACATAACTTGGCTGCCTAACAATGTAATTTTTCTATCACCCAAGTGTTGCCTAGCAATGCCAGTCTAAACCGGAAACTGTTGCCTAGCAATGAAGTTTTAAAACACCTGACTGTTGCTTAGCAATGACATTTTGAACAAGAAACTGTAGCTTAGCAATGTCATCCCCAAATAAAAAACTGTTGCCTAGCAATGTCATCTATAAATTACAGTTTTTTTATCTCTCAATGATCTATACATACAATGAAAATATCGGTGATATGCTAATGGCAAAACACTGGTTGTAAATTTTGCTTTATTAGAAAGAATACTGTTGCCTAGCAATGAGTTTTAAAACACGAAAGTGTTGACTAGCAAAGCCATTTTAAAACGGAAACTGTTGCCTAGCAATGTCATCAAAAAGTACTTTTGTCTAGCAATGTCATTTTTAAACACAATATTGCTACCTATTATAATCTTTTAAAAAAAGATACTGTTGCGTTGCAATGTCAATTTCAGACACAAAACTTCTACATTTCAATGCATTTTTCAAAGAGTAAGTTTTTCCTAGCAATGTAATTTTTAAATACAATTTGGCTGCCTAACAATGTATTTTTTCTATCACCGAAGTGTTGCCTAGCAATGCCAGTATAAACCGGAAACTGTTGCCTAGCAATGGATTTTTAAAACACCTGACTGTTGCTTAGCAATGGCATTTTGAACAAGAAACTGTTGCTTAGCAATGTCATCTCCAAACACGATACTGTTGATTAGCAATGTCATCTATAAATAATAGTTTTTTTTATCCCTAAAGGATCTATACATACAATGAAAATATCGGTGAAATGCTAATGGCAAAACACGGGTTGTAAATTTTGCTTTAAAAGAAATATTACCTTTGCCTAGCAATGAGTTTAAACACGAAAGTGTTGCCTAGCAATGCCATTTTAAACCGCAAATTGTTGCCTGGCAATGAAGTTTTAAAACACCTGACTATTGCTTAGCAATGAGGTTTTGAACAAGAAACTGTATCTAAGCAATGCCATCTGCAAACACGAAACTGATGCCTAGCAATGTCATCTATAAATAATAGTTTTTTGATCTCTCAATGATCTATACATACAATGAAAATATCGGTGATATGCTAATGGAACAATAGGGGTTGTCCCTTTTGCTTTAATAGAAAGAATACTGTTGACTAGCTTTGAGTTTTAAAACACGAAAGTGAATTTTTAAAACACCTGACTGTTGCTTAGCAATGACATTTTGAACAAGAAACTGTAGCTTAGCAATGCCATCTCCAAACACGAAACTGTTGCTTAGCATTATCATCTATAAATAATAGTTTTTTTATCTCTAAAGGATCTATACACACAGTGAAAATATCGGTGATATGCTAATGGCAAAACACGGGTTGTAAATTTTGCTTTAAAAGAAAGAATACTGTTGCCTAGCAATGAGTTTAAAACACGAAAGTTTTGCCTAGCAATGCCATTTTAAACCGGAAACTGTTGCCTAGCAATGGTATAATAGGGGTTGTAAATTTTGCTTTAATAGAAAGAATACTGTTGCCTAGCAATGAGTTTTAAAACACGATAGTGTTGCCTAGCAATGCCACTTTTAACCGGAAACTGTTGTCATAAAAAAGAACTGTTGCTTAGCAATGTAATTTTTAAACACAATATTGCTACATAATATAAACTTTTAAGAAATATACTCTTGCGTAGCAATGTCAATTTCAGACACAAAACTTTTACCTTTCAATGCATTTTTCAAAGAGAAACTTTTTCCTAGCAATGTAATTTTTAAATACAATTTGGCTGCCTAACAATGTAATTTTTCTATCACGAAAGTGTTGCCTAGCCATGCCAGTCTAAACCGGAAACTGTAGCCTAGCAATGAAGTTTTAAAACACCTGACAGTTGCTTAGCAATGACATTTTGAACAAGAAACGGTAGGTTAGCAATGCCATCTCCAAACACGAAACTGTTGCCTAGTAATGTCATCTATAAATTATAGTTTTTTTATCTCTCAATGATCTATACATACAATGAAAATATCGGTGATATGCTTTTGGCAAAACACGGGTTGTAAATTTTGCTTTAATAGAAAGAATACTGTTGCCTAGCAATGCCATTTTAAACCGGAAACTGTTGCCTAGAAATGTCATCAAAAAGAACTTTTGCTTAGCAATGTCATTTTTAAACACAATATTGCTACCTATTATAATCTTTTAAAATAAGATACTGTTGCGTAGCAATGTCAATTTCAGACACAAAACGTTTACATTTCAATGCATTTCTCAAAGAGAAAATTTTTCCTAGCAATGTAATTTTTAAATACAGTTTGGGTGCCTAACAATTAAATTTTTCTATCACAAAAGTGTTGCCTAGCCATGCCAGAAAAACCGGAAACTGTTGCTTAGCAATGAAGTTTTTAATCACCTGACTCTTCCTTAGCAATGGCATTTTGACCAAGAAACTATAGCCTAGCAATGCGATCTCCAAACGCGAAACATTTGCCTAGCAATGTCATCTATAAGGAACAGTTTTTTATCTCTCAATGATCTATACATACAAAGAAAGTATCAGTGATATGCTAATGGTATAACAGGGGTTGTAAATTTTGCTTTATTATAAAGAATACTCTCGCCTAGCAATGAGTTTAATACACGAAAGTGTTGCCTAGCAATGCCATTTTAAACCGGGAACTGTCGCCTAGCAATATCATCGACAAGAACTGTTGCTAAGCAATGTCATTTTTAAACACAATATTGCTACCTATTATAATCTTTTAAAATAAGATACTGTTGCGTAGCAATGTCAATTTCAGACACAAAACGTTTACATTTCAATGCATTTTTCAAAGAAAAACTTTTTTCTAGCAATGTAATTTTTAAATACAATTTGGCTGCCTAACAATGTAATTTTTCTATCACGAAAGTGTTGCCTAGCAATGTCATTCTAAACCGGAAACTGTTGCCTAGCAATGAAGTTTTAAAACACCTGACTGTTGCTTAGCAATGACATTTTGAACAAGAAACTGTAGCTTAGCAATGCTATCTCCAAATAGGAAACTGTTGCCTAGCAATGTCATCTATAAGGAATAGTTTTTAATCCCTCAATGATCTATAGATACAATGAAAACATCGGTGATATGCTAATGGAAAAACACGGGTTAAATTTCGCTTTAATAGAAAGAATACTGTTGCCTAGCAATGCCATATGAAACCGGGAACTGTTGTATAGCAATTTCATCAACAAGAACTGTTGCTTAGCAATGTCATTTTTAAACACAATATTTTTACATATTATAAACTTTTAAAATATATACTGTTGCGTAGCAATGTCAATTTCAGACACAAAACATTTACCTTTCAATGCATTTATCAAAGAGAAACGTTTTCCTAGCAATGTAATTTTTAAATACAATTTGGCTGACTAACAATGTAATTTTTCTATCATGAAAGTGTTGCCTAGAAATGCCAGTCTAAACCGGAAACTGTTGCCTAGCAATGAAGTTTTAAAACACCTGACCGTTGCTTAGCAATGACATTTTGAACAAGAAACTGTAGCTTAGCAATGCCATCTCCAAACACGAAACTGTTGCCTAGCAATGTCATCTATAAATTACAGTTTTTCTATCTTTCAATGATCTATACATACAATGAAAATATCGGTGATATGCTAATGGCAAAACACGGGATGTAAATTTTGCTTTAATAGAAAGAATACTGTTGCCTAGCAATGAGTTTTAAAACACGAAAGTGTTGCCCAGCAATGCCATTTTTAACCGGAAGCTGTTGCCTAGCAATGTCATCAAAAAGAACTGTTGCTTAGCAATGTCATTTTTAAACACAATATTGTTACATATTATAAACTTTTTAAAAATAAACTGTTGCATATCAATGTCAATTTTGAGACACATAACTTTTACCTTTCAATGCATTTTTCAAAGAGAAACTTTTTCCTAGCAATGTATTTTTTAAATACAATTTGGCTGCCTAACAATGTAATTTTTCTATCACAAAAGTTTTGCCTATCCATACCAGTATATCCATAACCTGTTGCTTAGCAATGAAGATTTTATTCACCTGACAGTTGCTTAGCAATAACATTTTGACCAAGAAACTATAGCCTAGAAATGCGATCTCCAAACACGAAACTGTTGCCTAGCAATGTCATCTATAAGGATCATTTTTTTATCTCTCAATGATCTATACATACAATGAAAGTATCAGTTTTATGCTAATGGTATAATAGGGGTTGTAAATTTAGCTTTAATAGAAAGAATACTGTTGCCTTGCAATGAGTTTTAAAACACGAAAGTGTTGCCTAGCAATGCCACTTAAAACCGGAAACTGTTTCCTAGCATTGAATTTTTAAAACACGAAAGTGTTGCCTAGCAATGTCATCTATAAGGAACAGTTTTTCATCTCTCAATGATCTATACATACAATGAAAATATCGGTGATATGCTAATGGCAAAACACGGGTTGTAAATTTTGCTTTAATAGAAAGAATACTGTTGCCTAGCAATGAGTTTTAAAACACGAAAGTGTTGACTAGCAATGCCATTTTAAAACGGAAACTGTTGCCTAGCAATGTCATCAAAAAGTACTTTTGTCTAGCAATGTCATTTTTAAACACAATATTGCTACCTATTATAAACTTTTTTAAAATCAACTGTTTCGTAGCAACGTCAATTTCAGACACAAAACTTTTACCTTTCAATGCATTTTTCAAAGACAAACTTTTTTCTAGCAATGTAATTTTTAAATACAATTTGGCTGCCTAACAATGTAATTGTTCTATCACGAAAGTGTTGCCTAGCAATGTCAGTCTAAACCGGAAACTGTTGCCAAGCAATGAAGTTTTAAAACACCTGACTGTTGCTTAGCAATGACATATTGAACAAGAAACTGTAGCTTAGCAATGCTATCTCCAAATAGGAAACTGTTGCCTAGCAATGTCATCTATAAGGAATAGTTTTTAATCCCTCAATGATCTATAGATACAATGAAAACATCGGTGATATGCTAATGGAAAAACACGGGTTAAATTTCGCTTTTAATAGAAAGAATACTGTTGCCTAGCAATGCCATATGAAACCGGGAACTGTTGTATAGCAATGTCATCAACAAGAACTGTTGCTTAGCAATGTCATTTTTAAACACAATATTTTTACATATTATAAACTTTTAAAATATATACTGTTGCGTAGCAATGTCAATTTCAGACACAAAACATTTACCTTTCAATGCATTTTTCAAAGAGAAACTTTTTCCTAGCAATGTAATTTTTAAATACAATTTGGCTGCCTAACAATGTAATTTTTCTATCATGAAAGTGTTGCCTAGCAATGCCAGCCTAAACCGGAAACTGTTGCCTAGCAATGAAGTTTTAAAACACCTGACCGTTGCTTAGCAATGACATTTTGAACATGAAACTGTTGCTTAGCAATGTCATTTTTAAAAACAATATTGTTACATATTATAAACTTTTTAAAAATCAACTGTTGCATATCAATGTCAATTTTGAGACACATAACTTTTACCTTTCAATGCATTTTTCAAAGAGAAACTTTTTCCTAGCAATGTATTTTTTAAATACAATTTGGCTGCCTAACAATGTAATTTTTATATCACAAAAGGTTTGCCTATCCATACCAGTATAACCGGAAACTGTTGCTTAGCAATGAAGATTTTATTCACCTGACTGTTGCTTAGCAATGACATTTTGAACAAGAAACTGTAGCTTAGCAATGTCATCTCCAAATACAAAACTTTTGCCTAGCAATGGCATCTATAAGTTACAGTTTTTTTATCTCTCAATGATCTATACATACAATGAAAATATCGGTGATATGCTAATGGCAAAACACGGGTTGTAAATTTTGCTTTAATAGAAAGAATACTGTTGCCTAGCAATGAGTTTTAAAACACGAAAGTGTTGCCCAGCAATGCCATTTTAAACCGGAAGCTGTTGCCTAGCAATGTCATCAAAAAGAACTTTTGTTTAGCAATATCATTTTTAAACACAATATTGCTACCTATTATAATCTTTTAAAAAAAGATACTGTTGCGTAGCACTGTCAATTTCAGACTCAGAACTTTTACCTTTCAATGCATTTTTCAAAGAGAAACACTTTTCTAGCAATGTAATTTGTAAACATAACTTGGCTGCCTAACAATGTAATTTTTCTATCACCCAAGTGTTGCCTAGCAATGCCAGTCTAAACCGGAAACTGTTGCCTAGCAATGAAGTTTTAAAACACCTGACTGTTGCTTAGCAATGACATTTTGAACAAGAAACTGTAGCTTAGCAATGTCATCCCCAAATAAAAAACTGTTGCCTAGCAATGTCATCTATAAATTACAGTTTTTTTATCTCTCAATGATCTATACATACAATGAAAATATCGGTGATATGCTAATGGCAAAACAAGGGTTGTAAATTTTGCTTTAATAGAAAGAATACTGTTGCCTAGCAATGAGTTTTAAAACACGAAAGTGTTGCCCAGCAATGCCATTTTAAACCGGAAGCTGTTGCCTAGCAATGTCATCAAAAAGTACTTTTGTCTAGCAATGTCATTTTTAAACACAATATTGCTACCTATTATAATCTTTTAAAAAAAGATACTGTTGCGTTGCAATGTCAATTTCAGACACAAAACTTCTACATTTCAATGCATTTTTCAAAGAGAAAATTTTTCCTAGCAATGTAATTTTTAAATACAGTTTGGGTGCCTAACAATTAAATTTTTCTATCACAAAAGTTTTGCCTAGCCATGACAGAAAAACAGGAAACTGTTGCTTAGCAATGAAGTTTTTAATCACCTGACTGTTCCTTAGCAATGACATTTTGACCAAGAAACTATAGCCTAGCAATGCGATCTCCAAACGCGAAACATTTGCCTAGCAATGTCATCTATAAGGAACAGTTTTTTATCTCTCAATGATCTATACATACAAAGAAAGTATCAGTGATATGCTAATGGTATAACAGGGGTTGTAAATTTTGCTTTATTATAAAGAATACTCTCGCCTAGCAATGAGTTTAATACACGAAAGTGTTGCCTAGCAATGCCATTTTAAACCGGGAACTGTCGCCTAGCAATATCATCGACAAGAACTGTTGCTAAGCAATGTCATTTTTAAACACAATATTGCTACCTATTATAAACTTTTTTAAAATCAACTGTTGCGTAGCAACGTCAATTTCAGACACAAAACTTTTAACTTTCAATGCATTTTTCAAAGAAAAACATTTTTCTAGCAATGTAATTTTTAAATACAATTTGGCTGCCTAACAATGTAATTTTTCTATCACGAAAGTGTTGCCTAGCAATGTCAGTCTAAACCGGAAACTGTTGCCTAGCAATGAAGTTTTAAAACACCTGGCTCTTGCTTAGCAATGACATTTTGAACAAGAAACTGTAGCTTAGCAATGCTATCTCCAAATAGGAAACTGTTGCCTAGCAATGTCATCTATAAGGAATAGTTTTTAATCCCTCAATGATCTATAGATACAATGAAAACATCGGTGATATGCTAATGGAAAAACACGGGTTAAATTTCGCTTTAATAGAAAGAATACTGTTGCCTAGCAATGCCATATGAAACCGGGAACTGTTGTATAGCAATGTCATCAACAAGAACTGTTGCTTAGCAATGTCATTTTTAAACACAATATTTTTACATATTATAAACTTTTAAAATATATACTGTTGCGTAGCAATGTCAATTTCAGACACAAAACATTTACCTTTCAATGCATTTATCAAAGAGAAACTTTTTCCTAGCAATGTAATTTTTAAATACAATTTGGCTGACTAACAATGAAATTTTTCTATCATGGAAGTGTTGCCTAGAAATGCCAGTCTAAACCGGAAACTGTTGCCTAGCAATGAAGTTTTAAAACACCTGACCGTTGCTTAGCAATGACATTTTGAACAAGAAACTGTAGCTTAGCAATGCCATCTCCAAACACGAAACTGTTGCCTAGCAATGTCATCTATAAATTACAATTTTTTTTATCTCTCAATGATCTATACATACAATGAAAATATCGGTGATATGCTAATGGCAAAACACTGGTTGTAAATTTTGCTTTATTAGAAAGAATACTGTTGCCTAGCAATGAGTTTTAAAACACGAAAGTGTTGACTAGCAAAGCCATTTTAAAACGGAAACTGTTGCCTAGCAATGTCATCAAAAAGTACTTTTGTCTAGCAATGTCATTTTTAAACACAATATTGCTACATATTATAATCTTTTAAAAAAAGATACTGTTGCGTTGCAATGTCAATTTCAGACACAAAACTTCTACATTTCAATGCATTTTTCAAAGAGTAAGTTTTTCCTAGCAATGTAATTTTTAAATACAATTTGGCTGCCTAACAATGTATTTTTTCTATCACCGAAGTGTTGCCTAGCAATGCCAGTATAAACCGGAAACTGTTGCCTAGCAATGGATTTTTAAAACACCTGACTGTTGCTTAGCAATGGCATTTTGAACAAGAAACTGTTGCTTAGCAATGTCATCTCCAAACACGATACTGTTGATTAGCAATGTCATCTATAAATAATAGTTTTTTTTATCCCTAAAGGATCTATACATACAATGAAAATATCGGTGAAATGCTAATGGCAAAACACGGGTTGTAAATTTTGCTTTAAAAGAAATATTACCTTTGCCTAGCAATGAGTTTAAACACGAAAGTGTTGCCTAGCAATGCCATTTTAAACCGCAAATTGTTGCCTGGCAATGAAGTTTTAAAACACCTGACTATTGCTTAGCAATGAGGTTTTGAACAAGAAACTGTATCTAAGCAATGCCATCTGCAAACACGAAACTGATGCCTAGCAATGTCATCTATAAATAATAGTTTTTTGATCTCTCAATGATCTATACATACAATGAAAATATCGGTGATATGCTAATGGAACAATAGGGGTTGTCCCTTTTGCTTTAATAGAAAGAATACTGTTGACTAGCTTTGAGTTTTAAAACACGAAAGTGAATTTTTAAAACACCTGACTGTTGCTTAGCAATGACATTTTGAACAAGAAACTGTAGCTTAGCAATGCCATCTCCAAACACGAAACTGTTGCTTAGCATTATCATCTATAAATAATAGTTTTTTTATCTCTAAAGGATCTATACACACAGTGAAAATATCGGTGATATGCTAATGGCAAAACACGGGTTGTAAATTTTGCTTTAAAAGAAAGAATACTGTTGCCTAGCAATGAGTTTAAAACACGAAAGTTTTGCCTAGCAATGCCATTTTAAACCGGAAACTGTTGCCTAGCAATGGTATAATAGGGGTTGTAAATTTTGCTTTAATAGAAAGAATACTGTTGCCTAGCAATGAGTTTTAAAACACGATAGTGTTGCCTAGCAATGCCACTTTTAACCGGAAACTGTTGTCATAAAAAAGAACTGTTGCTTAGCAATGTAATTTTTAAACACAATATTGCTACATAATATAAACTTTTAAGAAATATACTCTTGCGTAGCAATGTCAATTTCAGACACAAAACTTTTACCTTTCAATGCATTTTTCAAAGAGAAACTTTTTCCTAGCAATGTAATTTTTAAATACAATTTGGCTGCCTAACAATGTAATTTTTCTATCACGAAAGTGTTGCATAGCCATGCCAGTCTAAACCGGAAACTGTAGCCTAGCAATGAAGTTTTAAAACACCTGACAGTTGCTTAGCAATGACATTTTGAACAAGAAACGGTAGGTTAGCAATGCCATCTCCAAACACGAAACTGTTGCCTAGTAATGTCATCTATAAATTATAGTTTTTTTATCTCTCAATGATCTATACATACAATGAAAATATCGGTGATATGCTTTTGGCAAAACACGGGTTGTAAATTTTGCTTTAATAGAAAGAATACTGTTGCCTAGCAATGCCATTTTAAACCGGAAACTGTTGCCTAGAAATGTCATCAAAAAGAACTTTTGCTTAGCAATGTCATTTTTAAACACAATATTGCTACCTATTATAATCTTTTAAAATAAGATACTGTTGCGTAGCAATGTCAATTTCAGACACAAAACGTTTACATTTCAATGCATTTCTCAAAGAGAAAATTTTTCCTAGCAATGTAATTTTTAAATACAGTTTGGGTGCCTAACAATTAAATTTTTCTATCACAAAAGTGTTGCCTAGCCATGCCAGAAAAACCGGAAACTGTTGCTTAGCAATGAAGTTTTTAATCACCTGACTCTTCCTTAGCAATGGCATTTTGACCAAGAAACTATAGCCTAGCAATGCGATCTCCAAACGCGAAACATTTGCCTAGCAATGTCATCTATAAGGAACAGTTTTTTATCTCTCAATGATCTATACATACAAAGAAAGTATCAGTGATATGCTAATGGTATAACAGGGGTTGTAAATTTTGCTTTATTATAAAGAATACTCTCGCCTAGCAATGAGTTTAATACACGAAAGTGTTGCCTAGCAATGCCATTTTAAACCGGGAACTGTCGCCTAGCAATATCATCGACAAGAACTGTTGCTAAGCAATGTCATTTTTAAACACAATATTGCTACCTATTATAATCTTTTAAAATAAGATACTGTTGCGTAGCAATGTCAATTTCAGACACAAAACGTTTACATTTCAATGCATTTTTCAAAGAAAAACTTTTTTCTAGCAATGTAATTTTTAAATACAATTTGGCTGCCTAACAATGTAATTTTTCTATCACGAAAGTGTTGCCTAGCAATGTCATTCTAAACCGGAAACTGTTGCCTAGCAATGAAGTTTTAAAACACCTGACTGTTGCTTAGCAATGACATTTTGAACAAGAAACTGTAGCTTAGCAATGCTATCTCCAAATAGGAAACTGTTGCCTAGCAATGTCATCTATAAGGAATAGTTTTTAATCCCTCAATGATCTATAGATACAATGAAAACATCGGTGATATGCTAATGGAAAAACACGGGTTAAATTTCGCTTTAATAGAAAGAATACTGTTGCCTAGCAATGCCATATGAAACCGGGAACTGTTGTATAGCAATTTCATCAACAAGAACTGTTGCTTAGCAATGTCATTTTTAAACACAATATTTTTACATATTATAAACTTTTAAAATATATACTGTTGCGTAGCAATGTCAATTTCAGACACAAAACATTTACCTTTCAATGCATTTATCAAAGAGAAACGTTTTCCTAGCAATGTAATTTTTAAATACAATTTGGCTGACTAACAATGTAATTTTTCTATCATGAAAGTGTTGCCTAGAAATGCCAGTCTAAACCGGAAACTGTTGCCTAGCAATGAAGTTTTAAAACACCTGACCGTTGCTTAGCAATGACATTTTGAACAAGAAACTGTAGCTTAGCAATGCCATCTCCAAACACGAAACTGTTGCCTAGCAATGTCATCTATAAATTACAGTTTTTCTATCTTTCAATGATCTATACATACAATGAAAATATCGGTGATATGCTAATGGCAAAACACGGGATGTAAATTTTGCTTTAATAGAAAGAATACTGTTGCCTAGCAATGAGTTTTAAAACACGAAAGTGTTGCCCAGCAATGCCATTTTTAACCGGAAGCTGTTGCCTAGCAATGTCATCAAAAAGAACTGTTGCTTAGCAATGTCATTTTTAAACACAATATTGTTACATATTATAAACTTTTTAAAAATAAACTGTTGCATATCAATGTCAATTTTGAGACACATAACTTTTACCTTTCAATGCATTTTTCAAAGAGAAACTTTTTCCTAGCAATGTATTTTTTAAATACAATTTGGCTGCCTAACAATGTAATTTTTCTATCACAAAAGTTTTGCCTATCCATACCAGTATATCCATAACCTGTTGCTTAGCAATGAAGATTTTATTCACCTGACAGTTGCTTAGCAATAACATTTTGACCAAGAAACTATAGCCTAGAAATGCGATCTCCAAACACGAAACTGTTGCCTAGCAATGTCATCTATAAGGATCATTTTTTTATCTCTCAATGATCTATACATACAATGAAAGTATCAGTTTTATGCTAATGGTATAATAGGGGTTGTAAATTTAGCTTTAATAGAAAGAATACTGTTGCCTTGCAATGAGTTTTAAAACACGAAAGTGTTGCCTAGCAATGCCACTTAAAACCGGAAACTGTTTCCTAGCATTGAATTTTTAAAACACGAAAGTGTTGCCTAGCAATGTCATCTATAAGGAACAGTTTTTCATCTCTCAATGATCTATACATACAATGAAAATATCGGTGATATGCTAATGGCAAAACACGGGTTGTAAATTTTGCTTTAATAGAAAGAATACTGTTGCCTAGCAATGAGTTTTAAAACACGAAAGTGTTGACTAGCAATGCCATTTTAAAACGGAAACTGTTGCCTAGCAATGTCATCAAAAAGTACTTTTGTCTAGCAATGTCATTTTTAAACACAATATTGCTACCTATTATAAACTTTTTTAAAATCAACTGTTTCGTAGCAACGTCAATTTCAGACACAAAACTTTTACCTTTCAATGCATTTTTCAAAGACAAACTTTTTTCTAGCAATGTAATTTTTAAATACAATTTGGCTGCCTAACAATGTAATTGTTCTATCACGAAAGTGTTGCCTAGCAATGTCAGTCTAAACCGGAAACTGTTGCCAAGCAATGAAGTTTTAAAACACCTGACTGTTGCTTAGCAATGACATATTGAACAAGAAACTGTAGCTTAGCAATGCTATCTCCATATAGGAAACTGTTGCCTAGCAATGTCATCTATAAGGAATAGTTTTTAATCCCTCAATGATCTATAGATACAATGAAAACATCGGTGATATGCTAATGGAAAAACACGGGTTAAATTTCGCTTTTAATAGAAAGAATACTGTTGCCTAGCAATGCCATATGAAACCGGGAACTGTTGTATAGCAATGTCATCAACAAGAACTGTTGCTTAGCAATGTCATTTTTAAACACAATATTTTTACATATTATAAACTTTTAAAATATATACTGTTGCGTAGCAATGTCAATTTCAGACACAAAACATTTACCTTTCAATGCATTTTTCAAAGAGAAACTTTTTCCTAGCAATGTAATTTTTAAATACAATTTGGCTGCCTAACAATGTAATTTTTCTATCATGAAAGTGTTGCCTAGCAATGCCAGCCTAAACCGGAAACTGTTGCCTAGCAATGAAGTTTTAAAACACCTGACCGTTGCTTAGCAATGACATTTTGAACATGAAACTGTTGCTTAGCAATGTCATTTTTAAAAACAATATTGTTACATATTATAAACTTTTTAAAAATCAACTGTTGCATATCAATGTCAATTTTGAGACACATAACTTTTACCTTTCAATGCATTTTTCAAAGAGAAACTTTTTCCTAGCAATGTATTTTTTAAATACAATTTGGCTGCCTAACAATGTAATTTTTATATCACAAAAGGTTTGCCTATCCATACCAGTATAACCGGAAACTGTTGCTTAGCAATGAAGATTTTATTCACCTGACTGTTGCTTAGCAATGACATTTTGAACAAGAAACTGTAGCTTAGCAATGTCATCTCCAAATACAAAACTTTTGCCTAGCAATGGCATCTATAAGTTACAGTTTTTTTATCTCTCAATGATCTATACATACAATGAAAATATCGGTGATATGCTAATGGCAAAACACGGGTTGTAAATTTTGCTTTAATAGAAAGAATACTGTTGCCTAGCAATGAGTTTTAAAACACGAAAGTGTTGCCCAGCAATGCCATTTTAAACCGGAAGCTGTTGCCTAGCAATGTCATCAAAAAGAACTTTTGTTTAGCAATATCATTTTTAAACACAATATTGCTACCTATTATAATCTTTTAAAAAAAGATACTGTTGCGTAGCACTGTCAATTTCAGACTCAGAACTTTTACCTTTCAATGCATTTTTCAAAGAGAAACACTTTTCTAGCAATGTAATTTGTAAACATAACTTGGCTGCCTAACAATGTAATTTTTCTATCACCCAAGTGTTGCCTAGCAATGCCAGTCTAAACCGGAAACTGTTGCCTAGCAATGAAGTTTTAAAACACCTGACTGTTGCTTAGCAATGACATTTTGAACAAGAAACTGTAGCTTAGCAATGTCATCCCCAAATAAAAAACTGTTGCCTAGCAATGTCATCTATAAATTACAGTTTTTTTATCTCTCAATGATCTATACATACAATGAAAATATCGGTGATATGCTAATGGCAAAACAAGGGTTGTAAATTTTGCTTTAATAGAAAGAATACTGTTGCCTAGCAATGAGTTTTAAAACACGAAAGTGTTGCCCAGCAATGCCATTTTAAACCGGAAGCTGTTGCCTAGCAATGTCATCAAAAAGTACTTTTGTCTAGCAATGTCATTTTTAAACACAATATTGCTACCTATTATAATCTTTTAAAAAAAGATACTGTTGCGTTGCAATGTCAATTTCAGACACAAAACTTCTACATTTCAATGCATTTTTCAAAGAGAAAATTTTTCCTAGCAATGTAATTTTTAAATACAGTTTGGGTGCCTAACAATTAAATTTTTCTATCACAAAAGTTTTGCCTAGCCATGACAGAAAAACAGGAAACTGTTGCTTAGCAATGAAGTTTTTAATCACCTGACTGTTCCTTAGCAATGACATTTTGACCAAGAAACTATAGCCTAGCAATGCGATCTCCAAACGCGAAACATTTGCCTAGCAATGTCATCTATAAGGAACAGTTTTTTATCTCTCAATGATCTATACATACAAAGAAAGTATCAGTGATATGCTAATGGTATAACAGGGGTTGTAAATTTTGCTTTATTATAAAGAATACTCTCGCCTAGCAATGAGTTTAATACACGAAAGTGTTGCCTAGCAATGCCATTTTAAACCGGGAACTGTCGCCTAGCAATATCATCGACAAGAACTGTTGCTAAGCAATGTCATTTTTAAACACAATATTGCTACCTATTATAAACTTTTTTAAAATCAACTGTTGCGTAGCAACGTCAATTTCAGACACAAAACTTTTAACTTTCAATGCATTTTTCAAAGAAAAACATTTTTCTAGCAATGTAATTTTTAAATACAATTTGGCTGCCTAACAATGTAATTTTTCTATCACGAAAGTGTTGCCTAGCAATGTCAGTCTAAACCGGAAACTGTTGCCTAGCAATGAAGTTTTAAAACACCTGGCTCTTGCTTAGCAATGACATTTTGAACAAGAAACTGTAGCTTAGCAATGCTATCTCCAAATAGGAAACTGTTGCCTAGCAATGTCATCTATAAGGAATAGTTTTTAATCCCTCAATGATCTATAGATACAATGAAAACATCGGTGATATGCTAATGGAAAAACACGGGTTAAATTTCGCTTTAATAGAAAGAATACTGTTGCCTAGCAATGCCATATGAAACCGGGAACTGTTGTATAGCAATGTCATCAACAAGAACTGTTGCTTAGCAATGTCATTTTTAAACACAATATTTTTACATATTATAAACTTTTAAAATATATACTGTTGCGTAGCAATGTCAATTTCAGACACAAAACATTTACCTTTCAATGCATTTATCAAAGAGAAACTTTTTCCTAGCAATGTAATTTTTAAATACAATTTGGCTGACTAACAATGAAATTTTTCTATCATGGAAGTGTTGCCTAGAAATGCCAGTCTAAACCGGAAACTGTTGCCTAGCAATGGATTTTTAAAACACCTGACTGTTGCTTAGCAATGGCATTTTGAACAAGAAACTGTTGCTTAGCAATGTCATCTCCAAACACGATACTGTTGATTAGCAATGTCATCTATAAATAATAGTTTTTTTTATCCCTAAAGGATCTATACATACAATGAAAATATCGGTGAAATGCTAATGGCAAAACACGGGTTGTAAATTTTGCTTTAAAAGAAATATTACCTTTGCCTAGCAATGAGTTTAAACACGAAAGTGTTGCCTAGCAATGCCATTTTAAACCGCAAATTGTTGCCTGGCAATGAAGTTTTAAAACACCTGACTATTGCTTAGCAATGAGGTTTTGAACAAGAAACTGTATCAAAGCAATGCTATCTGCAAACACGAAACTGATGCCTAGCAATGTCATCTATAAATAATAGTTTTTTGATCTCTCAATGATCTATACATACAATGAAAATATCGGTGATATGCTAATGGAACAATAGGGGTTGTCCCTTTTGCTTTAATAGAAAGAATACTGTTGACTAGCTATGAGTTTTAAAACACGAAAGTGAATTTTTAAAACACCTGACTGTTGCTTAGCAATGACATTTTGAACAAGAAACTGTAGCTTAGTAATGCCATCTCCAAGCACGAAACTGTTGCTTAGCAATGTCATCTTTAAATAATAGTTTTTTTTATCTCCAAAGGATCTATACATACAATGAAAATATCGGTGATATGCTAATGGCAAAACACGGGTTGTAAATTTTGCTTTAATAGAAAGAATACTGTTGCCTAGCAATGAGTTTTAAAACACGACAGTGTTGCCCAGCAATGCCATTTTAAACCGGAAGCTGTTGCCTAGCAATGTCATCAAAAAGAACTTTTGTTTAGCAATGTCATTTTTAAACACAATATTGCTACCTATTATAATCTTTTAAAAAAAGATACTGTTGCGTAGCACTGTCAATTTCAGACTCAGAACTTTTACCTTTCAATGCATTTTTCAAAGAGAAACACTTTTCTAGCAATGTAATTTGTAAACATAACTTGGCTGCCTAACAATGTAATTTTTCTATCACCCAAGTGTTGCCTAGCAATGCCAGTCTAAACCGGAAACTGTTGCCTAGCAATGAAGTTTTAAAACACCTGACTGTTGCTTAGCAATGACATTTTGAACAAGAAACTGTAGCTTAGCAATGTCATCCCCAAATAAAAAACTGTTGCCTAGCAATGTCATCTATAAATTACAGTTTTTTTATCTCTCAATGATCTATACATACAATGAAAATATCGGTGATATGCTAATGGCAAAACAAGGGTTGTAAATTTTGCTTTAATAGAAAGAATACTGTTGCCTAGCAATGAGTTTTAAAACACGAAAGTGTTGCCCAGCAATGCCATTTTAAACCGGAAGCTGTTGCCTAGCAATGTCATCAAAAAGTACTTTTGTCTAGCAATGTCATTTTTAAACACAATATTGCTACCTATTATAATCTTTTAAAAAAAGATACTGTTGCGTTGCAATGTCAATTTCAGACACAAAACTTCTACATTTCAATGCATTTTTCAAAGAGAAAATTTTTCCTAGCAATGTAATTTTTAAATACAGTTTGGGTGCCTAACAATTAAATTTTTCTATCACAAAAGTTTTGCCTAGCCATGACAGAAAAACAGGAAACTGTTGCTTAGCAATGAAGTTTTTAATCACCTGACTGTTCCTTAGCAATGACATTTTGACCAAGAAACTATAGCCTAGCAATGCGATCTCCAAACGCGAAACATTTGCCTAGCAATGTCATCTATAAGGAACAGTTTTTTATCTCTCAATGATCTATACATACAAAGAAAGTATCAGTGATATGCTAATGGTATAACAGGGGTTGTAAATTTTGCTTTATTATAAAGAATACTCTCGCCTAGCAATGAGTTTAATACACGAAAGTGTTGCCTAGCAATGCCATTTTAAACCGGGAACTGTCGCCTAGCAATATCATCGACAAGAACTGTTGCTAAGCAATGTCATTTTTAAACACAATATTGCTACCTATTATAAACTTTTTTAAAATCAACTGTTGCGTAGCAACGTCAATTTCAGACACAAAACTTTTAACTTTCAATGCATTTTTCAAAGAAAAACATTTTTCTAGCAATGTAATTTTTAAATACAATTTGGCTGCCTAACAATGTAATTTTTCTATCACGAAAGTGTTGCCTAGCAATGTCAGTCTAAACCGGAAACTGTTGCCTAGCAATGAAGTTTTAAAACACCTGGCTCTTGCTTAGCAATGACATTTTGAACAAGAAACTGTAGCTTAGCAATGCTATCTCCAAATAGGAAACTGTTGCCTAGCAATGTCATCTATAAGGAATAGTTTTTAATCCCTCAATGATCTATAGATACAATGAAAACATCGGTGATATGCTAATGGAAAAACACGGGTTAAATTTCGCTTTAATAGAAAGAATACTGTTGCCTAGCAATGCCATATGAAACCGGGAACTGTTGTATAGCAATGTCATCAACAAGAACTGTTGCTTAGCAATGTCATTTTTAAACACAATATTTTTACATATTATAAACTTTTAAAATATATACTGTTGCGTAGCAATGTCAATTTCAGACACAAAACATTTACCTTTCAATGCATTTATCAAAGAGAAACTTTTTCCTAGCAATGTAATTTTTAAATACAATTTGGCTGACTAACAATGAAATTTTTCTATCATGGAAGTGTTGCCTAGAAATGCCAGTCTAAACCGGAAACTGTTGCCTAGCAATGGATTTTTAAAACACCTGACTGTTGCTTAGCAATGGCATTTTGAACAAGAAACTGTTGCTTAGCAATGTCATCTCCAAACACGATACTGTTGATTAGCAATGTCATCTATAAATAATAGTTTTTTTTATCCCTAAAGGATCTATACATACAATGAAAATATCGGTGAAATGCTAATGGCAAAACACGGGTTGTAAATTTTGCTTTAAAAGAAATATTACCTTTGCCTAGCAATGAGTTTAAACACGAAAGTGTTGCCTAGCAATGCCATTTTAAACCGCAAATTGTTGCCTGGCAATGAAGTTTTAAAACACCTGACTATTGCTTAGCAATGAGGTTTTGAACAAGAAACTGTATCAAAGCAATGCTATCTGCAAACACGAAACTGATGCCTAGCAATGTCATCTATAAATAATAGTTTTTTGATCTCTCAATGATCTATACATACAATGAAAATATCGGTGATATGCTAATGGAACAATAGGGGTTGTCCCTTTTGCTTTAATAGAAAGAATACTGTTGACTAGCTATGAGTTTTAAAACACGAAAGTGAATTTTTAAAACACCTGACTGTTGCTTAGCAATGACATTTTGAACAAGAAACTGTAGCTTAGTAATGCCATCTCCAAGCACGAAACTGTTGCTTAGCAATGTCATCTTTAAATAATAGTTTTTTTTATCTCCAAAGGATCTATACATACAATGAAAATATCGGTGATATGCTAATGGCAAAACACGGGTTGTAAATTTTGCTTTAATAGAAAGAATACTGTTGCCTAGCAATGAGTTTTAAAACACGACAGTGTTGCCCAGCAATGCCATTTTAAACCGGAAGCTGTTGCCTAGCAATGTCATCAAAAAGAACTTTTGTTTAGCAATGTCATTTTTAAACACAATATTGCTACATATTATAATCTTTTAAAAAAAGATACTGTTGCGTAGCACTGTCAATTTCAGACTCAGAACTTTTACCTTTCAATGCATTTTTCAAAGAGAAACATTTTCCTAGCAATGTAATTTGTAAACAAATCTTGGCTGCCTAACAATGTAATTTTTCTATCACCCAAGTGTTGCCGAGCAATGCCAGTCTAAACCGGAAACTGTTGCCTAGCAATGAAGTTTTAAAACACCTGACTGTTGCTTAGCATTGACATTTTGAACAAGAAACTGTAGCTTAGCAATGCTATCTCCAAATAGGAAACTGTTGCCTAGCAATGTCATCTATAAGGAATAGTTTTTAATCCCTCAATGATCTATAGATACAATGAAAACATCGGTGATATGCCAATGGAAAAACACGGGTTAAATTTCGCTTTAATAGAAAGAATACTGTTGCCTAGCAATGCCATATGAAACCGGGAACTGTTGTATAGCAATGTCATCAACAAGAACTGTTGCTTAGCAATGTCATTTTTAAACACAATATTTTTACATATTATAAACTTTTGCAATATATACTGTTGCGTAGCAATGTCAATTTCAGACACAAAACATTTACCTTTCAATGCATTTTTCAAAGAGAAACTTTTTCCTAGCAATGTAATTTTTAAATACAATTTGGCTGCCTAACAATGTAATTTTTCTATCATGAAAGTGTTGCCTAGCAATGCCAGTCTAAACCGGAAACTGGTGCCTAGCAATGAAGTTTTAAAACACCTGACCGTTGCTTAGCAATGACATTTTGAACAAGAAACTGTAGCTTAGCAATGTCATCTCCAAACACGAAACTGTTGCCTAGCAATGTCATCTATAAATTACAGTTTTTTTATCTCTCAATGATCTATACATACAATGAAAATATCGGTGACATGCTAATGGCAAAACACGGGTTGTAAATTTTGCTTTAATAGAAAGAATACTGTTGCCTAGCAATGAGTTATAAAACACGAAAGTGTTGCCCAGCAATGCCATTTTAAACCGGAAGCTGTTGCCTAGCAATGTCATCAAAAAGAACTATTGCTTAGCAATGTCATTTTTAAAAACAATATTGCCACCTATTATAAACTTTTAAAAAATAAACTGTTGCGTAGCAATGTCAATTTCAGACACAAAACTTTTACCTTTCAATGCATTTTTCAAAGTCGAAACATTTTCCTAGCAATGTAATTTTTAAAGACAATTTGGCTGCCTAACAATGTAATTTTTCTATCACGAAAGTTTTGCCTAGCCATGCCAGTCTAAACCGGAAACTGTAGCCTAGCAATGAAGTTTTAAAACACCTGACTGTTGCTTAGCAATGACATTTTGAACAAGAAACTGTAGCTTAGCAATGTCATCTCCAAATACAAAACTGTTGCCTAGCAATGTCATCTATAAAGAATAGTTTTTAATCCCTCAATGATCAATACATACAATGAAAATTTCGGTGATATGCTAATGGCAAAACATGGGTTGTAAATTTAGATTTAATAGAAAGAATACTGTTGCCTTGCAATGCCATTTTAAACCGGAAACTGTTGCCTAGAAATGTCATCAAAAAGAACTTTTGCTTAGCAATGTCATTTTTAAACACAATATTGCTACCTATTATAATCTTTTAAAATAAGATACTGTTACGTAGCAATGTCAATTTCAGAAGTAAGTATCAGTGATATGCTAATGGTATAACAGGGGTTGTAAATTTTGCTTTATTATAAAGAATACTGTCGCCTAGCAATGAGTTTAAAACACGAAAGTGTTGCCTAGCAATGCCATTTGAAACCAGGAACTGTCGCCTAGCAATGTCATCAACAAGAATCTTTTGCTTAGCAATTTCATTTTTAAACACAATATTGCTACCTATTATAATCTTTTAAAATAAGATACTGTTGCGTAGCAATGTCAATTTCAGACACAAAACGTTTACATTTCAATGCATTTCTCAAAGAGAAAATTTTTGCTAGCAATGTAATTTTTAAATACAATTTGGCTGCCTAACAATGTATTTTTTCTATCACCGAAGTGTTGCCTAGCAAAGCCAGTCTAAACCGGAAACTGTTGCCTAGCAATGGATTTTTAAAACACCTGACTGTTGCTTAGCAATGGCATTTTGAACAAGAAACTGTTGCTTAGCAATGTCATCTCCAAACACGATACTGTTGATTAGCAATGTCATCTATAAAGAATAGTTTTTAATCCCTCAATGATCAATACATACAATGAAAATTTCGGTGATATGCTAATGGCAAAACATGGGTTGTAAATATAGCTTTAATAGAAAGAATACTGTTGCCTAGCAATGAGTTTTAAAACACGAAAGTGTTGCCTAACAATGCCATTTTAAACCGGAAACTGTTGCCTAGCAATGTCATCAAAAAGAACTGTTGCTTAGCAATGTCATTTTTAAACACAATATTGTTACATATTATAAACTTTTTAAAAATCAACTGTTGCATATCAATGTCAATTTTGAGACACATAACTTTTACCTTTCAATGCATTTTTCAAAGAGAAACTTTTTCCTAGCAATGTATTTTTTAAATACAATTTGGCTGCCTAACAATGTAATTTTTCTATCACAAAAGTTTTGCCTATCAAAACAAGTATAACCGGAAACTGTTGCTTAGCAATGGAGATTTTATTCACTTGACAGTTCCTTAGCAATAACATTTTGACCAAGAAACTATAGCCTAGAAATGCGATCTCCAAACACGAAACTGTTGCCTAGCAATGTCATCTATAAGGAACATTTTTTTATCTCTCAATGATCTATACATACAATGAAAGTATCAGTTTTATGCTAATGGTATAATAGGGGTTGTAAATTTTGCTTTAATAGAAAGAATACTGTTGCCTTGCAATGAGTTTTAAAACACGAAACTGTTGCCTAGTAATGCCACTTAAAACCGGAAACTGTTTCCTAGCATTGAAGTTTTAAAACACGAAAGTGTTGCCTAGCAATGTCATCTATAAGGAACAGTTTTTCATCTCTCAATGATCTATACATACAATGAAAATGTCGGTGATATGCTAATGGCAAAACACTGGTTGTAAATTTTGCTTTATTAGAAAGAATACTGTTGCCTAGCAATGAGTTTTAAAACACGAAAGTGTTGACTAGCAAAGCCATTTTAAAACGGAAACTGTTGCCTAGCAATGTCATCAAAAAGTACTTTTGTCTAGCAAAGTCATTTTTAAACACAATATTGCTACCTATTATAACCTTTTAAAAAAAGATACTGTTGCGTTGCAATGTCAATTTCAGACACAAAACTTCTACATTTCAATGCGTTTTTCAAAGAGTAAGTTTTTCCTAGCAATGTAATTTTTAAATACAATTTGGCTGCCTAACAATGTATTTTTTCTATCACCGAAGTGTTGCCTAGCAATGCCAGTCTAAACCGGAAACTGTTGCCTAGCAATGGATTTTTAAAACACCTGACTGTTGCTTAGCAATGACATTTTGAACAAGAAACTGTAGCTTAGCAATGTCATCTCCAAACACGAAACTGTTGCCTAGCAATGTCATCTATAAATTACAGTTTTTTTATCTCTCAATGATCTATACATACAATGAAAATATCGGTGACATGCTAATGGCAAAACACGGGTTGTAAATTTTGCTTTAATAGAAAGAATACTGTTGCCTAGCAATGAGTTATAAAACACGAAAGTGTTGCCCAGCAATGCCATTTTAAACCGAAAGCTGTTGCCTAGCAATGTCATCAAAAAGAACTATTGCTTAGCAATGTCATTTTTAAAAACAATATTGCCACCTATTATAAACTTTTAAAAAATAAACTGTTGCGTAGCAATGTCAATTTCAGACACAAAACTTTTACCTTTCAATGCATTTTTCAAAGTCGAAACATTTTCCTAGCAATGTAATTTTTAAAGACAATTTGGCTGCCTAACAATGTAATTTTTCTATCACGAAAGTTTTGCCTAGCCAAGCCAGTCTAAACCGGAAACTGTAGCCTAGCAATGAAGTTTTAAAACACCTGACTGTTGCTTAGCAATGACATTTTGAACAAGAAACTGTAGCTTAGCAATGTCATCTCCAAATACAAAACTGTTGCCTAGCAATGTCATCTATAAAGAATAGTTTTTAATCCCTCAATGATCAATACATACAATGAAAATTTCGGTGATATGCTAATGGCAAAACATGGGTTGTAAATATAGCTTTAATAGAAAGAATACTGTTGCCTAGCAATGAGTTTTAAAACACGAAAGTGTTGCCTAACAATGCCATTTTAAACCGGAAACTGTTGCCTTGCAATGTCATCAAAAAGAACTGTTGCTTAGCAATGTCATTTTTAAACACAATATTGTTACATATTATAAACTTTTTAAAAATCAACTGTTGCATATCAATGTCAATTTTGAGACACATAACTTTTACCTTTCAATGCATTTTTCAAAGAGAAACTTTTTCCTAGCAATGTATTTTTTAAATACAATTTGGCTGCCTAACAATGTAATTTTTCTATCACAAAAGTTTTGCCTATCAAAACAAGTATAACCGGAAACTGTTGCTTAGCAATGGAGATTTTATTCACTTGACAGTTCCTTAGCAATAACATTTTGACCAAGAAACTATAGCCTAGAAATGCGATCTCCAAACACGAAACTGTTGCCTAGCAATGTCATCTATAAGGAACATTTTTTTATCTCTCAATGATCTATACATACAATGAAAGTATCAGTTTTATGCTAATGGTATAATAGGGGTTGTAAATTTTGCTTTAATAGAAAGAATACTGTTGCCTTGCAATGAGTTTTAAAACACGAAACTGTTGCCTAGTAATGCCACTTAAAACCGGAAACTGTTTCCTAGCATTGAAGTTTTAAAACACGAAAGTGTTGCCTAGCAATGTCATCTATAAGGAACAGTTTTTCATCTCTCAATGATCTATACATACAATGAAAATGTCGGTGATATGCTAATGGTAAAACACTGGTTGTAAATTTTGCTTTATTAGAAAGAATACTGTTGCCTAGCAATGAGTTTTAAAACACGAAAGTGTTGACTAGCAAAGCCATTTTAAAACGGAAACTGTTGCCTAGCAATGTCATCAAAAAGTACTTTTGTCTAGCAAAGTCATTTTTAAACACAATATTGCTACCTATTATAACCTTTTAAAAAAAGATACTGTTGCGTTGCAATGTCAATTTCAGATACAAAACTTCTACATTTCAATGCATTTTTCAAAGAGTAAGTTTTTCCTAGCAATGTAATTTTTAAATACAATTTGGCTGCCTAACAATGTATTTTTTCTATCACCGAAGTGTTGCCTAGCAATGCCAGTCTAAACCGGAAACTGTTGCCTAGCAATGGATTTTTAAAACACCTGACTGTTGCTTAGCAATGGCATTTTGAACAAGAAACTGTTGCTTAGCAATGTCATCTCCAAACACGATACTGTTGATTAGCAATGTCATCTATAAATAATAGTTTTTTTTATCCCTAAAGGATCTATACATACAATGAAAATATCGGTGAAATGCTAATGGCAAAACACGGGTTGTAAATTTTGCTTTAAAAGAAATATTACCTTTGCCTAGCAATGAGTTTAAACACGAAAGTGTTGCCTAGCAATGCCATTTTAAACCGCAAATTGTTGCCTGGCAATGAAGTTTTAAAACACCTGACTATTGCTTAGCAATGAGGTTTTGAACAAGAAACTGTATCTAAGCAATGCCATCTGCAAACACGAAACTGATGCCTAGCAATGTCATCTATAAATAATAGTTTTTTGATCTCTCAATGATCTATACATACAATGAAAATATCGGTGATATGCTAATGGAACAATAGGGGTTGTCCCTTTTGCTTTAATAGAAAGAATACTGTTGACTAGCTATGAGTTTTAAAACACGAAAGTGAATTTTTAAAACACCTGACTGTTGCTTAGCAATGACATTTTGAACAAGAAACTGTAGCTTAGCAATGCCATCTCCAAACACGAAACTGTTGCTTAGCATTATCATCTATAAATAATAGTTTTTTATCTCTAAAGGATCTATACACACAGTGAAAATATCGGTGATATGCTAATGGCAAAACACGGGTTGTAAATTTTGCTTTAAAAGAAAGAATACTGTTGCCTAGCAATGAGTTTAAAACACGAAAGTTTTGCCTAGCAATGCCATTTTAAACCGGAAACTTTTGCCTAGCAATGGTATAATAGGGGTTGTAAATTTTGCTTTAATAGAAAGAATACTGTTGCCTAGCAATGAGTTTTAAAACACGATAGTGTTGCCTAGCAATGCCACTTTAAACCGGAAACTGTTGTCATAAAAAAGAACTGTTGCTTAGCAATGTAATTTTTAAACACAATATTGCTACATAATATAAACTTTTAAGAAATATACTCTTGCGTAGCAATGTCAATTTCAGAAACTGTTGCTTAGCAATGTCATTTTTAAAAACAATATTGTTACATATTATAAACTTTTTAAAAATCAACTGTTGCATATCAATGTCAATTTTGAGACACATAACTTTTACCTTTCAATGCATTTTTCAAAGAGAAACTTTTTCCTAGCAATGTATTTTTTAAATACAATTTGGCTGCCTAACAATGTAATTTTTATATCACAAAAGGTGTGCCTATCCATACCAGTATCACCGGAAACTGTTGCTTAGCAATGAAGATTTTATTCACCTGACTGTTGCTTAGCAATGACATTTTGAACAAGAAACTGTAGCTTAGCAATGTCATCTCCAAATACAAAACTTTTGCCTAGCAATGTCATCTATAAGTTACAGTTTTTTTATCTCTCAATGATCTATACATACAATGAAAATATCGGTGATATGCTAATGGCAAAACACGGGTTGTAAATTTTGCTTTAATAGAAAGAATACTGTTGCCTAGCAATGAGTTTTAAAACACGAAAGTGTTGCCCAGCAATGCCATTTTAAACCGGAAGCTGTTGCCTAGCAATGTCTTCAAAAAGAACTTTTGTTTAGCAATATCATTTTTAAACACAATATTGCTACCTATTATAATCTTTTAAAAAAAGATACTGTTGCGTAGCACTGTCAATTTCAGACTCAGAACTTTTACCTTTCAATGCATTTTTCAAAGAGAAACACTTTCCTAGCAATGTAATTTGTAAACACAACTTGGCTGCCTAACAATGTAATTTTTCTATCACCCAATTGTTGCCTAGCAATGCCAGTCTAAACCGGAAACTGTTGCCTAGCAATGAAGTTTTAAAACACCTGACTGTTGCTTAGCAATGACATTTTGAACAAGAAACTGTTGCTTAGCAATGTCATCTCCAAACACGATACTGTTGATTAGCAATGTCATCTATAAATAATAGTTTTTTTTATCCCTAAAGGATCTATACATACAATGAAAATATCGGTGAAATGATAATGGCAAAACACGGGTTGTAAATTTTTCTTTAAAAGAAATATTACCTTTGCCTAGCAATGAGTTTAAACACGAAAGTGTTGAATAGCAATGCCATTTTAAACCGCAAATTGTTGCCTGGCAATGAAGTTTTAAAACACCTGACTGTTGCTTAGCAATGACATTTTGAACAAGAAACTGTAGCGTAGCAATGCCATCTCCAAACACGAAACTGTTGCTTAGCATTATCATCTATAAATAATAGTTTTTTTATATCTAAAGGATCTATACACAGAGTGAAAATATCGGTGATATGCTAATGGCAAACCACGGGTTGTAAATTTTGCTTTAAAAGAAAGAATACTGTTGCCTAGCAATGAGTTTAAAACACGAAAGTTTTGCCTAGCATTGCCATTTTAAACCGGAAACTGTTGCCTAGCAATGGTATAATAGGGGTTGTAAATTTTGCTTTAATAGAAAGTATACTGTTGCCTAGCAATGAGTTTTAAAACACGATAGTGTTGCCTAGCAATGCCACTTTAAACCGGAAACTGTTGTCATAAAAAAGAACTGTTGCTTAGCAATGTAATTTTTAAACACAATATTGCTACCTATTATAATCTTTTAAAATAAGATACTGTTGCGTAGCAATGTCAATTTCAGACACAAAACGTTTACATTTCAATGCATTTCTCAAAGAGAAAATTTTTCCTAGCAATGTAATTTTTAAATACAGTTTGGGTGCCTAACAATTAAATTTTTCTATCACAAATGTTTTGCCTAGCCATGCCAGAAAAACCGGAAACTGTTGCTTAGCAATGAAGTTTTTAATCACCTGACTGTTCCTTAGCAATGACATTTTGACCAAGAAACTATAGCCTAGCAATGCGATCTCCAAACGCGAAACATTTGCCTAGCAATGTCATCTATAAGGAACAGTTTTTTATCTCTCAATGATCTATACATACAAAGAAAGTATCAGTGATATGCTAATGGTATAACAGGGGTTGTAAATTTTGCTTTATTATAAAGAATACTCTCGCCTAGCAATGAGTTTAATACACGAAAGTGTTGCCTAGCAATGCCATTTTAAACCGGGAACTGTCGCCTAGCAATATCATCGACAAGAACTGTTGCTAAGCAATGTCATTTTTAAACACAATATTGCTACCTATTATAAACTTTTTTAAAATCAACTGTTGCGTAGCAACGTCAATTTCAGAAACAAAACTTTTAACTTTCAATGCATTTTTCAAAGAAAAACATTTTTCTAGCAATGTAATTTTTAAATACAATTTGGCTGCCTAACAATGAAATTTTTCTATCATGAAAGTGTTGCCTAGCAATGTCAGTCTAAACCGGAAACTGTTGCCTAGCAATGAAGTTTTAAAACACCTGACCGTTGCTTAGCAATGACATTTTGAACAAGAAACTGTAGCTTAGCAATGCCATCTCCAAACACGAAACTGTTGCCTAGCAATGTCATCTATAAATTACAGTTTTTTTTATCTCTCAATGATCTATACATACAATGAAAATATCGGTGATATGCTAATGGCAAAACACTGGTTGTAAATTTTGCTTTAATAGAAAGAATACTGTTGCCTAGCAATGAGTTTTAAAACACGAAAGTGTTGACTAGCAAAGCCATTTTAAAACGGAAACTGTTGCCTAGCAATGTCATCAAAAAGTACTTTTGTCTAGCAATGTCATTGTTAAACACAATATTGCTACCTATTATAATCTTTTAAAAAAAAGATACTGTTGCGTTGCAATGTCAATTTCAGACACAAAACTTCTACATTTCAATGCATTTTTCAAAGAGAAAGTTTTTCCTAGCAATGTAATTTTTAAATACAATTTGGCTGCCTAACAATGTATTTTTTCTATCACCGAAGTGTTGCCTAGCAATGCCAGTCTAAACCGGAAACTGTTGCCTAGCAATGGATTTTTAAAACACCTGACTGTTGCTTAGCAATGGCATTTTGAACAAGAAACTGTTGCTTAGCAATGTCATCTCCAAACACGATACTGTTGATTAGCAATGTCATCTATAAATAATAGTTTTTTTTATCCCTAAAGGATCTATACATACAATGAAAATATCGGTGAAATGCTAATGGCAAAACACGGGTTGTAAATTTTGCTTTAAAAGAAATATTACCTTTGCCTAGCAATGAGTTTAAACACGAAAGTGTTGCCTAGCAATGCCATTTTAAACCGCAAATTGTTGCCTGGCAATGAAGTTTTAAAACACCTGACTATTGCTTAGCAATGAGGTTTTGAACAAGAAACTGTATCAAAGCAATGCCATCTGCAAACACGAAACTGATGCCTAGCAATGTCATCTATAAATAATAGTTTTTTGATCTCTCAATGATCTATACATACAATGAAAATATCGGTGATATGCTAATGGAACAATAGGGGTTGTCCCTTTTGCTTTAATAGAAAGAATACTGTTGACTAGCTATGAGTTTTAAAACACGAAAGTGAATTTTTAAAACACCTGACTGTTGCTTAGCAATGACATTTTGAACAAGAAACTGTAGCTTAGTAATGCCATCTCCAAGCACGAAACTGTTGCTTAGCAATGTCATCTTTAAATAATAGTTTTTTTTATCTCCAAAGGATCTATACATACAATGAAAATATCGGTGATATGCTAATGGCAAAACACGGGTTGTAAATTTTGCTTTAATAGAAAGAATACTGTTGCCTAGCAATGAGTTTTAAAACACGACAGTGTTGCCCAGCAATGCCATTTTAACCGGAAGCTGTTGCCTAGCAATGTCATCAAAAAGAACTTTTGTTTAGCAATGTCATTTTTAAACACAATATTGCTACATATTATAATCTTTTAAAAAAAGATACTGTTGCGTAGCACTGTCAATTTCAGACTCAGAACTTTTACCTTTCAATGCATTTTTCAAAGAGAAACATTTTCCTAGCAATGTAATTTGTAAACACATCTTGGCTGCCTAACAATGTAATTTTTCTATCACCCAAGTGTTGCCGAGCAATGCCAGTCTAAACCGGAAACTGTTGCCTAGCAATGAAGTTTTAAAACACCTGACTGTTGCTTAGCAATGACATTTTGAACAAGAAACTGTAGCTTAGCAATGCTATCTCCAAATAGGAAACTGTTGCCTAGCAATGTCATCTATAAGGAATAGTTTTTAATCCCTCAATGATCTATAGATACAATGAAAACATCGGTGATATGCCAATGGAAAAACACGGGTTAAATTTCGCTTTAATAGAAAGAATACTGTTGCCTAGCAATGCCATATGAAACCGGGAACTGTTGTATAGCAATGTCATCAACAAGAACTGTTGCTTAGCAATGTCATTTTTAAACACAATATTTTTACATATTATAAACTTTTGCAATATATACTGTTGCGTAGCAATGTCAATTTCAGACACAAAACATTTACCTTTCAATGCATTTTTCAAAGAGAAACTTTTTCCTAGCAATGTAATTTTTAAATACAATTTGGCTGCCTAACAATGTAATTTTTCTATCATGAAAGTGTTGCCTAGCAATGCCAGTCTAAACCGGAAACTGGTGCCTAGCAATGAAGTTTTAAAACACCTGACCGTTGCTTAGCAATGACATTTTGAACAAGAAACTGTAGCTTAGCAATGTCATCTCCAAACACGAAACTGTTGCCTAGCAATGTCATCTATAAATTACAGTTTTTTTATCTCTCAATGATCTATACATACAATGAAAATATCGGTGACATGCTAATGGCAAAACACGGGTTGTAAATTTTGCTTTAATAGAAAGAATACTGTTGCCTAGCAATGAGTTATAAAACACGAAAGTGTTGCCCAGCAATGCCATTTTAAACCGGAAGCTGTTGCCTAGCAATGTCATCAAAAAAGAACTATTGCTTAGCAATGTAATTTTTAAAAACAATATTGCCACCTATTATAAACTTTTAAAAAATAAACTGTTGCGTAGCAATGTCAATTTCAGACACAAAACTTTTACCTTTCAATGCATTTTTCAAAGTCGAAACATTTTCCTAGCAATGTAATTTTTAATGACAATTTGGCTGCCTAACAATGTAATTTTTCTATCACGAAAGTTTTGCCTAGCCATGCCAGTCTAAACCGGAAACTGTAGCCTAGCAATGAAGTTTTAAAACACCTGACTGTTGCTTAGCAATGACATTTTGAACAAGAAACTGTAGCTTAGCAATGTCATCTCCAAATACAAAACTGTTGCCTAGCAATGTCATCTATAAAGAATAGTTTTTTAATCCCTCAATGATCAATACATACAATGAAAATTTCGGTGATATGCTAATGGCAAAACATGGGTTGTAAATTTAGCTTTAATAGAAAGAATACTGTTGCCTTGCAATGCCATTTTAAACCGGAAACTGTTGCCTAGAAATGTCATCAAAAAGAACTTTTGCTTAGCAATGTCATTTTTAAACACAATATTGCTACCTATTATAATCTTTTAAAATAAGATACTGTTACGTAGCAATGTCAATTTCAGAAGTAAGTATCAGTGATATGCTAATGGTATAACAGGGGTTGTAAATTTTGCTTTATTATAAAGAATACTGTCGCCTAGCAATGAGTTTAAAACACGAAAGTGTTGCCTAGCAATGCCATTTGAAACCAGGAACTGTCGCCTAGCAATGTCATCAACAAGAATCTTTTGCTTAGCAATGTCATTTTTAAACACAATATTGCTACCTATTATAATCTTTTAAAATAAGATACTGTTGCGTAGCAATGTCAATTTCAGACACAAAACGTTTACATTTCAATGCATTTCTCAAAGAGAAAATTTTTCCTAGCAATGTAATTTTTAAATACAATTTGGCTGCCTAACAATGTATTTTTTCTATCACCGAAGTGTTGCCTAGCAAAGCCAGTCTAAACCGGAAACTGTTGCCTAGCAATGGATTTTTAAAACACCTGACTGTTGCTTAGCAATGGCATTTTGAACAAGAAACTGTTGCTTAGCAATGTCATCTCCAAACACGATACTGTTGATTAGCAATGTCATCTATAAAGAATAGTTTTTAATCCCTCAATGATCAATACATACAATGAAAATTTCGGTGATATGCTAATGGCAAAACATGGGTTGTAAATATAGCTTTAATAGAAAGAATACTGTTGCCTAGCAATGAGTTTTAAAACACGAAAGTGTTGCCTAACAATGCCATTTTAAACCGGAAACTGTTGCCTAGCAATGTCATCAAAAAGAACTGTTGCTTAGCAATGTCATTTTTAAACACAATATTGTTACATATTATAAACTTTTTAAAAATCAACTGTTGCATATCAATGTCAATTTTGAGACACATAACTTTTACCTTTCAATGCATTTTTCAAAGAGAAACTTTTTCCTAGCAATGTATTTTTTAAATACAATTTGGCTGCCTAACAATGTAATTTTTCTATCACAAAAGTTTTGCCTATCAAAACAAGTATAACCGGAAACTGTTGCTTAGCAATGGAGATTTTATTCACTTGACAGTTCCTTAGCAATAACATTTTGACCAAGAAACTATAGCCTAGAAATGCGATCTCCAAACACGAAACTGTTGCCTAGCAATGTCATCTATAAGGAACATTTTTTTATCTCTCAATGATCTATACATACAATGAAAGTATCAGTTTTATGCTAATGGTATAATAGGGGTTGTAAATTTTGCTTTAATAGAAAGAATACTGTTGCCTTGCAATGAGTTTTAAAACACGAAACTGTTGCCTAGCAATGCCACTTAAAACCGGAAACTGTTTCCTAGCATTGAAGTTTTAAAACACGAAAGTGTTGCCTAGCAATGTCATCTATAAGGAACAGTTTTTCATCTCTCAATGATCTATACATACAATGAAAATATCGGTGATATGCTAATGGCAAAACACTGGTTGTAAATTTTGCTTTATTAGAAAGAATACTGTTGCCTAGCAATGAGTTTTAAAACACGAAAGTGTTGACTAGCAAAGCCATTTTAAAACGGAAACTGTTGCCTAGCAATGTCATCAAAAAGTACTTTTGTCTAGCAATGTCATTTTTAAACACAATATTGCTACCTATTATAATCTTTTAAAAAAAGATACTGTTGCGTTGCAATGTCAATTTCAGACACAAAACTTCTACATTTCAATGCATTTTCAAAGAGTAAGTTTTTCCTAGCAATGTAATTTTTAAATACAATTTGGCTGCCTAACAATGTATTTTTTCTATCACCGAAGTGTTGCCTAGCAATGCCAGTCTAAACCGGAAACTGTTGCCTAGCAATGGATTTTTAAAACACCTGACTGTTGCTTAGCAATGGCATTTTGAACAAGAAACTGTTGCTTAGCAATGTCATCTCCAAACACGATACTGTTGATTAGCAATGTCATCTATAAATAATAGTTTTTTTTATCCCTAAAGGATCTATACATACAATGAAAATATCGGTGAAATGCTAATGGCAAAACACGGGTTGTAAATTTTGCTTTAAAAGAAATATTACCTTTGCCTAGCAATGAGTTTAAACACGAAAGTGTTGCCTAGCAATGCCATTTTAAACCGCAAATTGTTGCCTGGCAATGAAGTTTTAAAACATCTGGCTATTGCTTAGCAATGAGGTTTTGAACAAGAAACTGTATCTAAGCAATGCCATCTGCAAACACGAAACTGATGCCTAGCAATGTCATCTATAAATAATAGTTTTTTGATCTCTCAATGATCTATACATACAATGAAAATATCGGTGATATGCTAATGGAACAATAGGGGTTGTCCCTTTTGCTTTAATAGAAAGAATACTGTTGACTAGCTATGAGTTTTAAAACACGAAAGTGAATTTTTAAAACACCTGACTGTTGCTTAGCAATGACATTTTGAACAAGAAACTGTAGCTTAGCAATGCCATCTCCAAACAGGAAACTGTTGCTTAGCATTATCATCTATAAATAATAGTTTTTTTATCTCTAAAGGATCTATACACACAGTGAAAATATCGGTGATATGCTAATGGCAAAACACGGGTTGTAAATTTTGCTTTAAAAGAAAGAATACTGTTGCCTAGCAATGAGTTTAAAACACGAAAGTTTTGCCTAGCAATGCCATTTTAAACCGGAAACTGTTGCCTAGCAATGGTATAATAGGGGTTGTAAATTTTGCTTTAATAGAAAGAATACTGTTGCCTAGCAATGAGTTTTAAAACACGATAGTGTTGCCTAGCAATGCCACTTTAAACCGGAAACTGTTGTCATAAAAAAGAACTGTTGCTTAGCAATGTAATTTTTAAACACAATATTGCTACATAATATAAACTTTTAAGAAATATACTCTTGCGTAGCAATGTCAATTTCAGACACAAAACTTTTACCTTTCAATGCATTTTTCAAAGAGAAACTTTTTCCTAGCAATGTAATTTTTAAATACAATTTGGCTGCCTAACAATGTAATTTTTCTATCACGAAAGTGTTGCCTAGCCATGCCAGTCTAAACCGGAAACTGTAGCCTAGCAATGAAGTTTTAAAACACCTGACAGTTGCTTAGCAATGACATTTTGAACAAGAAACGGTAGGTTAGCAATGCCATCTCCAAACACGAAACTGTTGCCTAGTAATGTCATCTATAAATTATAGTTTTTTTATCTCTCAATGATCTATACATACAATGAAAATATCGGTGATATGCTTTTGGCAAAACACGGGTTGTAAATTTTGCTTTAATAGAAAGAATACTGTTGCCTAGCAATGCCATTTTAAACCGGAAACTGTTGCCTAGAAATGTCATCAAAAAGAACTTTTGCTTAGCAATGTCATTTTTAAACACAATATTGCTACCTATTATAATCTTTTAAAATAAGATACTGTTGCGTAGCAATGTCAATTTCAGACACAAAACGTTTACATTTCAATGCATTTCTCAAAGAGAAAATTTTTCCTAGCAATGTAATTTTTAAATACAGTTTGGGTGCCTAACAATTAAATTTTTCTATCACAAAAGTGTTGCCTAGCCATGCCAGAAAAACCGGAAACTGTTGCTTAGCAATGAAGTTTTTAATCACCTGACTCTTCCTTAGCAATGGCATTTTGACCAAGAAACTATAGCCTAGCAATGCGATCTCCAAACGCGAAACATTTGCCTAGCAATGTCATCTATAAGGAACAGTTTTTTATCTCTCAATGATCTATACATACAAAGAAAGTATCAGTGATATGCTAATGGTATAACAGGGGTTGTAAATTTTGCTTTATTATAAAGAATACTCTCGCCTAGCAATGAGTTTAATACACGAAAGTGTTGCCTAGCAATGCCATTTTAAACCGGGAACTGTCACCTAGCAATATCATCGACAAGAACTGTTGCTAAGCAATGTCATTTTTAAACACAATATTGCTACCTATTATAATCTTTTAAAATAAGATACTGTTGCGTAGCAATGTCAATTTCAGACACAAAACGTTTACATTTCAATGCATTTTTCAAAGAAAAACTTTTTTCTAGCAATGTAATTTTTAAATACAATTTGGCTGCCTAACAATGTAATTTTTCTATCAAGAAAGTGTTGCCTAGCAATGTCAGTCTAAACCGGAAACTGTTGCCTAGCAATGAAGTTTTAAAACACCTGACTGTTGCTTAGCAATGACATTTTGAACAAGAAACTGTAGCTTAGCAATGCTATCTCCAAATAGGAAACTGTTGCCTAGCAATGTCATCTATAAGGAATAGTTTTTAATCCCTCAAAGATCTATAGATACAATGAAAACATCGGTGATATGCTAATGGAAAAACACGGGTTAAATTTCGCTTTAATAGAAAGAATACTGTTGCCTAGCAATGCCATATGAAACCGGGAACTGTTGTATAGCAATGTCATCAACAAGAACTGTTGCTTAGCAATGTCATTTTTAAACACAATATTTTTACATATTATAAACTTTTAAAATATATACTGTTGCGTAGCAATGTCAATTTCAGACACAAAACATTTACCTTTCAATGCATTTATCAAAGAGAAACTTTTTCCTAGCAATGTAATTTTTAAATACAATTTGGCTGACTAACAATGTAATTTTTCTATCATGAAAGTGTTGCCTAGAAATGCCAGTCTAAACCGGAAACTGTTGCCTAGCAATGAAGTTTTAAAACACCTGACCGTTGCTTAGCAATGACATTTTGAACAAGAAACTGTAGCTTAGCAATGCCATCTCCAAACACGAAACTGTTGCCTAGCAATGTCATCTATAAATTACAGTTTTTCTATCTTTCAATGATCTATACATACAATGAAAATATCGGTGATATGCTAATGGCAAAACACGGGATGTAAATTTAGCTTTAATAGAAAGAATACTGTTGCCTAGCAATGAGTTTTAAAACACGAAAGTGTTGCCCAGCAATGCCATTTTTAACCGGAAGCTGTTGCCTAGCAATGTCATCAAAAAGAACTGTTGCTTAGCAATGTCATTTTTAAACACAATATTGTTACATATTATAAACTTTTTAAAAATCAACTGTTGCATATCAATGTCAATTTTGAGACACATAACTTTTACCTTTCAATGCATTTTTCAAAGAGAAACTTTTTCCTAGCAATGTATTTTTTAAATACAATTTGGCTGCCTAACAATGTAATTTTTCTATCACAAAAGTTTTGCCTATCCATACCAGTATATCCATAACCTGTTGCTTAGCAATGAAGATTTTATTCACCTGACAGTTGCTTAGCAATAACATTTTGACCAAGAAACTATAGCCTAGAAATGCGATCTCCAAACACGAAACTGTTGCTTAGCAATGTCATTTTTAAAAACAATATTGTTACATATTATAAACTTTTTAAAAATCAACTGTTGCATATCAATGTCAATTTTGAGACACATAACTTTTACCTTTCAATGCATTTTTCAAAGAGAAACTTTTTCCTAGCAATGTATTTTTTAAATACAATTTGGCTGCCTAACAATGTAATTTTTATATCACAAAAGGTTTGCCTATCCATACCAGTATAACCGGAAACTGTTGCTTAGCAATGAAGATTTTATTCACCTGACAGTTGCTTAGCAATAACATTTTGACCAAGAAACTATAGCCTAGAAATGCGATCTCCAAACACGAAACTGTTGCCTAGCAATGTCGTCTATAAGGAATTTTTTTTATCTCTCAATGATCTATACATACAGTGAAAGTATCAGTTTTATGCTAATGGTATATTAGGGGTTGTAAATTTAGCTTTAATAGAAAGAATACTGTTGCCTTGCAATGAGTTTTAAAACACGAAAGTGTTGCCTAGCAATGCCACTTAAAACCGGAAACTGTTTCCTAGCATTGAATTTTTAAAACACGAAAGTGTTGCCTAGCAATGTCATCTATAAGGAACAGTTTTTCATCTCTCAATGATCTATACATACAATGAAAATATCGGTGATATGCTAATGGCAAAACACGGGTTGTAAATTTTGCTTTAATAGAAAGAATACTGTTGCCTAGCAATGAGTTTTAAAACACGAAAGTGTTGACTAGCAATGCCATTTTAAAACGGAAACTGTTGCCTAGCAATGTCATCAAAAAGTACTTTTGTCTAGCAATGTCATTTTTAAACACAATATTGCTACCTATTATAAACTTTTTTAAAATCAACTGTTTCATAGCAACGTCAATTTCAGACACAAAACTTTTACCTTTCAATGCATTTTTCAAAGACAAACTTTTTTCTAGCAATGTAATTTTTAAATACAATTTGGCTGCCTAACAATGTAATTGTTCTATCACGAAAGTGTTGCCTAGCAATGTCAGTCTAAACCGGAAACTGTTGCCTAGCAATGAAGTTTTAAAACACCTGACCGTTGCTTAGCAATGACATTTTGAACATGAAACTGTTGCTTAGCAATGTCATTTTTAAAAACAATATTGTTACATATTATAAACTTTTTAAAAATCAACTGTTGCATATCAATGTCAATTTTGAGACACATAACTTTTACCTTTCAATGCATTTTTCAAAGAAAAACTTTTTCCTAGCAATGTATTTTTTAAATACAATTTGGCTGCCTAACAATGTAATTTTTATATCACAAAAGGTTTGCCTATCCATACCAGTATAACCGGAAACTGTTGCTTAGCAATGAAGATTTTATTCACCTGACTGTTGCTTAGCAATGACATTTTGAACAAGAAACTGTAGCTTAGCAATGTCATCTCCAAATACAAAACTTTTGCCTAGCAATGTCATCTATAAGTTACAGTTTTTTTATCTCTCAATGATCTATACATACAATGAAAATATCGGTGATATGCTAATGGCAAAACACGGGTTGTAAATTTTGCTTTAATAGAAAGAATACTGTTGCCTAGCAATGAGTTTTAAAACACGAAAGTGTTGCCCAGCAATGCCATTTTAAACCGGAAGCTGTTGCCTAGCAATGTCATCAAAAAGAACTTTTGTTTAGCAATATCATTTTTAAACACAATATTGCTACCTATTATAATCTTTTAAAAAAAGATACTGTTGCGTAGCACTGTCAATTTCAGACTCAGAACTTTTACCTTTCAATGCATTTTTCAAAGAGAAACACTTTCCTAGCAATGTAATTTGTAAACACAACTTGGCTGCCTAACAATGTAATTTTTCTATCACCCAAGTGTTGCCTAGCAATGCCAGTCTAAACCGGAATCTGTTGCCTAGCAATGAAGTTCTAAAACACCTGACTGTTGCTTAGCAATGACATTTTGAAGAAGAAACTGTAGCTTGGCAAGGCCATCTCCAAATACGAGACTGTTGCCTAGCAATGTCATCTATAAGGAATAGTTTTTAATCCCTCAACGATCAATACATACAATGAAAATATCGGTGATATGCTAATGTCAAAACATGGGTTGTAAATTTTACTTTAATAGAAAGAATACTGTTGCCTAGCAATGAGTTATGAAACACGAAAGTGTTGCCTAGCAATGCCATTTTAAACCGGAAACTGTTGCCTAGCAATGTCATCAAAAAGAACTGTTGCTTAGCAATGTAATTTTAAACACAATATTGCTACCTATTATAAACTTTTAAATAATATACTGTTGCGTAGCAATGCCAATTTCAGACACAAAACTTTTACTTTTCAATGCATTTTTCAAATCCGAAAATTTTTTCCTAGCAATGTAATTTTTAAAGACAATTTGGCTGCTTAACAATGTAATTTTTCTATCACGAAAGTTTTGCCTAGCCATGCCAGTCTAAACCGGAAACTGTTGCCTAGCAATTAAGTTTTAAAACACCTGACTGTTGCTTAGCAATGACATTTTGAACAAGAAACTGTAGCTTAGCAATGTCATCCCCAAATAAAAAACTGTTGCCTAGCAATGTCATCTATAAATTACAGTTTTTTTATCTCTCAATGATCTATACATACAATGAAAATATCGGTGATATGCTAATGGCAAAACAAGGGTTGTAAATTTTGCTTTAATAGAAAGAATACTGTTGCCTAGCAATGAGTTTTAAAACACGAAAGTGTTGCCCAGCAATGCCATTTTAAACCGGAAGCTGTTGCCTAGCAATGTCATCAAAAAGTACTTTTGTCTAGCAATGTCATTTTTAAACACAATATTGTTACCTATTATAATCTTTTAAAAAAAGATACTGTTGCGTTGCAATGTCAATTTCAGACACAAAACTTCTACATTTCAATGCATTTTTCAAAGAGAAAGTTTTTCCTAGCAATGTAATTTTTAAATACAATTTGGCTGCCTAACAATGTATTTTTTCTATCACCGAAGTGTTGCCTAGCAATGCCAGTCTAAACCGGAAACTGTTGCCTAGCAATGGATTTTTAAAACACCTGACTGTTTCTTAGCAATGGCATTTTGAACAAGAAACTGTTGCTTAGCAATGTCATCTCCAAACACGATACTGTTGATTAGCAATGTCATCTATAAATAATAGTTTTTTTTATCCCTAAAGGATCTATACATACAATGAAAATATCGGTGAAATGCTAATGGCAAAACACGGGTTGTAAATTTTTCTTTAAAAGAAATATTACCTTTGCCTAGCAATGAGTTTAAACACGAAAGTGTTGAATAGCAATGCCATTTTAAACCGCAAATTGTTGCCTGGCAATGAAGTTTTAAAACACCTGACTGTTGCTTAGCAATGAGGTTTTGAACAAGAAACTGTAGCTTAGTAATGCCATCTCCAAACACGAAACTGTTGCTTAGCAATGTCATCTTTAAATAATAGTTTTTTTATGTCCAAAGGATCTATACATACAATGAAAATATCGGTGATATGCTAATGGCAAAACACGGGTTGTAAATTTTGCTATAATAGAAAGAATACTGTTTCCTAGCAATGAGTTTTAAAACACGAAAGTGTTGCCCAGCAATGCCATTTTAAACCGGAAGCTGTTGCCTAGCAATGAAGTTTTAAAACACCTGACTGTTGCTCAGCAATAACATTTTGACCAAGAAACTATAGCCTAGAAATGCGATCTCCAAACACGAAACTGTTGCCTAGCAATGTCATCTATAAGGAAATTTTTTTTAACTCTCAATGATCTATACATCCAGTGAAAGTATCAGTTTTATGCTAATGTTATAATAGGGGTTGTAAATTTTGCTTTAATAGAAAGAATACTGTTGCCTTGCAGTGAGTTTTAAAACACGAAAGTGTTGCCTAGCAATGCCACTTAAAACCGGAAACTGTTTCCTAGCATTGAAGTTTTAAAACATGAAAGTGTTGCCTTGCAATGTCATCTATAAGGAACAGTTTTTATCTCTCAATGATCTATACATACAATGAAAATATCGGTGATATGCTAATGGCAAAACACGGGTTGTAAATTTTGCTTTAATAGAAAGAATACTGTTGCCTAGCAAAGAGTTTTAAAACACGAAAGTGTTGACTAGCAATGCCATTTTAAAACGGAAACTGTTGCCTAGCAATGTCATCAAAAAGTACTTTTGTCTAGCAATGTCATTTTAAAACATAATATTGCTACCTATTATAATCTTTTAAAAAAAGATACTGTTGCGTTGCAAAGTCAATTTCAGAGACAAAACTTCTACATTTCAATGCATTTTTCAAAGAGAAAATTTTTCCTAGCAATGTAATTTTTAAATACAATTTTTCTGCCTAACAATGTATTTTTTCTATCACCGAAGTGTTGCCTAGCAATGCCAGTCTAAACCGGAAACTGTTGCCTAGCAATGGATTTTTAAATCAACTGACTGTTGCTTAGCAGTGGCATTTTGAACAAGAAAATGTTGCTTAGCAATGTCATCTCCAAACACGATACTGTTTCTTAGCAATGTCATCTATAAATAATAGTTTTTTTTATCCCTAAAGGATCTATACATACAATGAAAATATCGGTGAAATGCTAATGGCAAAACACGGGTTGTAAATTTTTCTTTAAAAGAAATATTACCTTTGCCTAGCAATGAGTTTAAACACGAAAGTGTTGCCTAGCAATGCCATTTTAAACCGCAAATTGTTGCCTGGCAATGAAGTTTTAAAACACCTGACTGTTGCTTAGCAATGAGGTTTTGAACAAGAAACTGTAGCTTAGTAATGCCATCTCCAAACGCGAAACTGTTGCTTAGCAATGTCATCTTTAAATAATAGTTTTTTTTATGTCCAAAGGATCTATACATACAATGAAAATATCGGTGATATGCTAATGGAAAAACACGGGTTGTAAATTTTGCTATAATAGAAAGAATACTGTTGCCTAGCAATGAGTTTTAAAACACGAAAGTGTTGCCCAGCAATGCCATTTTAAACCGGAAGCTGTTGCCTAGCAATGTCATCAAAAAGAACTTTTGTTTAGCAATGTCATTTTTAAACACAATATTGCTACCTATTATAATCTTTTAAAAAAAGATACTGTTGCGTAGCACTGTCAATTTCAGACTCAGAACTTTTACCTTTCAATGCATTTTTCAAAGAGAAACATTTTCCTAGCAATGTAATTTGTAAACACAACTTGGCTGCCTAACAATGTAATTTTTCTATCACCCAAGTGTTGCCTAGCAATGCCAGTCTAAACCGGAAACTGTTGCCTAGCAATGAAGATTTAAAACACCTGACTGTTTCTTAGCAATGACATTTTGAACAAGAAACTGTAGCTTAGCAATGTCATCTCCAAATACAAAACTTTTGCCTAGCAATGTCATCTATAAGTTACAGTTTTTTTATCTCTCAATGATCTATACATACAATGAAAATATCGGTGATATGCTAATGGCAAAACACGGGTTGTAAATTTTGCTTTAATAGAAAGAATACTGTTGCCTAGCAATGAGTTTTAAAACACGAAAGTGTTGCCCAGCAATGCCATTTTAAACCGGAAGCTGTTGCCTAGCAATGTCATCAAAAAGAACTTTTGTTTAGCAATATCATTTTTAAACACAATATTGCTACCTATTATAATCTTTTAAAAAAAGATACTGTTGCGTAGCACTGTCAATTTCAGACTCAGAACTTTTACCTTTCAATGCATTTTTCAAAGAGAAACACTTTCCTAGCAATGTAATTTGTAAACACAACTTGGCTGCCTAACAATGTAATTTTTCTATCACCCAAGTGTTGCCTAGCAATGCCAGTCTAAACCGGAAACTGTTGCCTAGCAATGAAGTTTTAAAACACCTGACTGTTGCTTAGCAATGACATTTTGAACAAGAAACTGTAGCTTAGCAATGTCATCCCGAAATAAAAAACTGTTGCCTAGCAATGTCATCTATAAATTACAGTTTTTTTATCTCTCAATGATCTATACATACAATGAAAATATCGGTGATATGCTAATGGCAAAACAAGGGTTGTAAATTTTGCTTTAATAGAAAGAATACTGTTGCCTAGCAATGAGTTTTAAAACACGAAAGTGTTGCCCAGCAATGCCATTTTAAACCGGAAGCTGTTGCCTAGCAATGTCATCAAAAAGTACTTTTGTCTAGCAATGTCATTTTTAAACACAATATTGCTACCTATTATAATCTTTTAAAAAGAGATACTGTTGCGTTGCAATGTCAATTTCAGACACAAAACTTCTACATTTCAATGCATTTTTCAAAGAGAAAGTTTTTCCTAGCAATGTAATTTTTAAATACAATTTGGCTGCCTAACAATGTATTTTTTCTATCACCGAAGTGTTGCCTAGCAATGCCAGTCTAAACCGGAAACTGTTGCCTAGCAATGGATTTTTAAAACACCTGACTGTTTCTTAGCAATGGCATTTTGAACAAGAAACTGTTGCTTAGCAATGTCATCTCCAAACACGATACTGTTGATTAGCAATGTCATCTATAAATAATAGTTTTTTTTATCCCTAAAGGATCTATACATACAATGAAAATATCGGTGAAATGCTAATGGCAAAACACGGGTTGTAAATTTTTCTTTAAAAGAAATATTACCTTTGCCTAGCAATGAGTTTAAACACGAAAGTGTTGAATAGCAATGCCATTTTAAACCGCAAATTGTTGCCTGGCAATGAAGTTTTAAAACACCTGACTGTTGCTTAGCAATGAGGTTTTGAACAAGAAACTGTAGCTTAGTAATGCCATCTCCAAACACGAAACTGTTGCTTAGCAATGTCATCTTTAAATAATAGTTTTTTTATGTCCAAAGGATCTATACATACAATGAAAATATCGGTGATATGCTAATGGCAAAACACGGGTTGTAAATTTTGCTATAATAGAAAGAATACTGTTTCCTAGCAATGAGTTTTAAAACACGAAAGTGTTGCCCAGCAATGCCATTTTAAACCGGAAGCTGTTGCCTAGCAATGAAGTTTTAAAACACCTGACTGTTGCTTAGCAATAACATTTTGACCAAGAAACTATAGCCTAGAAATGCGATCTCCAAACACGAAACTGTTGCCTAGCAATGTCATCTATAAGGAAATTTTTTTTATCTCTCAATGATCTATACATCCAGTGAAAGTATCAGTTTTATGCTAATGTTATAATAGGGGTTGTAAATTTTGCTTTAATAGAAAGAATACTGTTGCCTTGCAGTGAGTTTTAAAACACGAAAGTGTTGCCTAGCAATGCCACTTAAAACCGGAAACTGTTTCCTAGCATTGAAGTTTTAAAACATGAAAGTGTTGCCTTGCAATGTCATCTATAAGGAACAGTTTTTATCTCTCAATGATCTATACATACAATGAAAATATCGGTGATATGCTAATGGCAAAACACGGGTTGTAAATTTTGCTTTAATAGAAAGAATACTGTTGCCTAGCAAAGAGTTTTAAAACACGAAAGTGTTGACTAGCAATGCCATTTTAAAACGGAAACTGTTGCCTAGCAATGTCATCAAAATGTACTTTTGTCTAGCAATGTCATTTTAAAACATAATATTGCTACCTATTATAATCTTTTAAAAAAAGATACTGTTGCGTTGCAAAGTCAATTTCAGAGACAAAACTTCTACATTTCAATGCATTTTTCAAAGAGAAAATTTTTCCTAGCAATGTAATTTTTAAATACAATTTTTCTGCCTAACAATGTATTTTTTCTATCACCGAAGTGTTGCCTAGCAATGCCAGTCTAAACCGGAAACTGTTGCCTAGCAATGGATTTTTAAATCAACTGACTGTTGCTTAGCAGTGGCATTTTGAACAAGAAAATGTTGCTTAGCAATGTCATCTCCAAACACGATACTGTTGCTTAGCAATGTCATCTATAAATAATAGTTTTTTTTATCCCTAAAGGATCTATACATACAATGAAAATATCGGTGAAATGCTAATGGCAAAACACGGGTTGTAAATTTTTCTTTAAAAGAAATATTACCTTTGCCTAGCAATGAGTTTAAACACGAAAGTGTTGCCTAGCAATGCCATTTTAAACCGCAAATTGTTGCCTGGCAATGAAGTTTTAAAACACCTGACTGTTGCTTAGCAATGAGGTTTTGAACAAGAAACTGTAGCTTAGTAATGCCATCTCCAAACGCGAAACTGTTGCTTAGCAATGTCATCTTTAAATAATAGTTTTTTTTATGTCCAAAGGATCTATACATACAATGAAAATATCGGTGATATGCTAATGGAAAAACACGGGTTGTAAATTTTGCTATAATAGAAAGAATACTGTTGCCTAGCAACGAGTTTTAAAACACGAAAGTGTTGCCCAGCAATGCCATTTTAAACCGGAAGCTGTTGCCTATCAATGTCATCAAAAAGAACTTTTGTTTAGCAATGTCATTTTTAAACACAATATTGCTACCTATTATAATCTTTTAAAAAAAGATACTGTTGCGTAGCACTGTCAATTTCAGACTCAGAACTTTTACCTTTCAATGCATTTTTCAAAGAGAAACATTTTCCAAGCAATGTAATTTGTAAACACAACTTGGCTGCCTAACAATGTAATTTTTCTATCACCCAAGTGTTGCCTAGCAATGCCAGTCTAAACCGGAAACTGTTGCCTAGCAATGAAGTTTTAAAACACCTGACAGTTTCTTAGCAATGACATTTTGAACAAGAAACTGTAGCTTAGCAATGTCATCTCCAAATACAAAACTTTTGCCTAGCAATGTCATCTATAAGTTACAGTTTTTTTATCTCTCAATGATCTATACATACAATGAAAATATCGGTGATATGCTAATGGCAAAACACGGGTTGTAAATTTTGCTTTAATAGAAAGAATACTGTTGCCTAGCAATGAGTTTTAAAACACGAAAGTGTTGCCCAGCAATGCCGTTTTAAACCGGAAGCTGTTGCCTAGCAATGTCATCAAAAAGAACTTTTGTTTAGCAATATCATTTTTAAACACAATATTGCTACCTATTATAATCTTTTAAAAAAAGATACTGTTGCGTAGCACTGTCAATTTCAGACTCAGAACTTTTACCTTTCAATGCATTTTTCAAAGAGAAACACTTTCCTAGCAATGTAATTTGTAAACACAACTTGGCTGCCTAACAATGTAATTTTTCTATCACCCAAGTGTTGCCTAGCAATGCCAGTCTAAACCGGAAACTGTTGCCTAGCAATGAAGTTTTAAAACACCTGACTGTTGCTTAGCAATGACATTTTGAACAAGAAACTGTAGCTTAGCAATGTCATCCCGAAATAAAAAACTGTTGCCTAGCAATGTCATCTATAAATTACAGTTTTTTTATCTCTCAATGATCTATACATACAATGAAAATATCGGTGATATGCTAATGGCAAAACAAGGGTTGTAAATTTTGCTTTAATAGAAAGAATACTGTTGCCTAGCAATGAGTTTTAAAACACGAAAGTGTTGCCCAGCAATGCCATTTTAAACCGGAAGCTGTTGCCTAGCAATGTCATCAAAAAGTACTTTTGTCTAGCAATGTCATTTTTAAACACAATATTGCTACCTATTATAATCTTTTAAAAAAAGATACTGTTGCGTTGCAATGTCAATTTCAGACACAAAACTTCTACATTTCAATGCATTTTTCAAAGAGAAAGTTTTTCCTAGCAATGTAATTTTTAAATACAATTTGGCTGCCTAACAATGTATTTTTTCTATCACCGAAGTGTTGCCTAGCAATGCCAGTCTAAACCGGAAACTGTTGCCTAGCAATGGATTTTTAAAACACCTGACTGTTTCTTAGCAATGGCATTTTGAACAAGAAACTGTTGCTTAGCAATGTCATCTCCAAACACGATACTGTTGATTAGCAATGTCATCTATAAATAATAGTTTTTTTTATCCCTAATGGATCTATACATACAATGAAAATATCGGTGAAATGCTAATGGCAAAACACGGGTTGTAAATTTTTCTTTAAAAGAAATATTACCTTTGCCTAGCAATGAGTTTAAACACGAAAGTGTTGAATAGCAATGCCATTTTAAACCGCAAATTGTTGCCTGGCAATGAAGTTTTAAAACACCTGACTGTTGCTTAGCAATGAGGTTTTGAACAAGAAACTGTAGCTTAGTAATGCCATCTCCAAACACGAAACTGTTGCTTAGCAATGTCATCTTTAAATAATAGTTTTTTTATGTCCAAAGGATCTATACATACAATGAAAATATCGGTGATATGCTAATGGCAAAACACGGGTTGTAAATTTTGCTATAATAGAAAGAATACTGTTTCCTAGCAATGAGTTTTAAAACACGAAAGTGTTGCCCAGCAATGCCATTTTAAACCGGAAGCTGTTGCCTAGCAATGAAGTTTTAAAACACCTGACTGTTGCTTAGCAATAACATTTTGACCAAGAAACTATAGCCTAGAAATGCGATCTCCAAACACGAAACTGTTGCCTAGCAATGTCATCTATAAGGAAATTTTTTTTATCTCTCAATGATCTATACATCCAGTGAAAGTATCAGTTTTATGCTAATGTTATAATAGGGGTTGTAAATTTTGCTTTAATAGAAAGAATACTGTTGCCTTGCAGTGAGTTTTAAAACACGAAAGTGTTGCCTAGCAATGCCACTTAAAACCGGAAACTGTTTCCTAGCATTGAAGTTTTAAAACATGAAAGTGTTGCCTTGCAATGTCATCTATAAGGAACAGTTTTTATCTCTCAATGATCTATACATACAATGAAAATATCGGTGATATGCTAATGGCAAAACACGGGTTGTAAATTTTGCTTTAATAGAAAGAATACTGTTGCCTAGCAAAGAGTTTTAAAACACGAAAGTGTTGACTAGCAATGCCATTTTAAAACGGAAACTGTTGCCTAGCAATGTCATCAAAAAGTACTTTTGTCTAGCAATGTCATTTTAAAACATAATATTGCTACCTATTATAATCTTTTAAAAAAAGATACTGTTGCGTTGCAAAGTCAATTTCAGAGACAAAACTTCTACATTTCAATGCATTTTTCAAAGAGAAAATTTTTCCTAGCAATGTAATTTTTAAATACAATTTTTCTGCCTAACAATGTATTTTTTCTATCACCGAAGTGTTGCCTAGCAATGCCAGTCTAAACCGGAAACTGTTGCCTAGCAATGGATTTTTAAATCAACTGACTGTTGCTTAGCAGTGGCATTTTGAACAAGAAAATGTTGCTTAGCAATGTCATCTCCAAACACGATACTGTTGCTTAGCAATGTCATCTATAAATAATAGTTTTTTTTATCCCTAAAGGATCTATACATACAATGAAAATATCGGTGAAATGCTAATGGCAAAACACGGGTTGTAAATTTTTCTTTAAAAGAAATATTACCTTTGCCTAGCAATGAGTTTAAACACGAAAGTGTTGCCTAGCAATGCCATTTTAAACCGCAAATTGTTGCCTGGCAATGAAGTTTTAAAACACCTGACTGTTGCTTAGCAATGAGGTTTTGAACAAGAAACTGTAGCTTAGTAATGCCATCTCCAAACGCGAAACTATTGCTTAGCAATGTCATCTTTAAATAATAGTTTTTTTATGTCCAAAGGATCTATACATACAATGAAAATATCGGTGATATGCTAATGGAAAAACACGGGTTGTAAATTTTGCTATAATAGAAAGAATACTGTTGCCTAGCAATGAGTTTTAAAACACGAAAGTGTTGCCCAGCAATGCCATTTTAAACCGGAAGCTGTTGCCTAGCAATGTCATCAAAAAGAACTTTTGTTTAGCAATGTCATTTTTAAACACAATATTGCTACCTATTATAATCTTTTAAAAAAAGATACTGTTGCGTAGCACTGTCAATTTCAGACTCAGAACTTTTACCTTTCAATGCATTTTTCAAAGAGAAACATTTTCCTAGCAATGTAATTTGTAAACACAACTTGGCTGCCTAACAATGTAATTTTTCTATCACCCAAGTGTTGCCTAGCAATGCCAGTCTAAACCGGAAACTGTTGCCTAGCAATGAAGTTTTAAAACACCTGACTGTTTCTTAGCAATGACATTTTGAACAAGAAACTGTAGCTTAGCAATGTCATCTCCAAATACAAAACTTTTGCCTAGCAATGTCATCTATAAGTTACAGTTTTTTTATCTCTCAATGATCTATACATACAATGAAAATATCGGTGATATGCTAATGGCAAAACACGGGTTGTAAATTTTGCTTTAATAGAAAGAATACTGTTGCCTAGCAAAGAGTTTTAAAACACGAAAGTGTTGACTAGCAATGCCATTTTAAAACGGAAACTGTTGCCTAGCAATGTCATCAAAAAGTACTTTTGTCTAGCAATGTCATTTTAAAACACAATATTGCTACCTATTATAATCTTTTAAAAAAAGATACTGTTGCGTTGCAAAGTCAATTTCAGAGACAAAACTTCTACATTTCAATGCATTTTTCAAAGAGAAACACTTTCCTAGCAATGTAATTTGTAAACACAACTTGGCTGCCTAACAATGTAATTTTTCTATCACCCAAGTGTTGCCTAGCAATGCCAGTCTAAACCGGAAACTGTTGCCTAGCAATGAAGTTTTAAAACACCTGACTGTTGCTTAGCAATGACATTTTGAACAAGAAACTGTAGCTTAGCAATGTCATCCCGAAATAAAAAACTGTTGCCTAGCAATGTCATCTATAAATTACAGTTTTTTTATCTCTCAATGATCTATACATACAATGAAAATATCGGTGATATGCTAATGGCAAAACAAGGGTTGTAAATTTTGCTTTAATAGAAAGAATACTGTTGCCTAGCAATGAGTTTTAAAACACGAAAGTGTTGCCCAGCAATGCCATTTTAAACCGGAAGCTGTTGCCTAGCAATGTCATCAAAAAGTACTTTTGTCTAGCAATGTCATTTTTAAACACAATATTGCTACCTATTATAATCTTTTAAAAAAAGATACTGTTGCGTTGCAATGTCAATTTCAGACACAAAACTTCTACATTTCAATGCATTTTTCAAAGAGAAAGTTTTTTATTGCAATGTAATTTTTAAATACAATTTGGCTGCCTAACAAAGTATTTTTTCTATCACCGAAGTGTTGCCTAGCAATGCCAGTCTAAACCGGAAACTGTTGCCTAGCAATGGATTTTTAAAACACCTGACTGTTTCTTAGCAATGGCATTTTGAACAAGAAACTGTTGCTTAGCAATGTCATCTCCAAACACGATACTGTTGATTAGCAATGTCATCTATAAATAATAGTTTTTTTTATCCCTAAAGGATCTATACATACAATGAAAATATCGGTGAAATGATAATGGCAAAACACGGGTTGTAAATTTTTCTTTAAAAGAAATATTACCTTTGCCTAGCAATGAGTTTAAACACGAAAGTGTTGAATAGCAATGCCATTTTAAACCGCAAATTGTTGCCTGGCAATGAAGTTTTAAAACACCTGACTGTTGCTTAGCAATGACATTTTGAACAAGAAACTGTAGCGTAGCAATGCCATCTCCAAACACGAAACTGTTGCTTAGCATTATCATCTATAAATAATAGTTTTTTTATATCTAAAGGATCTATACACAGAGTGAAAATATCGGTGATATGCTAATGGCAAACCACGGGTTGTAAATTTTGCTTTAAAAGAAAGAATACTGTTGCCTAGCAATGAGTTTAAAACACGAAAGTTTTGCCTAGCATTGCCATTTTAAACCGGAAACTGTTGCCTAGCAATGGTATAATAGGGGTTGTAAATTTTGCTTTAATAGAAAGTATACTGTTGCCTAGCAATGAGTTTTAAAACACGATAGTGTTGCCTAGCAATGCCACTTTAAACCGGAAACTGTTGTCATAAAAAAGAACTGTTGCTTAGCAATGTAATTTTTAAACACAATATTGCTACCTATTATAATCTTTTAAAATAAGATACTGTTGCGTAGCAATGTCAATTTCAGACACAAAACGTTTACATTTCAATGCATTTCTCAAAGAGAAAATTTTTCCTAGCAATGTAATTTTTAAATACAGTTTGGGTGCCTAACAATTAAATTTTTCTATCACAAATGTTTTGCCTAGCCATGCCAGAAAAACCGGAAACTGTTGCTTAGCAATGAAGTTTTTAATCACCTGACTGTTCCTTAGCAATGACATTTTGACCAAGAAACTATAGCCTAGCAATGCGATCTCCAAACGCGAAACATTTGCCTAGCAATGTCATCTATAAGGAACAGTTTTTTATCTCTCAATGATCTATACATACAAAGAAAGTATCAGTGATATGCTAATGGTATAACAGGGGTTGTAAATTTTGCTTTATTATAAAGAATACTCTCGCCTAGCAATGAGTTTAATACACGAAAGTGTTGCCTAGCAATGCCATTTTAAACCGGGAACTGTCGCCTAGCAATATCATCGACAAGAACTGTTGCTAAGCAATGTCATTTTTAAACACAATATTGCTACCTATTATAAACTTTTTTAAAATCAACTGTTGCGTAGCAACGTCAATTTCAGACACAAAACTTTTAACTTTCAATGCATTTTTCAAAGAAAAACATTTTTCTAGCAATGTAATTTTTAAATACAATTTGGCTGCCTAACAATGTAATTTTTCTATCACGAAAGTGTTGCCTAGCAATGTCAGTCTAAACCGGAAACTGTTGCCTAGCAATGAAGTTTTAAAACACTTGGCTGTTGCTTAGCAATGACATTTTGAACAAGAAACTGTAGCTTAGCAATGCTATCTCCAAATAGGAAACTGTTGCCTAGCAATGTCATCTATAAGGAATAGTTTTTAATCCCTCAATGATCTATAGATACAATGAAAACATCGGTGATATGCTAATGGAAAAACACGGGTTAAATTTCGCTTTAATAGAAAGAATACTGTTGCCTAGCAATGCCATATGAAACCGGGAACTGTTGTATAGCAATGTCATCAACAAGAACTGTTGCTTAGCAATGTCATTTTTAAACACAATATTTTTACATATTATAAACTTTTAAAATATATACTGTTGCGTAGCAATGTCAATTTCAGACACAAAACATTTACCTTTCAATGCATTTATCAAAGAGAAACTTTTTCCTAGCAATGTAATTTTTAAATACAATTTGGCTGACTAACAATGAAATTTTTCTATCATGAAAGTGTTGCCTAGAAATGCCAGTCTAAACCGGAAACTGTTGCCTAGCAATGAAGTTTTAAAACACCTGACCGTTGCTTAGCAATGACATTTTGAACAAGAAACTGTAGCTTAGCAATGCCATCTCCAAACACGAAACTGTTGCCTAGCAATGTCATCTATAAATTACAGTTTTTTTTATCTCTCAATGATCTATACATACAATGAAAATATCGGTGATATGCTAATGGCAAAACACTGGTTGTAAATTTTGCTTTAATAGAAAGAATACTGTTGCCTAGCAATGAGTTTTAAAACACGAAAGTGTTGACTAGCAAAGCCATTTTAAAACGGAAACTGTTGCCTAGCAATGTCATCAAAAAGTACTTTTGTCTAGCAATGTCATTGTTAAACACAATATTGCTACCTATTATAATCTTTTAAAAAAAAGATACTGTTGCGTTGCAATGTCAATTTCAGACACAAAACATCTACATTTCAATGCATTTTTCAAAGAGAAAGTTTTTCCTAGCAATGTAATTTTTAAATACAATTTGGCTGCCTAGCAATGTATTTTTTCTATCACCGAAGTGTTGCCTAGCAATGCCAGTCTAAACCGGAAACTGTTGCCTAGCAATGGATTTTTAAAACACCTGACTGTTGCTTAGCAATGGCATTTTGAACAAGAAACTGTTGCTTAGCAATGTCATCTCCAAACACGATACTGTTGATTAGCAATGTCATCTATAAATAATAGTTTTTTTTATCCCTAAAGGATCTATACATACAATGAAAATATCGGTGAAATGCTAATGGCAAAACACGGGTTGTAAATTTTGCTTTAAAAGAAATATTACCTTTGCCTAGCAATGAGTTTAAACACGAAAGTGTTGCCTAGCAATGCCATTTTAAACCGCAAATTGTTGCCTGGCAATGAAGTTTTAAAACACCTGACTATTGCTTAGCAATGAGGTTTTGAACAAGAAACTGTATCAAAGCAATGCCATCTGCAAACACGAAACTAATGCCTAGCAATGTCATCTATAAATAATAGTTTTTTGATCTCTCAATGATCTATACATACAATGAAAATATCGGTGATATGCTAATGGAACAATAGGGGTTGTCCCTTTTGCTTTAATAGAAAGAATACTGTTGACTAGCTATGAGTTTTAAAACACGAAAGTGAATTTTTAAAACACCTGACTGTTGCTTAGCAATGACATTTTGAGCAAGAAACTGTAGCTTAGTAATGCCATCTCCAAGCTCGAAACTGTTGCTTAGCAATGTCATCTTTAAATAATAGTTTTTTTTATCTCCAAAGGATCTATACATACAATGAAAATATCGGTGATATGCTAATGGCAAAACACGGGTTGTAAATTTTGCTTTAATAGAAAGAATACTGTTGCCTAGCAATGAGTTTTAAAACACGACAGTGTTGCCCAGCAATGCCATTTTAAACCGGAAGCTGTTGCCTAGCAATGTCATCAAAAAGAACTTTTGTTTAGCAATGTCATTTTTAAACACAATATTGCTACATATTATAATCTTTTAAAAAAAGATACTGTTGCGTAGCACTGTCAATTTCAGACTCAGAACTTTTACCTTTCAATGCATTTTTCAAAGAGAAACATTTTCCTAGCAATGTAATTTGTAAACACATCTTGGCTGCCTAACAATGTAATTTTTCTATCACCCAAGTGTTGCCGAGCAATGCCAGTCTAAACCGGAAACTGTTGCCTAGCAATGAAGTTTTAAAACACCTGACTGTTGCTTAGCAATGACATTTTGAACAAGAAACTGTAGCTTAGCAATGCTATCTCCAAATAGGAAACTGTTGCCTAGCAATGTCATCTATAAGGAATAGTTTTTAATCCCTCAATGATCTATAGATACAATGAAAACATCGGTGATATGCCAATGGAAAAACACGGGTTAAATTTCGCTTTAATAGAAAGAATACTGTTGCCTAGCAATGCCATATGAAACCGGGAACTGTTGTATAGCAATGTCATCAACAAGAACTGTTGCTTAGCAATGTCATTTTTAAACACAATATTTTTACATATTATAAACTTTTGCAATATATACTGTTGCGTAGCAATGTCAATTTCAGACACAAAACATTTACCTTTCAATGCATTTTTCAAAGAGAAACTTTTTCCTAGCAATGTAATTTTTAAATACAATTTGGCTGCCTAACAATGTAATTTTTCTATCATGAAAGTGTTGCCTAGCAATGCCAGTCTAAACCGGAAACTGGTGCCTAGCAATGAAGTTTTAAAACACCTGACCGTTGCTTAGCAATGACATTTTGAACAAGAAACTGTAGTTTAGCAATGTCATCTCCAAACACGAAACTGTTGCCTAGCAATGTCATCTATAAATTACAGTTTTTTTATCTCTCAATGATCTATACATACAATGAAAATATCGGTGACATGCTAATGGCAAAACACGGGTTGTAAATTTTGCTTTAATAGAAAGAATACTGTTGCCTAGCAATGAGTTATAAAACACGAAAGTGTTGCCCAGCAATGCCATTTTAAACCGGAAGCTGTTGCCTAGCAATGTCATCAAGAAAGAACTATTGCTTAGCAATGTCATTTTTAAAAACAATATTGCCACCTATTATAAACTTTTAAAAAATAAACTGTTGCGTAGCAATGTCAATTTCAGACACAAAACGTTTACCTTTCAATGCATTTTTCAAAGTCGAAACATTTTCCTAGCAATGTAATTTTTAATGACAATTTGGCTGCCTAACAATGTAATTTTTCTATCACGAAAGTTTTGCCTAGCCATGCCAGTCTAAACCGGAAACTGTAGCCTAGCAATGAAGTTTTAAAACACCTGACTGTTGCTTAGCAATGACATTTTGAACAAGAAACTGTAGCTTAGCAATGTCATCTCCAAATACAAAACTGTTGCCTAGCAATGTCATCTATAAAGAATAGTTTTTAATCCCTCAATGATCAATACATACAATGAAAATTTCGGTGATATGCTAATGGCAAAACGTGGGTTGTAAATTTAGCTTTAATAGAAAGAATACTGTTGCCTTGCAATGCCATTTTAAACCGGAAACTGTTGCCTAGAAATGTCATCAAAAAGAACTTTTGTCTAGCAATGTCATTTTTAAACACAATATTGCTACCTATTATAATCTTTTAAAAAAAGATACTGTTGCGTTGCAATGTCAATTTCAGACACAAAACTTCTACATTTCAATGCATTTTTCAAAGAGAAAGTTTTTTATTGCAATGTAATTTTTAAATACAATTTGGCTGCCTAACAATGTATTTTTTCTATCACCGAAGTGTTGCCTAGCAATGCCAGTCTAAACCGGAAACTGTTGCCTAGCAATGGATTTTTAAAACACCTGACTGTTTCTTAGCAATGGCATTTTGAACAAGAAACTGTTGCTTAGCAATGTCATCTCCAAACACGATACTGTTGATTAGCAATGTCATCTATAAATAATAGTTTTTTATCCCTAAAGGATCTATACATACAATGAAAATATCGGTGAAATGATAATGGCAAAACACGGGTTGTAAATTTTTCTTTAAAAGAAATATTACCTTTGCCTAGCAATGAGTTTAAACACGAAAGTGTTGAATAGCAATGCCATTTTAAACCGCAAATTGTTGCCTGGCAATGAAGTTTTAAAACACCTGACTGTTGCTTAGCAATGACATTTTGAACAAGAAACTGTAGCTTAGCAATGCCATCTCCAAACACGAAACTGTTGCTTAGCATTATCATCTATAAATAATAGTTTTTTTATATCTAAAGGATCTATACACAGAGTGAAAATATCGGTGATATGCTAATGGCAAACCACGGGTTGTAAATTTTGCTTTAAAAGAAAGAATACTGTTGCCTAGCAATGAGTTTAAAACACGAAAGTTTTGCCTAGCATTGCCATTTTAAACCGGAAACTGTTGCCTAGCAATGGTATAATAGGGGTTGTAAATTTTGCTTTAATAGAAAGTATACTGTTGCCTAGCAATGAGTTTTAAAACACGATAGTGTTGCCTAGCAATGCCACTTTAAACCGGAAACTGTTGTCATAAAAAAGAACTGTTGCTTAGCAATGTAATTTTTAAACACAATATTGCTACCTATTATAATCTTTTAAAATAAGATACTGTTGCGTAGCAATGTCAATTTCAGACACAAAACGTTTACATTTCAATGCATTTCTCAAAGAGAAAATTTTTCCTAGCAATGTAATTTTTAAATACAGTTTGGGTGCCTAACAATTAAATTTTTCTATCACAAAAGTTTTGCCTAGCCATGCCAGAAAAACCGGAAACTGTTGCTTAGCAATGAAGTTTTTAATCACCTGACTGTTCCTTAGCAATGACATTTTGACCAAGAAACTATAGCCTAGCAATGCGATCTCCAAACGCGAAACATTTGCCTAGCAATGTCATCTATAAGGAACAGTTTTTTATCTCTCAATGATCTATACATACAAAGAAAGTATCAGTGATATGCTAATGGTATAACAGGGGTTGTAAATTTTGCTTTATTATAAAGAATACTCTCGCCTAGCAATGAGTTTAATACACGAAAGTGTTGCCTAGCAATGCCATTTTAAACCGGGAACTGTCGCCTAGCAATATCATCGACAAGAACTGTTGCTAAGCAATGTCATTTTTAAACACAATATTGCTACCTATTATAAACTTTTTTAAAATCAACTGTTGCGTAGCAACGTCAATTTCAGACACAAAACTCTTAACTTTCAATGCATTTTTCAAAGAAAAACATTTTTCTAGCAATGTAATTTTTAAATACAATTTGGCTGCCTAACAATGTAATTTTTCTATCACGAAAGTGTTGCCTAGCAATGTCAGTCTAAACCGGAAACTGTTGCCTAGCAATGAAGTTTTAAAACACCTGGCTGTTGCTTAGCAATGACATTTTGAACAAGAAACTGTAGCTTAGCAATGCTATCTCCAAATAGGAAACTGTTGCCTAGCAATGTCATCTATAAGGAATAGTTTTTAATCCCTCAATGATCTATAGATACAATGAAAACATCGGTGATATGCCAATGGAAAAACACGGGTTAAATTTCGCTTTAATAGAAAGAATACTGTTGCCTAGCAATGCCATATGAAACCGGGAACTGTTGTATAGCAATGTCATCAACAAGAACTGTTGCTTAGCAATGTCATTTTTAAACACAATATTTTTACATATTATAAACTTTTAAAATATATACTGTTGCGTAGCACTGTCAATTTCAGACTCAGAACTTTTACCTTTCAATGCATTTTTCAAAGAGAAACATTTTCCTAGCAATGTAATTTGTAAACACATCTTGGCTGCCTAACAATGTAATTTTTCTATCACCCAAGTGTTGCCGAGCAATGCCAGTCTAAACCGGAAACTGTTGCCTAGCAATGAAGTTTTAAAACACCTGACTGTTGCTTAGCAATGACATTTTGAACAAGGAACTGTAGCTTAGCAATGCTATCTCCAAATAGGAAACTGTTGCCTAGCAATGTCATCTATAAGGAATAGTTTTTAATCCCTCAATGATCTATAGATACAATGAAAACATCGGTGATATGCCAATGGAAAAACACGGGTTAAATTTCGCTTTAATAGAAAGAATACTGTTGCCTAGCAATGCCATATGAAACCGGGAACTGTTGTATAGCAATGTCATCAACAAGAACTGTTGCTTAGCAATGTCATTTTTAAACACAATATTTTTACATATTATAAACTTTTGCAATATATACTGTTGCGTAGCAATGTCAATTTCAGACACAAAACATTTACCTTTCAATGCATTTTTCAAAGAGAAACTTTTTCCTAGCAATGTAATTTTTAAATACAATTTGGCTGCCTAACAATGTAATTTTTCTATCATGAAAGTGTTGCCTAGCAATGCCAGTCTAAACCGGAAACTGGTGCCTAGCAATGAAGTTTTAAAACACCTGACCGTTGCTTAGCAATGACATTTTGAACAAGAAACTGTAGCTTAGCAATGTCATCTCCAAACACGAAACTGTTGCCTAGCAATGTCATCTATAAATTACAGTTTTTTATCTCTCAATGATCTATACATACAATGAAAATATCGGTGACATGCTAATGGCAAAACACGGGTTGTAAATTTTGCTTTAATAGAAAGAATACTGTTGCCTAGCAATGAGTTATAAAACACGAAAGTGTTGCCCAGCAATGCCATTTTAAACCGGAAGCTGTTGCCTAGCAATGTCATCAAAAAAGAACTATTGCTTAGCAATGTCATTTTTAAAAACAATATTGCCACCTATTATAAACTTTTAAAAAATAAACTGTTGCGTAGCAATGTCAATTTCAGACACAAAACGTTTACCTTTCAATGCATTTTTCAAAGTCGAAACATTTTCCTAGCAATGTAATTTTTAATGACAATTTGGCTGCCTAACAATGTAATTTTTCTATCACGAAAGTTTTGCCTAGCCATGCCAGTCTAAACCGGAAACTGTAGCCTAGCAATGAAGTTTTAAAACACCTGACTGTTGCTTAGCAATGACATTTTGAACAAGAAACTGTAGCTTAGCAATGTCATCTCCAAATACAAAACTGTTGCCTAGCAATGTCATCTATAAAGAATAGTTTTTAATCCCTCAATGATCAATACATACAATGAAAATTTCGGTGATATGCTAATGGCAAAACATGGGTTGTAAATTTAGCTTTAACAGAAAGAATACTGTTGCCTTGCAATGCCATTTTAAACCGGAAACTGTTGCCTAGAAATGTCATCAAAAAGAACTTTTGCTTAGCAATGTCATTTTTAAACACAATATTGCTACCTATTATAATCTTTTAAAATAAGATACTGTTACGTAGCAATGTCAATTTCAGAAGTAAGTATCAGTGATATGCTAATGGTATAACAGGGGTTGTAAATTTTGCTTTATTATAAAGAATACTGTCGCCTAGCAATGAGTTTAAAACACGAAAGTGTTGCCTAGCAATGCCATTTGAAACCAGGAACTGTCGCCTAGATATGTCATCAACAAGAATCTTTTGCTTAGCAATGTCATTTTTAAACACAATATTGCTACCTATTATAATCTTTTAAAATAAGATACTGTTGCGTAGCAATGTCAATTTCAGACACAAAACGTTTACATTTCAATGCATTTCTCAAAGAGAAAATTTTTCCTAGCAATGTAATTTTTAAATACAATTTGGCTGCCTAACAATGTATTTTTTCTATCACCGAAGTGTTGCCTAGCAAAGCCAGTCTAAACTGGAAACTGTTGCCTAGCAATGGATTTTTAAAACACCTGACTGTTGCTTAGCAATGGCATTTTGAACAAGAAACTGTTGCTTAGCAATGTCATCTCCAAACACGATACTGTTGATTAGCAATGTCATCTATAAAGAATAGTTTTTAATCCCTCAATGATCAATACATACAATGAAAATATCGGTGATATGCTAATGGCAAAACACGGGTTGTAAATTTTGCTTTAATAGAAAGAATACTGTTGCCTAGCAATGAGTTTTAAAACACGACAGTGTTGCCCAGCAATGCCATTTTAAACCGGAAGCTGTTGCCTAGCAATGTCATCAAAAAGAACTTTTGTTTAGCAATGTCATTTTTAAACACAATATTGCTACATATTATAATCTTTTAAAAAAAGATACTGTTGCGTAGCACTGTCAATTTCAGACTCAGAACTTTTACCTTTCAATGCATTTTTCAAAGAGAAACATTTTCCTAGCAATGTAATTTGTAAACACATCTTGGCTGCCTAACAATGTAATTTTTCTATCACCCAAGTGTTGCCGAGCAATGCCAGTCTAAACCGGAAACTGTTGCCTAGCAATGAAGTTTTAAAACACCTGACTGTTGCTTAGCAATGACATTTTGAACAAGAAACTGTAGCTTAGCAATGCTATCTCCAAATAGGAAACTGTTGCCTAGCAATGTCATCTATAAGGAATAGTTTTTAATCCCTCAATGATCTATAGATACAATGAAAACATCGGTGATATGCCAATGGAAAAACACGGGTTAAATTTCGCTTTAATAGAAAGAATACTGTTGCCTAGCAATGCCATATGAAACCGGGAACTGTTGTATAGCAATGTCATCAACAAGAACTGTTGCTTAGCAATGTCATTTTTAAACACAATATTTTTACATATTATAAACTTTTGCAATATATACTGTTGCGTAGCAATGTCAATTTCAGACACAAAACATTTACCTTTCAATGCATTTTTCAAAGAGAAACTTTTTCCTAGCAATGTAATTTTTAAATACAATTTGGCTGCCTAACAATGTAATTTTTCTATCATGAAAGTGTTGCCTAGCAATGCCAGTCTAAACCGGAAACTGGTGCCTAGCAATGAAGTTTTAAAACACCTGACCGTTGCTTAGCAATGACATTTTGAACAAGAAACTGTAGCTTAGCAATGTCATCTCCAAACACGAAACTGTTGCCTAGCAATGTCATCTATAAATTACAGTTTTTTTATCTCTCAATGATCTATACATACAATGAAAATATCGGTGACATGCTAATGGCAAAACACGGGTTGTAAATTTTGCTTTAATAGAAAGAATACTGTTGCCTAGCAATGAGTTATAAAACACGAAAGTGTTGCCCAGCAATGCCATTTTAAACCGGAAGCTGTTGCCTAGCAATGTCATCAAAAAAGAACTATTGCTTAGCAATGTCATTTTTAAAAACAATATTGCCACCTATTATAAACTTTTAAAAAATAAACTGTTGCGTAGCAATGTCAATTTCAGACACAAAACGTTTACCTTTCAATGCATTTTTCAAAGTCGAAACATTTTCCTAGCAATGTAATTTTTAATGACAATTTGGCTGCCTAACAATGTAATTTTTCTATCACGAAAGTTTTGCCTAGCCATGCCAGTCTAAACCGGAAACTGTAGCCTAGCAATGAAGTTTTAAAACACCTGACTGTTGCTTAGCAATGACATTTTGAACAAGAAACTGTAGCTTAGCAATGTCATCTCCAAATACAAAACTGTTGCCTAGCAATGTCATCTATAAAGAATAGTTTTTAATCCCTCAATGATCAATACATACAATGAAAATTTCGGTGATATGCTAATGGCAAAACGTGGGTTGTAAATTTAGCTTTAATAGAAAGAATACTGTTGCCTTGCAATGCCATTTTAAACCGGAAACTGTTGCCTAGAAATGTCATCAAAAAGAACTTTTGTCTAGCAATGTCATTTTTAAACACAATATTGCTACCTATTATAATCTTTTAAAAAAAGATACTGTTGCGTTGCAATGTCAATTTCAGACACAAAACTTCTACATTTCAATGCATTTTTCAAAGAGAAAGTTTTTTATTGCAATGTAATTTTTAAATACAATTTGGCTGCCTAACAATGTATTTTTTCTATCACCGAAGTGTTGCCTAGCAATGCCAGTCTAAACCGGAAACTGTTGCCTAGCAATGGATTTTTAAAACACCTGACTGTTTCTTAGCAATGGCATTTTGAACAAGAAACTGTTGCTTAGCAATGTCATCTCCAAACACGATACTGTTGATTAGCAATGTCATCTATAAATAATAGTTTTTTATCCCTAAAGGATCTATACATACAATGAAAATATCGGTGAAATGATAATGGCAAAACACGGGTTGTAAATTTTTCTTTAAAAGAAATATTACCTTTGCCTAGCAATGAGTTTAAACACGAAAGTGTTGAATAGCAATGCCATTTTAAACCGCAAATTGTTGCCTGGCAATGAAGTTTTAAAACACCTGACTGTTGCTTAGCAATGACATTTTGAACAAGAAACTGTAGCTTAGCAATGCCATCTCCAAACACGAAACTGTTGCTTAGCATTATCATCTATAAATAATAGTTTTTTTATATCTAAAGGATCTATACACAGAGTGAAAATATCGGTGATATGCTAATGGCAAACCACGGGTTGTAAATTTTGCTTTAAAAGAAAGAATACTGTTGCCTAGCAATGAGTTTAAAACACGAAAGTTTTGCCTAGCATTGCCATTTTAAACCGGAAACTGTTGCCTAGCAATGGTATAATAGGGGTTGTAAATTTTGCTTTAATAGAAAGTATACTGTTGCCTAGCAATGAGTTTTAAAACACGATAGTGTTGCCTAGCAATGCCACTTTAAACCGGAAACTGTTGTCATAAAAAAGAACTGTTGCTTAGCAATGTAATTTTTAAACACAATATTGCTACCTATTATAATCTTTTAAAATAAGATACTGTTGCGTAGCAATGTCAATTTCAGACACAAAACGTTTACATTTCAATGCATTTCTCAAAGAGAAAATTTTTCCTAGCAATGTAATTTTTAAATACAGTTTGGGTGCCTAACAATTAAATTTTTCTATCACAAAAGTTTTGCCTAGCCATGCCAGAAAAACCGGAAACTGTTGCTTAGCAATGAAGTTTTTAATCACCTGACTGTTCCTTAGCAATGACATTTTGACCAAGAAACTATAGCCTAGCAATGCGATCTCCAAACGCGAAACATTTGCCTAGCAATGTCATCTATAAGGAACAGTTTTTTATCTCTCAATGATCTATACATACAAAGAAAGTATCAGTGATATGCTAATGGTATAACAGGGGTTGTAAATTTTGCTTTATTATAAAGAATACTCTCGCCTAGCAATGAGTTTAATACACGAAAGTGTTGCCTAGCAATGCCATTTTAAACCGGGAACTGTCGCCTAGCAATATCATCGACAAGAACTGTTGCTAAGCAATGTCATTTTTAAACACAATATTGCTACCTATTATAAACTTTTTTAAAATCAACTGTTGCGTAGCAACGTCAATTTCAGACACAAAACTCTTAACTTTCAATGCATTTTTCAAAGAAAAACATTTTTCTAGCAATGTAATTTTTAAATACAATTTGGCTGCCTAACAATGTAATTTTTCTATCACGAAAGTGTTGCCTAGCAATGTCAGTCTAAACCGGAAACTGTTGCCTAGCAATGAAGTTTTAAAACACCTGGCTGTTGCTTAGCAATGACATTTTGAACAAGAAACTGTAGCTTAGCAATGCTATCTCCAAATAGGAAACTGTTGCCTAGCAATGTCATCTATAAGGAATAGTTTTTAATCCCTCAATGATCTATAGATACAATGAAAACATCGGTGATATGCCAATGGAAAAACACGGGTTAAATTTCGCTTTAATAGAAAGAATACTGTTGCCTAGCAATGCCATATGAAACCGGGAACTGTTGTATAGCAATGTCATCAACAAGAACTGTTGCTTAGCAATGTCATTTTTAAACACAATATTTTTACATATTATAAACTTTTAAAATATATACTGTTGCGTAGCACTGTCAATTTCAGACTCAGAACTTTTACCTTTCAATGCATTTTTCAAAGAGAAACATTTTCCTAGCAATGTAATTTGTAAACACATCTTGGCTGCCTAACAATGTAATTTTTCTATCACCCAAGTGTTGCCGAGCAATGCCAGTCTAAACCGGAAACTGTTGCCTAGCAATGAAGTTTAAAACACCTGACTGTTGCTTAGCAATGACATTTTGAACAAGGAACTGTAGCTTAGCAATGCTATCTCCAAATAGGAAACTGTTGCCTAGCAATGTCATCTATAAGGAATAGTTTTTAATCCCTCAATGATCTATAGATACAATGAAAACATCGGTGATATGCCAATGGAAAAACACGGGTTAAATTTCGCTTTAATAGAAAGAATACTGTTGCCTAGCAATGCCATATGAAACCGGGAACTGTTGTATAGCAATGTCATCAACAAGAACTGTTGCTTAGCAATGTCATTTTTAAACACAATATTTTTACATATTATAAACTTTTGCAATATATACTGTTGCGTAGCAATGTCAATTTCAGACACAAAACATTTACCTTTCAATGCATTTTTCAAAGAGAAACTTTTTCCTAGCAATGTAATTTTTAAATACAATTTGGCTGCCTAACAATGTAATTTTTCTATCATGAAAGTGTTGCCTAGCAATGCCAGTCTAAACCGGAAACTGGTGCCTAGCAATGAAGTTTTAAAACACCTGACCGTTGCTTAGCAATGACATTTTGAACAAGAAACTGTAGCTTAGCAATGTCATCTCCAAACACGAAACTGTTGCCTAGCAATGTCATCTATAAATTACAGTTTTTTATCTCTCAATGATCTATACATACAATGAAAATATCGGTGACATGCTAATGGCAAAACACGGGTTGTAAATTTTGCTTTAATAGAAAGAATACTGTTGCCTAGCAATGAGTTATAAAACACGAAAGTGTTGCCCAGCAATGCCATTTTAAACCGGAAGCTGTTGCCTAGCAATGTCATCAAAAAAGAACTATTGCTTAGCAATGTCATTTTTAAAAACAATATTGCCACCTATTATAAACTTTTAAAAAATAAACTGTTGCGTAGCAATGTCAATTTCAGACACAAAACGTTTACCTTTCAATGCATTTTTCAAAGTCGAAACATTTTCCTAGCAATGTAATTTTTAATGACAATTTGGCTGCCTAACAATGTAATTTTTCTATCACGAAAGTTTTGCCTAGCCATGCCAGTCTAAACCGGAAACTGTAGCCTAGCAATGAAGTTTTAAAACACCTGACTGTTGCTTAGCAATGACATTTTGAACAAGAAACTGTAGCTTAGCAATGTCATCTCCAAATACAAAACTGTTGCCTAGCAATGTCATCTATAAAGAATAGTTTTTAATCCCTCAATGATCAATACATACAATGAAAATTTCGGTGATATGCTAATGGCAAAACATGGGTTGTAAATTTAGCTTTAACAGAAAGAATACTGTTGCCTTGCAATGCCATTTTAAACCGGAAACTGTTGCCTAGAAATGTCATCAAAAAGAACTTTTGCTTAGCAATGTCATTTTTAAACACAATATTGCTACCTATTATAATCTTTTAAAATAAGATACTGTTACGTAGCAATGTCAATTTCAGAAGTAAGTATCAGTGATATGCTAATGGTATAACAGGGGTTGTAAATTTTGCTTTATTATAAAGAATACTGTCGCCTAGCAATGAGTTTAAAACACGAAAGTGTTGCCTAGCAATGCCATTTGAAACCAGGAACTGTCGCCTAGATATGTCATCAACAAGAATCTTTTGCTTAGCAATGTCATTTTTAAACACAATATTGCTACCTATTATAATCTTTTAAAATAAGATACTGTTGCGTAGCAATGTCAATTTCAGACACAAAACGTTTACATTTCAATGCATTTCTCAAAGAGAAAATTTTTCCTAGCAATGTAATTTTTAAATACAATTTGGCTGCCTAACAATGTATTTTTTCTATCACCGAAGTGTTGCCTAGCAAAGCCAGTCTAAACTGGAAACTGTTGCCTAGCAATGGATTTTTAAAACACCTGACTGTTGCTTAGCAATGGCATTTTGAACAAGAAACTGTTGCTTAGCAATGTCATCTCCAAACACGATACTGTTGATTAGCAATGTCATCTATAAAGAATAGTTTTTAATCCCTCAATGATCAATACATACAATGAAAATTTCGGTGATATGCTAATGGCAAAACATGGGTTGTAAATATAGCTTTAATAGAAAGAATACTGTTGCCTAGCAATGAGTTTTAAAACACGAAAGTGTTGCCTAACAATGCCATTTTAAACCGGAAACTGTTGCCTAGCAATGTCATCAAAAAGAACTGTTGCTTAGCAATGTCATTTTTAAACACAATATTGTTACATATTATAAACTTTTTAAAAATCAACTGTTGCATATCAATGTCAATTTTGAGACACATAACTTTTACCTTTCAATGCATTTTTCAAAGAGAAACTTTTTCCTAGCAATGTATTTTTTAAATACAATTTGGCTGCCTAACAATGTAATTTTTCTATCACAAAAGTTTTGCCTATCAAAACAAGTATAACCGGAAACTGTTGCTTAGCAATGGAGATTTTATTCACTTGACAGTTCCTTAGCAATAACATTTTGACCAAGAAACTATAGCCTAGAAATGCGATCTCCAAACACGAAACTGTTGCCTAGCAATGTCATCTATAAGGAACATTTTTTTATCTCTCAATGATCTATACATACAATGAAAGTATCAGTTTTATGCTAATGGTATAATAGGGGTTGTAAATTTTGCTTTAATAGAAAGAATACTGTTGCCTTGCAATGAGTTTTAAAACACGAAACTGTTGCCTAGCAATGCCACTTAAAACCGGAAACTGTTTCCTAGCATTGAAGTTTTAAAACACGAAAGTGTTGCCTAGCAATGTCATCTATAAGGAACAGTTTTTCATCTCTCAATGATCTATACATACAATGAAAATATCGGTGATATGCTAATGGCAAAACACTGGTTGTAAATTTTGCTTTATTAGAAAGAATACTGTTGCCTAGCAATGAGTTTTAAAACACGAAAGTGTTGACTAGCAAAGCCATTTTAAAACGGAAACTGTTGCCTAGCAATGTCATCAAAAAGTACTTTTGTCTAGCAATGTCATTTTTAAACACAATATTGCTACCTATTATAATCTTTTAAAAAAAGATACTGTTGCGTTGCAATGTCAATTTCAGACACAAAACTTCTACATTTCAATGCATTTTCAAAGAGTAAGTTTTTCCTAGCAATGTAATTTTTAAATACAATTTGGCTGCCTAACAATGTATTTTTTCTATCACCGAAGTGTTGCCTAGCAATGCCAGTCTAAACCGGAAACTGTTGCCTAGCAATGGATTTTTAAAACACCTGACTGTTGCTTAGCAATGGCATTTTGAACAAGAAACTGTTGCTTAGCAATGTCATCTCCAAACACGATACTGTTGATTAGCAATGTCATCTATAAATAATAGTTTTTTTTATCCCTAAAGGATCTATACATACAATGAAAATATCGGTGAAATGCTAATGGCAAAACACGGGTTGTAAATTTTGCTTTAAAAGAAATATTACCTTTGCCTAGCAATGAGTTTAAACACGAAAGTGTTGCCTAGCAATGCCATTTTAAACCGCAAATTGTTGCCTGGCAATGAAGTTTTAAAACACCTGGCTATTGCTTAGCAATGAGGTTTTGAACAAGAAACTGTATCTAAGCAATGCCATCTGCAAACACGAAACTGATGCCTAGCAATGTCATCTATAAATAATAGTTTTTTGATCTCTCAATGATCTATACATACAATGAAAATATCGGTGATATGCTAATGGAACAATAGGGGTTGTCCCTTTTGCTTTAATAGAAAGAATACTGTTGACTAGCTATGAGTTTTAAAACACGAAAGTGAATTTTTAAAACACCTGACTGTTGCTTAGCAATGACATTTTGAACAAGAAACTGTATCTTAGCAATGCCATCTCCAAACAGGAAACTGTTGCTTAGCATTATCATCTATAAATAATAGTTTTTTTATCTCTAAAGGATCTATACACACAGTGAAAATATCGGTGATATGCTAATGGCAAAACACGGGTTGTAAATTTTGCTTTAAAAGAAAGAATACTGTTGCCTAGCAATGAGTTTAAAACACGAATGTTTTGCCTAGCAATGCCATTTTAAACCGGAAACTGTTGCCTAGCAATGGTATAATAGGGGTTGTAAATTTTGCTTTAATAGAAAGAATACTGTTGCCTAGCAATGAGTTTTAAAACACGATAGTGTTGCCTAGCAATGCCACTTTAAACCGGAAACTGTTGTCATAAAAAAGAACTGTTGCTTAGCAATGTAATTTTTAAACACAATATTGCTACATAATATAAACTTTTAAGAAATATACTCTTGCGTAGCAATGTCAATTTCAGACACAAAACTTTTACCTTTCAATGCATTTTTCAAAGAGAAACTTTTTCCTAGCAATGTAATTTTTAAATACAATTTGGCTGCCTAACAATGTAATTTTTCTATCACGAAAGTGTTGCCTAGCCATGCCAGTCTAAACCGGAAACTGTAGCCTAGCAATGAAGTTTTAAAACACCTGACAGTTGCTTAGCAATGACATTTTGAACAAGAAACGGTAGGTTAGCAATGCCATCTCCAAACACGAAACTGTTGCCTAGTAATGTCATCTATAAATTATAGTTTTTTTATCTCTCAATGATCTATACATACAATGAAAATATCGGTGATATGCTTTTGGCAAAACACGGGTTGTAAATTTTGCTTTAATAGAAAGAATACTGTTGCCTAGCAATGCCATTTTAAACCGGAAACTGTTGCCTAGAAATGTCATCAAAAAGAACTTTTGCTTAGCAATGTCATTTTTAAACACAGTATTGCTACCTATTATAATCTTTTAAAATCAGATACTGTTGCGTAGCAATGTCAATTTCAGACACAAAACGTTTACATTTCAATGCATTTCTCAAAGAGAAAATTTTTCCTAGCAATGTAATTTTTAAATACAGTTTGGGTGCCTAACAATTAAATTTTTCTATCACAAAAGTGTTGCCTAGCCATGCCAGAAAAACCGGAAACTGTTGCTTAGCAATGAAGTTTTTAATCACCTGACTCTTCCTTAGCAATGGCATTTTGACCAAGAAACTATAGCCTAGCAATGCGATCTCCAAACGCGAAACATTTGCCTAGCAATGTCATCTATAAGGAACAGTTTTTTATCTCTCAATGATCTATACATACAAAGAAAGTATCAGTGATATGCTAATGGTATAACAGGGGTTGTAAATTTTGCTTTATTATAAAGAATACTCTCGCCTAGCAATGAGTTTAATACACGAAAGTGTTGCCTAGCAATGCCATTTTAAACCGGGAACTGTCGCCTAGCAATATCATCGACAAGAACTGTTGCTAAGCAATGTCATTTTTAAACACAATATTGCTACCTATTATAATCTTTTAAAATAAGATACTGTTGCGTAGCAATGTCAATTTCAGACACAAAACGTTTACATTTCAATGCATTTTTCAAAGAAAAACTTTTTTCTAGCAATGTAATTTTTAAATACAATTTGGCTGCCTAACAATGTAATTTTTCTATCACGAAAGTGTTGCCTAGCAATGTCAGTCTAAACCGGAAACTGTTGCCTAGCAATGAAGTTTTAAAACACCTGACTGTTGCTTAGCAATGACATTTTGAACAAGAAACTGTAGCTTAGCAATGCTATCTCCAAATAGGAAACTGTTGCCTAGCAATGTCATCTATAAGGAATAGTTTTTAATCCCTCAATGATCTATAGATACAATGAAAACATCGGTGATATGCTAATGGAAAAACACGGGTTAAATTTCGCTTTAATAGAAAGAATACTGTTGCCTAGCAATGCCATATGAAACCGGGAACTGTTGTATAGCAATGTCATCAACAAGAACTGTTGCTTAGCAATGTCATTTTTAAACACAATATTTTTACATATTATAAACTTTTAAAATATATACTGTTGCATATCAATGTCAATTTTGAGACACATAACTTTTACCTTTCAATGCATTTTTCAAAGAGAAACTTTTTCCTAGCAATGTATTTTTTAAATACAATTTGGCTGCCTAACAATGTAATTTTTATATCACAAAAGGTTTGCCTATCCATACCAGTATAACCGGAAACTGTTGCTTAGCAATGAAGATTTTATTCACCTGACAGTTGCTTAGCAATAACATTTTGACCAAGAAACTATAGCCTAGAAATGCGATCTCCAAACACGAAACTGTTGCCTAGCAATGTCGTCTATAAGGAATTTTTTTTTATCTCTCAATGATCTATACATACAGTGAAAGTATCAGTTTTATGCTAATGGTATATTAGGGGTTGTAAATTTAGCTTTAATAGAAAGAATACTGTTGCCTTGCAATGAGTTTTAAAACACGAAAGTGTTGCCTAGCAATGCCACTTAAAACCGGAAACTGTTTCCTAGCATTGAATTTTTAAAACACGAAAGTGTTGCCTAGCAATGTCATCTATAAGGAACAGTTTTTCATCTCTCAATGATCTATACATACAATGAAAATATCGGTGATATGCTAATGGCAAAACACGGGTTGTAAATTTTGCTTTAATAGAAAGAATACTGTTGCCTAGCAATGAGTTTTAAAACACGAAAGTGTTGACTAGCAATGCCATTTTAAAACGGAAACTGTTGCCTAGCAATGTCATCAAAAAGTACTTTTGTCTAGCAATGTCATTTTTAAACACAATATTGCTACCTATTATAAACTTTTTTAAAATCAACTGTTTCGTAGCAACGTCAATTTCAGACACAAAACTTTTACCTTTCAATGGATTTTTCAAAGACAAACTTTTTTCTAGCAATGTAATTTTTAAATACAATTTGGCTGCCTAACAATGTAATTGTTCTATCACGAAAATGTTGCCTAGCAATGTCAGTCTAAACCGGAAACTGTTGCCAAGCAATGAAGTTTTAAAACACCTGACTGTTGCTTAGCAATGACATATTGAACAAGAAACTGTAGCTTAGCAATGCTATCTCCAAATAGGAAACTGTTGCCTAGCAATGTCATCTATAAGGAATAGTTTTTAATCCCTCAATGATCTATAGATACAATGAAAACATCGGTGATATGCTAATGGAAAAACACGGGTTAAATTTCGCTTTTAATAGAAAGAATACTGTTGCCTAGCAATGCCATATGAAACCGGGAACTGTTGTATAGCAATGTCATCAACAAGAACTGTTGCTTAGCAATGTCATTTTTAAACACAATATTTTTACATATTATAAACTTTTAAAATATATACTGTTGCGTAGCAATGTCAATTTCAGACACAAAATATTTACCTTTCAATGCATTTTTCAAAGAGAAACTTTTTCCTAGCAATGTAATTTTTAAATACAATTTGGCTGCCTAACAATGTAATTTTTCTATCATGAAAGTGTTGCCTAGCAATGCCAGCCTAAACCGGAAACTGTTGCCTAGCAATGAAGTTTTAAAACACCTGACCGTTGCTTAGCAATGACATTTTGAACATGAAACTGTTGCTTAGCAATGTCATTTTTAAAAACAATATTGTTACATATTATAAACTTTTTAAAAATCAACTGTTGCATATCAATGTCAATTTTGAGACACATAACTTTTACCTTTCAATGCATTTTTCAAAGAAAAACTTTTTCCTAGCAATGTATTTTTTAAATACAATTTGGCTGCCTAACAATGTAATTTTTATATCACAAAAGGTTTGCCTATCCATACCAGTATAACCGGAAACTGTTGCTTAGCAATGAAGATTTTATTCACCTGACTGTTGCTTAGCAATGACATTTTGAACAAGAAACTGTAGCTTAGCAATGTCATCTCCAAATACAAAACTTTTGCCTAGCAATGTCATCTATAAGTTACAGTTTTTTTATCTCTCAATGATCTATACATACAATGAAAATATCGGTGATATGCTAATGGCAAAACACGGGTTGTAAATTTTGCTTTAATAGAAAGAATACTGTTGCCTAGCAATGAGTTTTAAAACACGAAAGTGTTGCCCAGCAATGCCATTTTAAACCGGAAGCTGTTGCCTAGCAATGTCATCAAAAAGAACTTTTGTTTAGCAATATCATTTTTAAACACAATATTGCTACCTATTATAATCTTTTAAAAAAAGATACTGTTGCGTAGCACTGTCAATTTCAGACTCAGAACTTTTACCTTTCAATGCATTTTTCAAAGAGAAACACTTTGCTAGCAATGTAATTTGTAAACACAACTTGGCTGCCTAACAATGTAATTTTTCTATCACCCAAGTGTTGCCTAGCAATGCCAGTCTAAACCGGAATCTGTTGCCTAGCAATGAAGTTCTAAAACACCTGACTGTTGCTTAGCAATGACATTTTGAAGAAGAAACTGTAGCTTGGCAAGGCCATCTCCAAATACGAAACTGTTGCCTAGCAATGTCATCTATAAGGAATAGTTTTTAATCCCTCAACGATCAATACATACAATGAAAATATCGGTGATATGCTAATGTCAAAACATGGGTTGTAAATTTTACTTTAATAGAAAGAATACTGTTGCCTAGCAATGAGTTATGAAACACGAAAGTGTTGCCTAGCAATGCCATTTTAAACCGGAAACTGTTGCCTAGCAATGTCATCAAAAAGAACTGTTGCTTAGCAATGTAATTTTAAACACAATATTGCTACCTATTATAAACTTTTAAATAATATACTGTTGCGTAGCAATGCCAATTTCAGACACAAAACTTTTACTTTTCAATGCATTTTTCAAATCCCAAAATTTTTTCCTAGCAATGTAATTTTTAAAGACAATTTGGCTGCTTAACAATGTAATTTTTCTATCACGAAAGTTTTGCCTAGCCATGCCAGTCGAAACCGGAAACTGTTGCCTAGCAATTAAGTTTTAAAACACCTGACTGTTGCTTAGCAATGACATTTTGAACAAGAAACTGTAGCTTAGCAATGTCATCCCCAAATAAAAAACTGTTGCCTAGCAATGTCATCTATAAATTACAGTTTTTTTATCTCTCAATGATCTATACATACAATGAAAATATCGGTGATATGCTAATGGCAAAACAAGGGTTGTAAATTTTGCTTTAATAGAAAGAATACTGTTGCCTAGCAATGAGTTTTAAAACACGAAAGTGTTGCCCAGCAATGCCATTTTAAACCGGAAGCTGTTGCCTAGCAATGTCATCAAAAAGTACTTTTGTCTAGCAATGTCATTTTTAAACACAATATTGCTACCTATTATAATCTTTTAAAAAAAGATACTGTTGCGTTGCAATGTCAATTTCAGACACAAAACTTCTACATTTCAATGCATTTTTCAAAGAGAAAGTTTTTCCTAGCAATGTAAGTTTTAAATACAATTTGGCTGCCTAACAATGTATTTTTTCTATCACCGAAGTGTTGCCTAGCAATGCCAGTCTAAACCGGAAACTGTTGCCTAGCAATGGATTTTTAAAACACCTGACTGTTTCTTAGCAATGGCATTTTGAACAAGAAACTGTTGCTTAGTAATGCCATCTCCAAACACGAAACTGTTGCTTAGCAATGTCATCTTTAAATAATAGTTTTTTTATGTCCAAAGGATCTATACATACAATGAAAATATCGGTGATATGCTAATGGCAAAACACGGGTTGTAAATTTTTCTTTAAAAGAAATATTACCTTTGCCTAGCAATGAGTTTAAACACGAAAGTGTTGAATAGCAATGCCATTTTAAACCGCAAATTGTTGCCTGGCAATGAAGTTTTAAAACACCTGACTGTTGCTTAGCAATGAGGTTTTGAACAAGAAACTGTAGCTTAGTAATGCCATCTCCAAACACGAAACTGTTGCTTAGCAATGTCATCTTTAAATAATAGTTTTTTTATGTCCAAAGGATCTATACATACAATGAAAATATCGGTGATATGCTAATGGCAAAACACGGGTTGTAAATTTTGCTATAATAGAAAGAATACTGTTTCCTAGCAATGAGTTTTAAAACACGAAAGTGTTGCCCAGCAATGCCATTTTAAACCGGAAGCTGTTGCCTAGCAATGAAGTTTTAAAACACCTGACTGTTGCTTAGCAATAACATTTTGACCAAGAAACTATAGCCTAGAAATGCGATCTCCAAACACGAAACTGTTGCCTAGCAATGTCATCTATAAGGAAATTTTTTTTATCTCTCAATGATCTATACATCCAGTGAAAGTGTCAGTTTTATGCTAATGTTATAATAGGGGTTGTAAATTTTGCTTTAATAGAAAGAATACTGTTGCCTTGCAGTGAGTTTTAATACACGAAAGTGTTGCCTAGCAATGCCACTTAAAACCGGAAACTGTTTCCTAGCATTGAAGTTTTAAAACATGAAAGTGTTGCCTTGCAATGTCATCTATAAGGAACAGTTTTTATCTCTCAATGATCTATACATACAATGAAAATATCGGTGATATGCTAATGGCAAAACACGGGTTGTAAATTTTGCTTTAATAGAAAGAATACTGTTGCCTAGCAAAGAGTTTTAAAACACGAAAGTGTTGACTAGCAATGCCATTTTAAAACGGAAACTGTTGCCTAGCAATGTCATCAAAAAGTACTTTTGTCTAGCAATGTCATTTTAAAACATAATATTGCTACCTATTATAATCTTTTAAAAAAAGATACTGTTGCGTTGCAAAGTCAATTTCAGAGACAAAACTTCTACATTTCAATGCATTTTTCAAAGAGAAAATTTTTCCTAGCAATGTAATTTTTAAATACAATTTTTCTGCCTAACAATGTATTTTTTCTATCACCGAAGTGTTGCCTAGCAATGCCAGTCTAAACCGGAAACTGTTGCCTAGCAATGGATTTTTAAATCAACTGACTGTTGCTTAGCAGTGGCATTTTGAACAAGAAAATGTTGCTTAGCAATGTCATCTCCAAACACGATACTGTTGCTTAGCAATGTCATCTATAAATAATAGTTTTTTTTATCCCTAAAGGATCTATACATACAATGAAAATATCGGTGAAATGCTAATGGCAAAACACGGGTTGTAAATTTTTCTTTAAAAGAAATATTACCTTTGCCTAGCAATGAGTTTAAACACGAAAGTGTTGCCTAGCAATGCCATTTTAAACCGCAAATTGTTGCCTGGCAATGAAGTTTTAAAACACCTGACTGTTGCTTAGCAATGAGGTTTTGAACAAGAAACTGTAGCTTAGTAATGCCATCTCCAAACGCAAAACTATTGCTTAGCAATGTCATCTTTAAATAATAGTTTTTTTATGTCCAAAGGATCTATACATACAATGAAAATATCGGTGATATGCTAATGGAAAAACACGGGTTGTAAATTTTGCTATAATAGAAAGAATACTGTTGCCTAGCAATGAGTTTTAAAACACGAAAGTGTTGCCCAGCAATGCCATTTTAAACCGGAAGCTGTTGCCTAGCAATGTCATCAAAAAGAACTTTTGTTTAGCAATGTCATTTTTAAACACAATATTGCTACCTATTATAATCTTTTAAAAAAAGATACTGTTTCGTTGCAAAGTCAATTTCAGAGACAAAACTTCTACATTTCAATGCATTTTTCAAAGAGAAAATTTTTCCTAGCAATGTAATTTGTAAACACAACTTGGCTGCCTAACAATGTAATTTTTCTATCACCCAAGTGTTGCCTAGCAATGCCAGTCTAAACCGGAAACTGTTGCCTAGCAATGAAGTTTAAAACACCTGACTGTTTCTTAGCAATGACATTTTGAACAAGAAACTGTAGCTTAGCAATGTCATCTCCAAATACAAAACTTTTGCCTAGCAATGTCATCTATAAGTTACAGTTTTTTATCTCTCAATGATCTATACATACAATGAAAATATCGGTGATATGCTAATGGCAAAACACGGGTTGTAAATTTTGCTTTAATAGAAAGAATACTGTTGCCTAGCAAAGAGTTTTAAAACACGAAAGTGTTGACTAGCAATGCCATTTTAAAACGGAAACTGTTGCCTAGCAATGTCATCAAAAAGTACTTTTGTCTAGCAATGTCATTTTAAAACACAATATTGCTACCTATTATAATCTTTTAAAAAAAGATACTGTTGCGTTGCAAAGTCAATTTCAGAGACAAAACTTCTACATTTCAATGGATTTTTCAAAGAGAAAATTTTTCCTAGCAATGTAATTTTTAAATACAATTTTTCTGCCTAACAATGTATTTTTTCTATCACCGAAGTGTTGCCTAGCAATGCCAGTCTAAACCGGAAACTGTTGCCTAGCAATGGATTTTTAAATCAACTGACTGTTGCTTAGCAGTGGCATTTTGAACAAGAAAATGTTGCTTAGCAATGTCATCTCCAAACACGATACTGTTTCTTAGCAATGTCATCTATAAATAATAGTTTTTTTTATCCCTAAAGGATCTATACATACATTGAAAATATCGGTGAAATGCTAATGGCAAAACACGGGTTGTAAATTTTTCTTTAAAAGAAATATTACCTTTGCCTAGCAATGAGTTTAAACACGAAAGTGTTGCCTAGCAATGCCATTTTAAACCGCAAATTGTTGCCTGGCAATGAAGTTTTAAAACACCTGACTGTTGCTTAGCAATGACATTTTGAACAAGAAACTGTAGCTTAGCAATGTCATCCCGAAATAAAAAACTGTTGCCTAGCAATGTCATCTATAAATTACAGTTTTTTTATCTCTCAATGATCTATACATACAATGAAAATATCGGTGATATGCTAATGGCAAAACAAGGGTTGTAAATTTTGCTTTAATAGAAAGAATACTGTTGCCTAGCAATGAGTTTTAAAACACGAAAGTGTTGCCCAGCAATGCCATTTTAAACCGGAAGCTGTTGCCTAGCAATGTCATCAAAAAGAACTTTTGCTTAGCAATGTCATTTTTAAACACAATATTGCTACCTATTATAATCTTTTAAAATAAGATACTGTTGCGTAGCAATGTCAATTTCAGACACAAAACGTTTACATTTTAATGCATTTCTCAAAGAGAAAATTTTTCCTAGCAATGTAATTTTTAAATACAGTTTGGGTGCCTAACAATTAAATTTTTCTATCACAAAAGTGTTGCCTAGAAATGCCAGTAAAACCGGAAACTGTTGCCTAGAAATGAAGTTTTAAAACACCTGACTGTTGCTTAGCAATGACATTTGGAACAAGAAACTGTAGCTTAGCAATGCTATCTCCAAATAGGAAACTGTTGCCTAGCAATGCCATCTATAAGGAATAGTTTTTAATCCTTTAAAGATCTATAGATACAATGAAAATATCGGTGATATGCTAATGGCAAAACACGAGTTGTAAATTTCGCTTTAATAGAAAGAATACTCTTGCCTAGCAATGCCATATGAAACCGGGAACTGTTGCCTAGAAATGTCATAAAAAAAACTATTGCTTAGCAATGTCATTTTTAAACACAATATTGTTACATATTATAAACTTTTTAAAAATCAACTGTTGCATAGCAATGTCAATTTTGAGACACAAAACTTTTACCTTTCAATGCATTTTTCAAAGAGAAACTTATTCCTAGCAATGTATTTTTTAAATACAATTTGGCTGCTTAACAATGTAATTTTTCTATCACCCAAGTGTTGCCTATCAATGCCAGTCTAAACCGGAAACTGTTGCCTAGCAATGAAGTTTTAAAACACCTGACTGTTGCTTAGCAATGACATTTTGAAGAAGAAACTGTAGCTAAGAAATGCCATCCGCAAACAAGAAACTGTTGCCTAGCAATGTCATCTATAATTAATAGTTTTTTTATCTCTCAGTGACCTATACATACAATGAAAATATCGGTGTTATGCTAATGGCAAAACACGGGTTGTAAATTTTGTTTAATAGAAAGAATACTGTTGCCTAGCAATGAGTTTTAAAACACGAAAGTGTGCCTTGCAATGCCATTTGAAACCGGGAACTGTTGCCTAGCAATGTCATCAAAAAGAACTTTTGTTTAGCAATGTCATTTTTAAACACAATATTGCTACCTATTATAAACTTTTTAAAAATGATACTGTTTCGTAGCAATGTCAATTTCTGACACGAAACCTTTACCTTTCATTGCATTTTTCAAAGTCGCAACTTTTTCCTAGCAATGTAACTTTTAAAGACAATATGGCTGCCTAACAGTTAAATTTTTCTATCACAAAAGTGTTGCCTAGCCATGCCAGTAAAACCGGAAACTGTTGCTTAGCAATGAAGTTTTTAATCACCTGACTGTTCCTTAGCAATGACATTTTGACCAAGAAACTATAGCCTAGCAATGCGATCTCCAAACGCGAAACAGTTGCCTAGCAATGTCATCTATAAGGAACAGTTTTTTATCTCTCAATGATCTATACATACAAAGAAAGTATCAGTGATATGCTAATGGTATAACAGGGGTTGTAAATTTTGCTTTATTATAAAGAATACTGTCGCCTAGCAATGAGTTTAATACACGAAAGTGTTGCCTAGCAATGCCATTTTAAACCGGGAACAGTCGCCTAGCAATATCATCGACAAGAACTGTTGCTAAGCAATGTCATTTTTAAACACAATATTGCTACATATTATAAACTTTTTTAAAATCAACTGTTTCGTAGCAACGTCAATTTCAGACACAAAACTTTTACCTTTCAATGCATTTTTCAAAGAGAAACTTTTTTCTAGCAATGTAATTTTTAAATACAATTTGGCTGCCTAACAATGTAATTTTTTTATCACGCTAGTGTTGCCTAGCAATGTCAGTCTAAACCGGAAACTGTTGCCTAGCAATGAAGTTTTAAAACACCTGACTGTTGCTTAGCAATGACATTTTGAACAAGAAACTGTAGCTTAGCAATGCTATCTCCAAATAGGAAACTGTTGCCTAGCAATGTCATCTATAAGGAATAGTTTTTAATCCCTCAATGATCTATAGATACAATGAAAACATCGGTGATATGCTAATGGAAAAACACGTGTTAAATTTTGCTTTAATAGAAAGAATACTTTTGCCTAGGAATGAGTTTTAAAACACGAAAGTGTTGCCTAGCAATGCCATTTTAAGCCGGATACTGTTGCCTAGCAATGTCATCATAAAAGAACTGTTGCTTAGCAATGTCATTTTTAAACACAATATTGCTACCTATTATAAACTTATTAAAATTCAACTGTTGCGTAGCAACGTCAATTTCAGACACAAAACTTTTACATTTCAATGCATTTTTCAAAGAGATACTTTTTCCTAGCAATGTATTTTTTAAATACAATTTGGCTGCCTAACATTGTAATTTTTCTATCACAAAAGTTTTGCCTATCCATACCAGTATAACCGGAAACTGTTGCTTAGCAATGAAGTTTTTAATCACCTGGCTGTTCCTTAACAATGACATTTTGACCAAGAAACTATAGCCTAGCAATGCGATCTCCAAACACGAAACTGTTGCCTAGCAATGTCATCTATAAGGAACAGTTTTTTATCTCTCAATGATCTATACATACAATGAAAGTATCAGTTTTATGCTAATGGTATAATAGGGGTTGTAAATTTAGCTTTAATAGAAAGAATACTGTTGCCTTGCAATGAGTTTTAAAACACGAAAGTGTTGCCTAGCAATGCCACTTAAAACCGGAAACTGTTTCCTAGCATTGAATTTTTAAAACACGAAAGTGTTGCCTAGCAATGTCATCTATAAGGAACAGTTTTTCATCTCTCAATGATCTATACATACAATGAAAATATCGGTGATATGCTAATGGCAAAACACGGGTTGTAAATTTTGCTTTAATAGAAAGAATATTGTTGCCTAGCAATGAGTTTTAAAACACGAAAGTGTTGACTAGCAATGCCATTTTAAAACGGAAACTGTTGCCTAGCAATGTCATCAAAAAGTACTTTTGTCTAGCAATGTCATTTTTAAACACAATATTGCTACCTATTATAAACTTTTTTTAAATCAACTGTTTCGTAGCAACGTCAATTTCAGACACAAAACTTTTACCTTTCAATGCATTTTTCAAAGACAAACTTTTTTCTAGCAATGTAATTTTTAAATACAATTTGGCTGCCTAACAATGTAATTGTTCTATCACGAAAGTGTTGCCTAGCAATGTCAGTCTAAACCGGAAACTGTTGCCAAGCAATGAAGTTTTAAAACACCTGACTGTTGCTTAGCAATGACATATTGAACAAGAAACTGTAGCTTAGCAATGCTATCTCCAAATAGGAAACTGTTGCCTAGCAATGTCATCTATAAGGAATAGTTTTTAATCCCTCAATGATCTATAGATACAATGAAAACATCGGTGATATGCTAATGGAAAAACACGGGTTAAATTTCGCTTTTAATAGAAAGAATACTGTTGCCTAGCAATGCCATATGAAACCGGGAACTGTTGTATAGCAATGTCATCAACAAGAACTGTTGCTTAGCAATGTCATTTTTAAACACAATATTTTTACATATTATAAACTTTTAAAATATATACTGTTGCGTAGCAATGTCAATTTCAGACACAAAACATTTACCTTTCAATGCATTTTTCAAAGAGAAACTTTTTCCTAGCAATGTAATTTTTAAATACAATTTGGCTGCCTAACAATGTAATTTTTCTATCATGAAAGTGTTGCCTAGCAATGCCAGCCTAAACCGGAAACTGTTGCCTAGCAATGAAGTTTTAAAACACCTGACCGTTGCTTAGCAATGACATTTTGAACATGAAACTGTTGCTTAGCAATGTCATTTTTAAAAACAATATTGTTACATATTATAAACTTTTTAAAAATCAACTGTTGCATATCAATGTCAATTTTGAGACACATAACTTTTACCTTTCAATGCATTTTTCAAAGAGAAACTTTTTCCTAGCAATGTATTTTTTAAATACAATTTGGCTGCCTAACAATGTAATTTTTATATCACAAAAGGTTTGCCTATCCATACCAGTATAACCGGAAACTGTTGCTTAGCAATGAAGATTTTATTCACCTGACAGTTGCTTAGCAATAACATTTTGACCAAGAAACTATAGCCTAGAAATGCGATCTCCAAACACGAAACTGTTGCCTAGCAATGTCATCTATAAGGAAATTTTTTTTATCTCTCAATGATCTATACATACAGTGAAAGTATCAGTTTTATGCTAATGTTATAATAGCGGTTGTAAATTTTGCTTTAATAGAAAGAATACTGTTGCCTTGCAGTGAGTTTTAAAACACGAAAGTGTTGCCTAGCAATGCCACTTAAAACCGGAAACTGTTTCCTAGCATTGAAGTTTTAAAACATGAAAGTGTTGCCTTGCAATGTCATCTATAAGGAACAGTATTTATCTCTCAATGATCTATACCTACAATGAAAATATCGGTGATATGCTAATGGCAAAACACGGGTTGTAAATTTTGCTTTAATAGAAAGAATACTGTTGCCTAGCAATGAGTTTTAAAACACGAAAGTGTTGACTAGCAATGCCATTTTAAAACGGAAACTGTTGCCTAGCAATGTCATCAAAAAGTACTTTTGTCTAGCAATGTCATTTTAAAACACAGTATTGCTACCTATTATAATCTTTTAAAAAAAGATACTGTTGCGTTGCAAAGTCAATTTCAGAGACAAAACTTCTACATTTCAATGCATTTTTCAAAGAGAAAATTTTTCCTAGCAATGTAATTTTTAAATACAATTTTTCTGCCTAACAATGTATTTTTTCTATCACCGAAGTGTTGCCTAGCAATGCCAGTCTAAACCGGAAACTGTTGCCTAGCAATGGATTTTTAAAACACCTGACTGTTTCTTAGCAATGGCATTTTGAACAAGAAACTGTTGCTTAGCAATGTCATCTACAAACACGATACTGTTGATTAGCAATGTCATCTATAAATAATAGTTTTTTTTATCCCTAAAGGATCTATACATACAAGGAAAATATCGGTGAAATGCTAATGGCAAAACACGGGTTGTAAATTTTTCTTTAAAAGAAATATTACCTTTGCCTAGCAATGAGTTTAAACACGAAAGTGTTGAATAGCAATGCCATTTTAAACCGCAAATTGTTTCCTGGCAATGAAGTTTTAAAACACCTGACTGTTGCTTAGCAATGAGGTTTTGAACAAGAAACTGTAGCTTAGTAATGCCATCTCCAAACACGAAACTGTTGCTTAGCAATGTCATCTTTAAATAATAGTTTTTTTATGTCCAAAGGATCTATACATACAATGAAAATATCTGTGATATGCTAATGGCAAAACACGGGTTGTAAATTTTGCTATAATAGAAAGAATACTGTTTCCTAGCAATGAGTTTTAAAACACGAAAGTGTTGCCCAGCAATGCCATTTTAAACCGGAAGCTGTTGCCTAGCAATGAAGTTTTAAAACACCTGACTGTTGCTTAGCAATGACATTTTGAACAAGAAACTGTAGCTTAGCAATGTCATCTCCAAATACAAAACTTTTGCCTAGCAATGTCATCTATAAGTTACAGTTTTTTTATCTCTCAATGATCTATACATACAATGAAAATATCGGTGATATGCTAATGGCAAAACACGGGTTGTAAATTTTGCTTTAATAGAAAGAATACTGTTGCCTAGCAATGAGTTTTAAAACACGAAAGTGTTGCCCAGCAATGCCATTTTAAACCGGAAGCTGTTGCCTAGCAATGTCATCAAAAAGAACTTTTGCTTAGCAATGTCATTTTTAAACACAATATTGCTACCTATTATAATCTTTTAAAATAAGATACTGTTGCGTAGCAATGTCAATTTCAGACACAAAACGTTTACATTTTAATGCATTTCTCAAAGAGAAAATTTTTCCTAGCAATGTAATTTTTAAATACAGTTTGGGTGCCTAAGAATTAAATTTTTCTATCACAAAAGTGTTGCCTAGAAATGCCAGTAAAACCGGAAACTGTTGCCTAGAAATGAAGTTTTAAAACACCTGACTGTTGCTTAGCAATGACATTTGGAACAAGAAACTGTAGCTTAGCAATGCTATCTCCAAATAGGAAACTGTTGCCTAGCAATGCCATCTATAAGGAATAGTTTTTAATCCTTTAAAGATCTATAGATACAATGAAAATATCGGTGATATGCTAATGGCAAAACACGAGTTGTAAATTTCGCTTTAATAGAAAGAATACTCTTGCCTAGCAATGCCATATGAAACCGGGAACTGTTGCCTAGAAATGTCATAAAAAAAACTATTGCTTAGCAATGTCATTTTTAAACACAATATTGTTACATATTATAAACTTTTTAAAAATCAACTGTTGCATAGCAATGTCAATTTTGAGACACAAAACTTTTACCTTTCAATGCATTTTTCAAAGAGAAACTTTTTCCTAGCAATGTATTTTTTAAATACAATTTGGCTGCTTAACAATGTAATTTTTCTATCACCCAAGTGTTGCCTATCAATGCCAGTCTAAACCGGAAACTGTTGCCTAGCAATGAAGTTTTAAAACACCTGACTGTTGCTTAGCAATGACATTTTGAAGAAGAAACTGTAGCTAAGAAATGCCATCCGCAAACAAGAAACTGTTGCCTAGCAATGTCATCTATAATTAATAGTTTTTTTATCTCTCAGTGACCTATACATACAATGAAAATATCGGTGTTATGCTAATGGCAAAACACGGGTTGTAAATTTTGTTTAATAGAAAGAATACTGTTGCCTAGCAATGAGTTTTAAAACACGAAAGTGTGCCTTGCAATGCCATTTGAAACCGGGAACTGTTGCCTAGCAATGTCATCAAAAAGAACTTTTGTTTAGCAATGTCATTTTTAAACACAATATTGCTACCTATTATAAACTTTTTAAAAATGATACTGTTTCGTAGCAATGTCAATTTCTGACACGAAACCTTTACCTTTCATTGCATTTTTCAAAGTCGCAACTTTTTCCTAGCAATGTAACTTTTAAAGACAATATGGCTGCCTAACAGTTAAATTTTTCTATCACAAAAGTGTTGCCTAGCCATGCCAGTAAAACCGGAAACTGTTGCTTAGCAATGAAGTTTTTAATCACCTGACTGTTCCTTAGCAATGACATTTTGACCAAGAAACTATAGCCTAGCAATGCGATCTCCAAACGCGAAACAGTTGCCTAGCAATGTCATCTATAAGGAACAGTTTTTTATCTCTCAATGATCTATACATACAAAGAAAGTATCAGTGATATGCTAATGGTATAACAGGGGTTGTAAATTTTGCTTTATTATAAAGAATACTGTCGCCTAGCAATGAGTTTAATACACGAAAGTGTTGCCTAGCAATGCCATTTTAAACCGGGAACAGTCGCCTAGCAATATCATCGACAAGAACTGTTGCTAAGCAATGTCATTTTTAAACACAATATTGCTACATATTATAAACTTTTTTAAAATCAACTGTTTCGTAGCAACGTCAATTTCAGACACAAAACTTTTACCTTTCAATGCATTTTTCAAAGAGAAACTTTTTTCTAGCAATGTAATTTTTAAATACAATTTGGCTGCCTAACAATGTAATTTTTTTATCACGCTAGTGTTGCCTAGCAATGTCAGTCTAAACCGGAAACTGTTGCCTAGCAATGAAGTTTTAAAACACCTGACTGTTGCTTAGCAATGACATTTTGAACAAGAAACTGTAGCTTAGCAATGCTATCTCCAAATAGGAAACTGTTGCCTAGCAATGTCATCTATAAGGAATAGTTTTTAATCCCTCAATGATCTATAGATACAATGAAAACATCGGTGATATGCTAATGGAAAAACACGTGTTAAATTTTGCTTTAATAGAAAGAATACTTTTGCCTAGGAATGAGTTTTAAAACACGAAAGTGTTGCCTAGCAATGCCATTTTAAGCCGGATACTGTTGCCTAGCAATGTCATCATAAAAGAACTGTTGCTTAGCAATGTCATTTTTAAACACAATATTGCTACCTATTATAAACTTATTAAAATTCAACTGTTGCGTAGCAACGTCAATTTCAGACACAAAACTTTTACATTTCAATGCATTTTTCAAAGAGATACTTTTTCCTAGCAATGTATTTTTTAAATACAATTTGGCTGCCTAACATTGTAATTTTTCTATCACAAAAGTTTTGCCTATCCATACCAGTATAACCGGAAACTGTTGCTTAGCAATGAAGTTTTTAATCACCTGGCTGTTCCTTAACAATGACATTTTGACCAAGAAACTATAGCCTAGCAATGCGATCTCCAAACACGAAACTGTTGCCTAGCAATGTCATCTATAAGGAACAGTTTTTTATCTCTCAATGATCTATACATACAATGAAAGTATCAGTTTTATGCTAATGGTATAATATGGGTTGTAAATTTAGCTTTAATAGAAAGAATACTGTTGCCTTGCAATGAGTTTTAAAACACGAAAGTGTTGCCTAGCAATGCCACTTAAAACCGGAAACTGTTTCCTAGCATTGAATTTTTAAAACACGAAAGTGTTGCCTAGCAATGTCATCTATAAGGAACAGTTTTTCATCTCTCAATGATCTATACATACAATGAAAATATCGGTGATATGCTAATGGCAAAACACGGGTTGTAAATTTTGCTTTAATAGAAAGAATATTGTTGCCTAGCAATGAGTTTTAAAACACGAAAGTGTTGACTAGCAATGCCATTTTAAAACGGAAACTGTTGCCTAGCAATGTCATCAAAAAGTACTTTTGTCTAGCAATGTCATTTTTAAACACAATATTGCTACCTATTATAAACTTTTTTAAAATCAACTGTTTCGTAGCAACGTCAATTTCAGACACAAAACTTTTACCTTTCAATGCATTTTTCAAAGACAAACTTTTTTCTAGCAATGTAATTTTTAAATACAATTTGGCTGCCTAACAATGTAATTGTTCTATCACGAAAGTGTTGCCTAGCAATGTCAGTCTAAACCGGAAACTGTTGCCAAGCAATGAAGTTTTAAAACACCTGACTGTTGCTTAGCAATGACATATTGAACAAGAAACTGTAGCTTAGCAATGCTATCTCCAAATAGGAAACTGTTGCCTAGCAATGTCATCTATAAGGAATAGTTTTTAATCCCTCAATGATCTATAGATACAATGAAAACATCGGTGATATGCTAATGGAAAAACACGGGTTAAATTTCGCTTTTAATAGAAAGAATACTGTTGCCTAGCAATGCCATATGAAACCGGGAACTGTTGTATAGCAATGTCATCAACAAGAACTGTTGCTTAGCAATGTCATTTTTAAACACAATATTTTTACATATTATAAACTTTTAAAATATATACTGTTGCGTAGCAATGTCAATTTCAGACACAAAACATTTACCTTTCAATGCATTTTTCAAAGAGAAACTTTTTCCTAGCAATGTAATTTTTAAATACAATTTGGCTGCCTAACAATGTAATTTTTCTATCATGAAAGTGTTGCCTAGCAATGCCAGCCTAAACCGGAAACTGTTGCCTAGCAATGAAGTTTTAAAACACCTGACCGTTGCTTAGCAATGACATTTTGAACATGAAACTGTTGCTTAGCAATGTCATTTTTAAAAACAATATTGTTACATATTATAAACTTTTTAAAAATCAACTGTTGCATATCAATGTCAATTTTGAGACACATAACTTTTACCTTTCAATGCATTTTTCAAAGAGAAACTTTTTCCTAGCAATGTATTTTTTAAATACAATTTGGCTGCCTAACAATGTAATTTTTATATCACAAAAGGTTTGCCTATCCATACCAGTATAACCGGAAACTGTTGCTTAGCAATGAAGATTTTATTCACCTGACAGTTGCTTAGCAATAACATTTTGACCAAGAAACTATAGCCTAGAAATGCGATCTCCAAACACGAAACTGTTGCCTAGCAATGTCATCTATAAGGAAATTTTTTTTATCTCTCAATTATCTATACATACAGTGAAAGTATCAGTTTTATGCTAATGTTATAATAGGGGTTGTAAATTTTGCTTTAATAGAAAGAATACTGTTGCCTTGCAGTGAGTTTTAAAACACGAAAGTGTTGCCTAGCAATGCCACTTAAAACCGGAAACTGTTTCCTAGCATTGAAGTTTTAAAACATGAAAGTGTTGCCTTGCAATGTCATCTATAAGGAACAGTATTTATCTCTCAATGATCTATACCTACAATGAAAATATCGGTGATATGCTAATGGCAAAACACGGGTTGTAAATTTTGCTTTAATAGAAAGAATACTGTTGCCTAGCAATGAGTTTTAAAACACGAAAGTGTTGACTAGCAATGCCATTTTAAAACGGAAACTGTTGCCTAGCAATGTCATCAAAAAGTACTTTTGTCTAGCAATGTCATTTTAAAACACAGTATTGCTACCTATTATAATCTTTTAAAAAAAGATACTGTTGCGTTGCAAAGTCAATTTCAGAGACAAAACTTCTACATTTCAATGCATTTTTCAAAGAGAAAATTTTTCCTAGCAATGTAATTTTTAAATACAATTTTTCTGCCTAACAATGTATTTTTTCTATCACCGAAGTGTTGCCTAGCAATGCCAGTCTAAACCGGAAACTGTTGCCTAGCAATGGATTTTTAAAACACCTGACTGTTTCTTAGCAATGGCATTTTGAACAAGAAACTGTTGCTTAGCAATGTCATCTCCAAACACGATACTGTTGATTAGCAATGTCATCTATAAATAATAGTTTTTTTTATCCCTAAAGGATCTATACATACAAGGAAAATATCGGTGAAATGCTAATGGCAAAACACGGGTTGTAAATTTTTCTTTAAAAGAAATATTACCTTTGCCTAGCAATGAGTTTAAACACGAAAGTGTTGAATAGCAATGCCATTTTAAACCGCAAATTGTTTCCTGGCAATGAAGTTTTAAAACACCTGACTGTTGCTTAGCAATGAGGTTTTGAACAAGAAACTGTAGCTTAGTAATGCCATCTCCAAACACGAAACTGTTGCTTAGCAATGTCATCTTTAAATAATAGTTTTTTTATGTCCAAAGGATCTATACATACAATGAAAATATCTGTGATATGCTAATGGCAAAACACGGGTTGTAAATTTTGCTATAATAGAAAGAATACTGTTTCCTAGCAATGAGTTTTAAAACACGAAAGTGTTGCCCAGCAATGCCATTTTAAACCGGAAGCTGTTGCCTAGCAATGAAGTTTTAAAACACCTGACTGTTGCTTAGCAATGACATTTTGAACAAGAAACTGTAGCTTAGCAATGTCATCTCCAAATACAAAACTTTTGCCTAGCAATGTCATCTATAAGTTACAGTTTTTTTATCTCTCAATGATCTATACATACAATGAAAATATCGGTGATATGCTAATGGCAAAACACGGGTTGTAAATTTTGCTTTAATAGAAAGAATACTGTTGCCTAGCAATGAGTTTTAAAACACGAAAGTGTTGCCCAGCAATGCCATTTTAAACCGGAAGCTGTTGCCTAGCAATGTCATCAAAAAGAACTTTTGTTTAGCAATGCCATTTTTAAACACAATATTGCTACCTATTATAATCTTTTAAAAAAAGATACTGTTGCGTAGCACTGTCAATTTCAGACTCAGAACTTTTACCTTTCAATGCATTTTTCAAAGAGAAACACTTTCCTAGCAATGTAATTTCTAAACACAACTTGGCTGCCTAACAATGTAATTTTTCTATCACCCAAGTGATGCCTAGCAATGCCAGTCTAAACCGGAAACTGTTGCCGCAATGAAGTTTTAAAACACCTGACTGTTGCTTAGCAATGACATTTTGAACAAGAAACTGTAGCTTAGCAATGTCTTCCCCAAATAAAAAACGGTTGCCTAGCAATGTCATCTATAAATTACAGTTTTTTTATCTCTCAATGATCTATACATACAATGAAAATATCGGTGATATGCTAATGGCAAAACAAGGGTTGTAAATTTTGCTTTAATAGAAAGAATACTGTTGCCTAGCAATGAGTTTTAAAACACGAAAGTGTTCCCCAGCAATGCCATTTTAAACCGGAAGCTGTTGCCTAGCAATGTCATCAAAAAGAACTTTTGCTTAGCAATGTCATTTTTAAACACAATATTGCTACCTATTATAATCTTTTAAAATAAGATACTGTTGCGTAGCAATGTCAATTTCAGACACAAAACGTTTACATTTTAATGCATTTCTCAAAGAGAAAATTTTTCCTAGCAATGTAATTTTTAAATACAGTTTGGGTGCCTAACAATTAAATTTTTCTATCACAAAAGTGTTGCCTAGAAATGCCAGTAAAACCGGAAACTGTTGCCTAGAAATGAAGTTTTAAAACACCTGACTGTTGCTTAGCAATGACATTTGGAACAAGAAACTGTAGCTTAGCAATGCTATCTCCAAATAGGAAACTGTTGCCTAGCAATGTCATCTATAAGGAATAGTTTTTAATCCTTTAAAGATCTATAGATACAATGAAAATATCGGTGATATGCTAATGGCAAAACACGAGTTGTGAATTTCGCTTTAATAGAAAGAATACTGTTGCCTAGCAATGCCATATGAAACCGGGAACTGTTGCCTAGCAATGTCATAAAAAAACTATTGCTTAGCAATGTCATTTTTAAACACAATATTGTTACATATTATAAACTTTTTAAAAATCAACTGTTGCATAGCAATGTCAATTTTGAGACACAAAACTTTTACCTTTCAATGCATTTTTCAAAGAGAAACTTTTTCCTAGCAATGTATTTTTTAAATACAATTTGGCTGCTTAACAATGTAATTTTTCTATCACCCAAGTGTTGCCTATCAATGCCAGTCTAAACCGGAAACTGTTGCCTAGCAATGAAGTTTTAAAACACCTGACTGTTGCTTAGCAATGACATTTTGAAGAAGAAACTGTAGCTAAGAAATGCCATCCGCAAACAAGAAATTGTTGCCTAGCAATGTCATCTATAATTAATAGTTTTTTTATCTCTCAGTGACCTATACATACAATGAAAATATCGGTGTTATGCTAATGGCAAAACACGGGTTGTAAATTTTGTTTAATAGAAAGAATACTGTTGCCTAGCAATGAGTTTTAAAACACGAAAGTGTGCCTTGCAATGCCATTTGAAACCGGGAACTGTTGCCTAGCAATGTCATCAAAAAGAACTTTTGTTTAGCAATGTCATTTTTAAACACAATATTGCTACCTATTATAAACTTTTTAAAAATGATACTGTTTCGTAGCAATGTCAATTTCTGACACGAAACCTTTACCTTTCAATGCATTTTTCAAAGTCGCAACTTTTTCCTAGCAATGTAACTTTTAAAGACAATATGGCTGCCTAACAGTTAAATTTTTCTATCACAAAAGTGTTGCCTAGCCATGCCAGTAAAACCGGAAACTGTTGCTTAGCAATGAAGTTTTTAATCACCTGACTGTTCCTTAGCAATGACATTTTGACCAAGAAACTATAGCCTAGCAATGCGATCTCCAAACGCGAAACAGTTGCCTAGCAATGTCATCTATAAGGAACAGTTTTTTATCTCTCAATGATCTATACATACAAAGAAAGTATCAGTGATATGCTAATGGTATAACAGGGGTTGTAAATTTTGCTTTATTATAAAGAATACTGTCGCCTAGCAATGAGTTTAATACACGAAAGTGTTGCCTAGCAATGCAATTTTAAACCGGGAACAGTCGCCTAGCAATATCATCGACAAGAACTGTTGCTAAGCAATGTCATTTTTAAACACAATATTGCTACCTATTATAAACTTTTTTTAAATCAACTGTTTCGTAGCAACGTCAATTTCAGACACAAAACATTTACCTTTCAATGCATTTTTCAAAGAGAAACTTTTTTCTAGCAATGTAATTTTTAAATACAATTTGGCTGCCTAACAATGTAATTTTTTTATCACGTTAGTGTTGCCTAGCAATGTCAGTCTAAACCGGAAACTGTTGCCTAGCAATGAAGTTTTAAAACACCTGACTGTTGCTTAGCAATGACATTTTGAACAAGAAACTGTAGCTTAGCAATGCTATCTCCAAATAGGAAACTGTTGCCTAGCAATGTCATCTATAAGGAACAGTTTTTTATCTCTCAATGATCTATACATACAATGAAAGTATCAGTTTTATGCTAATGGTATAATAGGGGTTGTAAATTTAGCTTTAATAGAAAGAATACAATGAGTTTTAAAACACGAACGTGTTGCCTAGCAATGCCACTTAAAACCGGAAACTGTTTCCTAGCATTGAATTTTTAAAACACGAAAGTGTTGCCTAGCAATGTCATCTATAAGGAACAGTATTTATCTCTCAATGATCTATAGATACAATGAAAACATCGGTGATATGCTAATGGAAAAACACGTGTTAAATTTTGCTTTAATAGAAAGAATACTTTTGCCTAGGAATGAGTTTTAAAACACGAAAGTGTTGCCTAGCAATGCCATTTTAAGCCGGATACTGTTGTCTAGCAATGTCATCAAAAAAGAACTGTTGCTTAGCAATGTCATTTTTAAACACAATATTGCTACCTATTATAAACTTATTAAAATTCAACTGTTGCGTAGCAACGTCAATTTCAGACACAAAACTTTTACCTTTCAATGCATTTTTCAAAGAGATACTTTTTCCTAGCAATGTATTTTTTAAATACAATTTGGCTGCCTAACATTGTAATTTTTCTATCACAAAAGTTTTGCCTATCCATACCAGTATAACCGAAAAACTGTTGCTTAGCAATGAAGTTTTTAATCACCTGACTGTTCCTTAACAATGACATTTTGACCAAGAATCTATAGCCTAGCAATGCGATCTCCAAACACGAAACTGTTGCCTAGCAATGTCATCTATAAGGAACAGTTTTTTATCTCTCAATGATCTATACATACAATGAAAGTATCAGTTTTATGCTAATGGTATAATAGGGGTTGTAAATTTAGCTTTAATAGAAAGAATACAATGAGTTTTAAAACACGAAAGTGTTGCCTAGCAATGCCACTTAAAACCGGAAACTGTTTCCTAGCATTGAATTTTTAAAACACGAAAGTGTTGCCTAGCAATGTCATCTATAAGGAACAGTATTTATCTCTCAATGATCTATACATACAATGAAAATATCGGTGATATGCTAATGGCAAAACACGGGTTGTAAATTTTGCTTTAATAGAAAGAATACTGTTGCCTAGCAATGAGTTTTAAAACACGAAAGTTTTGACTAGCAATGCCATTTTAAAACGGAAACTGTTGCCTAGCAATGTCATCAAAAAGTACTTTTGTCTAGCAATGTCATTTTAAAACACAATATTGCTACCTATTATAATCTTTTAAAAAAAGATACTGTTGCGTTGCAAAGTCAATTTCAGAGACAAAACTTCTACATTTCAATGCATTTTTCAAAGAGAAAATTTTTCCTAGCAATGTAATTTTTAAATACAATTTTTCTTCCTAACAATGTATTTTTTCTATCACCGAAGTGTTGCCTAGCAATGCCAGTCTAAACCGGAAACTGTTGCCTAGCAATGGATTTTTAAATCAACTGACTGTTGCTTAGCAGTGGCATTTTGAACAAGAAAATGTTGCTTAGCAATGTCATCTCCAAACACGATACTGTTGCTTAGCAATGTCATCTATAAATAATAGTTTTTTTTTATCCCTAAAGGATCTATACATACAATGAAAATATCGGTGAAATGCTAATGGCAAAACACGGGTTGTAAATTTTTCTTTAAAAGAAATATTACCTTTGCCTAGCAATGAGTTTAAACACGAAAGTGTTGCCTAGCAATGCCATTTTAAACCGCAAATTGTTGCCTGGCAATGAAGTTTTAAAACACCTGACTGTTGCTTAGCAATGAGGTTTTGAACAAGAAACTGTAGCTTAGCAATGTCATCCCCAAATAAAAAACTGTTGCCTAGCAATGTCATCTATAAATTACAGTTTTTTATCTCTCAATGATCTATACATACAATGAAAATATCGGTGATATGCTAATGGCAAAACAAGGGTTGTAAATTTTGCTTTAATAGAAAGAATACTGTTGCCTAGCAATGAGTTTTAAAACACGAAAGTGTTGCCCAGCAATGCCATTTTAAACCGGAAGCTGTTGCCTAGCAATGTCATCAAAAAGTACTTTTGTCTAGCAATGTCATTTTTAAACACAATATTGCTACCTATTATAATCTTTTAAAAAAAGATACTGTTGCGTTGCAATGTCAATTTCAGACACAAAACTTCTACATTTCAATGCATTTTTCAAAGAGAAAGTTTTTCCTAGCAATGTAATTTTTAAATACAATTTGGCTGCCTAACAATGTATTTTTTCTATCACCGAAGTGTTGCCTAGCAATGCCAGTCTAAACCGGAAACTGTTGCCTAGCAATGGATTTTTAAAACACCTGACTGTTTCTTAGCAATGGCATTTTGAACAAGAAACTGTTGCTTAGCAATGTCATCTCCAAACACGATACTGTTGATTAGCAATGTCATCTATAAATAATAGTTTATTTTATCCCTAAAGGATCTATACATACAATGAAAATATCGGTGAAATGCTAATGGCAAAACACGGGTTGTAAATTTTTCTTTAAAAGAAATATTACCTTTGCCTAGCAATGAGTTTAAACACGAAAGTGTTGCCTAGCAATGCCATTTTAAACCGCAAATTGTTGCCTGGCAATGAAGTTTTAAAACACCTGACTGTTGCTTAGCAATGAGGTTTTGAACAAGAAACTGTAGCTTAGCAATGTCATCCCCAAATAAAAAACTGTTGCCTAGCAATGTCATCTATAAATTACAGTTTTTTTATCTCTCAATGATCTATACATACAATGAAAATATCGGTGATATGCTAATGGCAAAACAAGGGTTGTAAATTTTGCTTTAATAGAAAGAATACTGTTGCCTAGCAATGAGTTTTAAAACACGAAAGTGTTGCCCAGCAATGCCATTTTAAACCGGAAGCTGTTGCCTAGCAATGTCATCAAAAAGTACTTTTGTCTAGCAATGTCATTTTTAAACACAATATTGCTACCTATTATAATCTTTTAAAAAAAGATACTGTTGCGTTGCAATGTCAATTTCAGACACAAAACTTCTACATTTCAATGCATTTTTCAAAGAGAAAGTTTTTCCTAGCAATGTAATTTTTAAATACAATTTGGCTGCCTAACAATGTATTTTTTCTATCACCGAAGTGTTGCCTAGCAATGCCAGTCTAAACCGGAAACTGTTGCCTAGCAATGGATTTTTAAAACACCTGACTGTTTCTTAGCAATGGCATTTTGAACAAGAAACTGTTGCTTAGCAATGTCATCTCCAAACACGATACTGTTGATTAGCAATGTCATCTATAAATAATAGTTTTTTTTATCCCTAAAGGATCTATACATACAATGAAAATATCGGTGAAATGCTAATGGCAAAACACGGGTTGTAAATTTTTCTTTAAAAGAAATATTACCTTTGCCTAGCAATGAGTTTAAACACGAAAGTGTTGAATAGCAATGCCATTTTAAACCGCAAATTGTTGCCTGGCAATGAAGTTTTAAAACACCTGACTGTTGCTTAGCAATGAGGTTTTGAACAAGAAACTGTAGCTTAGTAATGCCATCTCCAAACACGAAACTGTTGCTTAGCAATGTCATCTTTAAATAATAGTTTTTTTATGTCCAAAGGATCTATACATACAATGAAAATATCGGTGATATGCTAATGGCAAAACACTGGTTGTAAATTTTGCTATAATAGAAAGAATACTGTTTCCTAGCAATGAGTTTTAAAACACGAAAGTGTTGCCCAGCAATGCCATTTTAAACCGGAAGCTGTTGCCTAGCAATGTCATCAAAAAGAACTTTTGTTTAGCAATGTCATTTTTAAACACAATATTGCTACCTATTATAATCTTTTAAAAAAAGATACTGTTGCGTAGCACTTCAATTTCAGACTCAGAACTTTTACCTTTCAATGCATTTTTCAAAGAGAAACATTTTCCTAGCAATGTAATTTGTAAACACAACTTGGCTGCCTAACAATGTAATTTTTCTATCACCCAAGTGTTGCCTAGCAATGCCAGTCTAAACCGGAAACTGTTGCCTAGCAATGAAGTTTTAAAACACCTGACTGTTGCTTAGCAATGACATTTTGAACAAGAAACTGTAGCTTAGCAATGTCATCTCCAAATACAAAACTTTTGCCTAGCAATGTCATCTATAAGTTACAGTTTTTTTATCTCTCAATGATCTATACATACAATGAAAATATCGGTGATATGCTAATGGCAAAACACGGGTTGTAAATTTTGCTTTAATAGAAAGAATACTGTTGCCTAGCAATGAGTTTTAAAACACGAAAGTGTTGCCCAGCAATGCCATTTTAAACCGGAAGCTGTTGCCTAGCAATGTCATCAAAAAGAACTTTTGTTTAGCAATGCCATTTTTAAACACAATATTGCTACATATTATAATCTTTTAAAAAAAGATACTGTTGCGTAGCACTGTCAATTTCAGACTCAGAACTTTTACCTTTCAATGCATTTCTCAAAGAGAAAATTTTTCCTAGCAATGTAATTTTTAAATACAGTTTGGGTGCCTAACAATTAAATTTTTCTATCACAAAAGTGTCGCCTAGAAATGCCAGTAAAACCGGAAACTGTTGCCTAGAAATGAAGTTTTAAAACACCTGACTGTTGCTTAGCAATGACATTTGGAACAAGAAACTGTAGCTTAGCAATGCTATCTCCAAATAGGAAACTGTTGCCTAGCAATGTCATCTATAAGGAATAGTTTTTAATCCTTTAAAGATCTATAGATACAATGAAAATATCGGTGATATGCTAATGGCAAAACACGAGTTGTAAATTTCGCTTTAATAGAAAGAATACTGTTGCCTAGCAATGCCATATGAAACCGGGAACTGTTGCCTAGCAATGTCATAAAAAAAACTATTGCTTAGCAATGTCATTTTTAAACACAATATTGTTACATATTATAAACTTTTTAAAAATCAACTGTTGCATAGCAATGTCAATTTTGAGACACAAAACTTTTACCTTTCAATGCATTTTTCAAAGAGAAACTTTTTCCTAGCAATGTATTTTTTAAATACAATTTGGCTGCTTAACAATGTAATTTTTCTATCACCCAAGTGTTGCCTATCAATGCCAGTCTAAACCGGAAACTGTTGCCTAGCAATGAAGTTTTAAAACACCTGACTGTTGCTTAGCAATGACATTTTGAAGAAGAAACTGTAGCTAAGAAATGCCATCCGCAAACAAGAAATTGTTGCCTAGCAATGTCATCTATAATTAATAGTTTTTTTATCTCTCAGTGACCTATACATACAATGAAAATATCGGTGTTATGCTAATGGCAAAACACGGGTTGTAAATTTTGTTTAATAGAAAGAATACTGTTGCCTAGCAATGAGTTTTAAAACACGAAAGTGTGCCTTGCAATGCCATTTGAAACCGGGAACTGTTGCCTAGCAATGTCATCAAAAAGAACTTTTGTTTAGCAATGTCATTTTTAAACACAATATTGCTACCTATTATAAACTTTTTAAAAATGATACTGTTTCTTAGCAATGTCAATTTCTGACACGAAACCTTTACCTTTCAATGCATTTTTCAAAGTCGCAACTTTTTCCTAGCAATGTAACTTTTAAAGACAATATGGCTGCCTAACAGTTAAATTTTTCTATCACAAAAGTTTTGCCTAGCCATGCCAGTAAAACCGGAAACTGTTGCTTAGCAATGAAGTTTTTAATCACCTGACTGTTCCTTAGCAATGACATTTTGACCAAGAAACTATAGCCTAGCAATGCGATCTCCAAACGCGAAACAGTTGCCTAGCAATGTCATCTATAAGGAACAGTTTTTTATCTCTCAATGATCTATACATACAAAGAAAGTATCAGTGATATGCTAATGGTATAACAGGGGTTGTAAATTTTGCTTTATTATAAAGAATACTGTCGCCTAGCAATGAGTTTAATACACGAAAGTGTTGCCTAGCAATGCCATTTTAAACCGGGAACAGTCGCCTAGCAATATCATCGACAAGAACTGTTGCTAAGCAATGTCATTTTTAAACACAATATTGCTACCTATTATAAACTTTTTTAAAATCAACTGTTTCGTAGCAACGTCAATTTCAGACACAAAACATTTACCTTTCAATGCATTTTTCAAAGAGAAACTTTTTTCTAGCAATGTAATTTTTAAATACAATTTGGCTGCCTAACAATGTAATTTTTTTATCACGCTAGTGTTGCCTAGCAATGTCAGTCTAAACCGGAAACTGTTGCCTAGCAATGAAGTTTTAAAACACCTGACTGTTGCTTAGCAATGACATTTTGAACAAGAAACTGTAGCTTAGCAATGCTATCTCCAAATAGGAAACTGTTGCCTAGCAATGTCATCTATAAGGAATAGTTTTTAATCCCTCAATGATCTATAGATACAATGAAAACATCGGTGATATGCTAATGGAAAAACACGTGTTAAATTTTGCTTTAATAGAAAGAATACTTTTGCCTAGGAATGAGTTTTAAAACACGAAAGTGTTGCCTAGCAATGCCATTTTAAGCCGGATACTGTTGCCTAGCAATGTCATCAAAAAAGAACTGTTGCTTAGCAATGTCATTTTTAAACACAATATTGCTACCTATTATAAACTTATTAAAATTCAACTGTTGCGTAGCAACGTCAATTTCAGACACAAAACTTTTACCTTTCAATGCATTTTTCAAAGAGAAACTTTTTCCTAGCAATGTATTTTTTAAATACAATTTGGCTGCCTAACATTGTAATTTTTCTATCACAAAAGTTTTGCCTATCCATACCAGTATAACCGGAAACTGTTGCTTAGCAATGAAGTTTTTAATCACCTGACTGTTCCTTAACAATGACATTTTGACCAAGAAACTATAGCCTAGCAATGCGATCTCCAAACACGAAACTGTTGCCTAGCAATGTCATCTATAAGGAACAGTTTTTTATCTCTCAATGATCTATACATACAATGAAAGTATCAGTTTTATGCTAATGGTATAATAGGGGTTGTAAATTTAGCTTTAATAGAAAGAATACTGTTGCCTTGCAATGAGTTTTAAAACACGAAAGTGTTGCCTAGCAATGCCACTTAAAACCGGAAACTGTTTCCTAGCATTGAATTTTTAAAACACGAAAGTGTTGCCTAGCAATGTCATCTATAAGGAACAGTATTTATCTCTCAATGATCTATACATACAATGAAAATATCGGTGATATGCTAATGGCAAAACACGGGTTGTAAATTTTGCTTTAATAGAAAGAATACTGTTGCCTAGCAATGAGTTTTAAAACACGAAAGTGTTGACTAGCAATGCCATTTTAAAACGGAAACTGTTGCCTAGCAATGTCATCAAAAAGTACGTTTGTCTAGCAATGTCATTTTAAAACACAATATTGCTACCTATTATAATCTTTTAAAAAAAGATACTGTTGCGTTGCAAAGTCAATTTCAGAGACAAAACTTCTACATTTCAATGCATTTTTCAAAGAGAAAATTTTTCCTAGCAATGTAATTTTTAAATACAATTTTTCTTCCTAACAATGTATTTTTTCTATCACCGAAGTGTTGCCTAGCAATGCCAGTCTAAACCGGAAACTGTTGCCTAGCAATGGATTTTTAAATCAACTGACTGTTGCTTAGCAGTGGCATTTTGAACAAGAAAATGTTGCTTAGCAATGTCATCTCCAAACACGATACTGTTGCTTAGCAATGTCATCTATAAATAATAGTTTTTTTTATCCCTAAAGGATCTATACATACAATGAAAATATCGGTGAAATGCTAATGGCAAAACACGGGTTGTAAATTTTTCTTTAAAAGAAATATTACCTTTGCCTAGCAATGAGTTTAAACACGAACGTGTTGCCTAGCAATGCCATTTTAAACCGCAAATTGTTGCCTGGCAATGAAGTTTTAAAACACCTGACTGTTGCTTAGCAATGAGGTTTTGAACAAGAAACTGTAGCTTAGCAATGTCATCCCCAAATAAAAAACTGTTGCCTAGCAATGTCATCTATAAATTACAGTTTTTTTATCTATCAATGATCTATACATACAATGAAAATATCGGTGATATGCTAATGGCAAAACAAGGGTTGTAAATTTTGCTTTAATAGAAAGAATACTGTTGCCTAGCAATGAGTTTTAAAACACGAAAGTGTTGCCCAGCAATGCCATTTTAAACCGGAAGCTGTTGCCTAGCAATGTCATCAAAAAGTACTTTTGTCTAGCAATGTCATTTTTAAACACAATATTGCTACCTATTATAATCTTTTAAAAAAAGATACTGTTGCGTTGCAATGTCAATTTCAGACACAAAACTTCTACATTTCAATGCATTTTTCAAAGAGAAAGTTTTTCCTAGCAATGTAATTTTTAAATACAATTTGGCTGCCTAACAATGTATTTTTTCTATCACCGAAGTGTTGCCTAGCAATGCCAGTCTAAACCGGAAACTGTTGCCGCAATGAAGTTTTAAAACACCTGACTGTTGCTTAGCAATGACATTTTGAACAAGAAACTGTAGCTTAGCAATGTCATCCCCAAATAAAAAACGGTTGCCTAGCAATGTCATCTATAAATTACAGTTTTTTTTATCTCTCAATGATCTATACATACAATGAAAATATCGGTGATATGCTAATGGCAAAACAAGGGTTGTAAATTTTGCTTTAATAGAAAGAATACTGTTGCCTAGCAATGAGTTTTAAAACACGAAAGTGTTCCCCAGCAATGCCATTTTAAACCGGAAGCTGTTGCCTAGCAATGTCATCAAAAAGAACTTTTGCTTAGCAATGTCATTTTTAAACACAATATTGCTACCTATTATAATATTTTAAAATAAGATACTGTTGCGTAGCAATGTCAATTTCAGACACAAAACGTTTACATTTTAATGCATTTCTCAAAGAGAAAATTTTTCCTAGCAATGTAATTTTTAAATACAGTTTGGGTGCCTAACAATTAAATTTTTCTATCACAAAAGTGTTGCCTAGAAATGCCAGTAAAACCAGAAACTGTTGCCTAGAAATGAAGTTTTAAAACACCTGACTGTTGCTTAGCAATGACATTTGGAACAAGAAACTGTAGCTTAGCAATGCTATCTCCAAAAAGGAAACTGTTGCCTAGCAATGTCATCTATAAGGAATAGTTTTTAATCCTTTAAAGATCTATAGATACAATGAAAATATCGGTGATATGCTAATGGCAAAACACGAGTTGTGAATTTCGCTTTAATAGAAAGAATACTGTTGCCTAGCAATGCCATATGAAACCGGGAACTGTTGCCTAGCAATGTCATAAAAAAACTATTCCTTAGCAATGTCATTTTTAAACACAATATTGTTACATATTATAAACTTTTTAAAAATCAACTGTTGCATAGCAATGTCAATTTTGAGACACAAAACTTTTACCTTTCAATGCATTTTTCAAAGAGAAACTTTTTCCTAGCAATGTATTTTTTAAATACAATTTGGCTGCTTAACAATGTAATTTTTCTATCACCCAAGTGTTGCCTATCAATGCCAGTCTAAACCGGAAACTGTTGCCTAGCAATGAAGTTCTAAAACACCTGACTGTTGCTTAGCAATGACATTTTGAAGAAGAAACTGTAGCTAAGAAATGCCATCCGCAAACAAGAAATTGTTGCCTAGCAATGTCATCTATAATTAATAGTTTTTTTATCTCTCAGTGACCTATACATACAATGAAAATATCGGTGTTATGCTAATGGCAAAACACGGGTTGTAAATTTTGTTTAATAGAAAGAATACTGTTGCCTAGCAATGAGTTTTAAAACACGAAAGTGTGCCTTGCAATGCCATTTGAAACCGGGAACTGTTGCCTAGCAATGTCATCAAAAATAACTTTTGTTTAGCAATGTCATTTTTAAACACAATATTGCTACCTATTATAAACTTTTTAAAAATGATACTGTTTCGTAGCAATGTCAATTTCTGACACGAAACCTTTACCTTTCAATGCATTTTTCAAAGTCGCAACTTTTTCCTAGCAATGTAACTTTTAAAGACAATATGGCTGCCTAACAGTTAAATTTTTCTATCACAAAAGTGTTGCCTAGCCATGCCAGTAAAACCGGAAACTGTTGCTTAGCAATGAAGTTTTTAATCACCTGACTGTTCCTTAGCAATGACATTTTGACCAAGAAACTATAGCCTAGCAATGCGATCTCCAAACGCGAAACAGTTGCCTAGCAATGTCATCTATAAGGAACAGTTTTTTATCTCTCAATGATCTATACATACAAAGAAAGTATCAGTGATATGCTAATGGTATAACAGGGGTTGTAAATTTTGCTTTATTATAAAGAATACTGTCGCCTAGCAATGAGTTTAATACACGAAAGTGTTGCCTAGCAATGCCATTTTAAACCGGGAACAGTCGCCTAGCAATATCATCGACAAGAACTGTTGCTAAGCAATGTCATTTTTAAACACAATATTGCTACCTATTATAAACTTTTTTAAAATCAACTGTTTCGTAGCAACGTCAATTTCAGACACAAAACATTTACCTTTCAATGCATTTTTCAAAGAGAAACTTTTTTCTAGCAATGTAATTTTTAAATACAATTTGGCTGCCTAACAATGTAATTTTTTTATCACGTTAGTGTTGCCTAGCAATGTCAGTCTAAACCGGAAACTGTTGCCTAGCAATGAAGTTTTAAAACACCTGACTGTTGCTTAGCAATGACATTTTGAACAAGAAACTGTAGCTTAGCAATGCTATCTCCAAATAGGAAACTGTTGCCTAGCAATGTCATCTATAAGGAATAGTTTTTAATCCCTAAATGATCTATAGATACAATGAAAACATCGGTGATATGCTAATGGAAAAACACGTGTTAAATTTTGCTTTAATAGAAAGAATACTTTTGCCTAGGAATGAGTTTTAAAACACGAAAGTGTTGCCTAGCAATGCCATTTTAAGCCGGATACTGTTGCCTAGCAATGTCATCAAAAAAGAACTGTTGCTTAGCAATGTCATTTTTAAACACAATATTGCTACCTATTATAAACTTATTAAAATTCAACTGTTGCGTAGCAACGTCAATTTCAGACACAAAACTTTTACCTTTCAATGCATTTTTCAAAGAGATACTTTTTCCTAGCAATGTATTTTTTAAATACAATTTGGCTGCCTAACATTGTAATTTTTCTATCACAAAAGTTTTGCCTATCCATACCAGTATAACCGAAAAACTGTTGCTTAGCAATGAAGTTTTTAATCACCTGACTGTTCCTTAACAATGAAATTTTGACCAAGAATCTATAGCCTAGCAATGCGATCTCCAAACACGAAACTGTTGCCTAGCAATGTCATCTATAAGGAACAGTTTTTTATCTCTCAATGATCTATACATACAATGAAAGTATCAGTTTTATGCTAATGGTATAATAGGGGTTGTAAATTTAGCTTTAATAGAAAGAATACAATGAGTTTTAAAACACGAAAGTGTTGCCTAGCAATGCCACTTAAAACCGGAAACTGTTTCCTAGCATTGAATTTTTAAAACACGAAAGTGTTGCCTAGCAATGTCATCTATAAGGAACAGTATTTATCTCTCAATGATCTATACATACAATGAAAATATCGGTGATATGCTAATGGCAAAACACGGGTTGTAAATTTTGCTTTAATAGAAAGAATACTGTTGCCTAGCAATTAGTTTTAAAACACGAAAGTGTTGACTAGCAATGCCATTTTAAAACGGAAACTGTTGCCTAGCAATGTCATCAAAAAGTACTTTTGTCTAGCAATGTCATTTTAAAACACAATATTGCTACCTATTATAATCTTTTAAAAAAAGATACTGTTGCGTTGCAAAGTCAATTTCAGAGACAAAACTTCTACATTTCAATGCATTTTTCAAAGAGAAAATTTTTCATAGCAATGTAATTTTTAAATACAATTTTTCTTCCTAACAATGTATTTTTTCTATCACCGAAGTGTTGCCTAGCAATGCCAGTCTAAACCGGAAACTGTTGCCTAGCAATGGATTTTTAAATCAACTGACTGTTGCTTAGCAGTGGCATTTTGAACAAGAAAATGTTGCTTAGCAATGTCATCTCCAAACACGATACTGTTGCTTAGCAATGTCATCTATAAATAATAGTTTTTTTTATCCCTAAAGGATCTATACATACAATGAAAATATCGGTGAAATGCTAATGGCAAAACACGGGTTGTAAATTTTTCTTTAAAAGAAATATTACCTTTGCCTAGCAATGAGTTTAAACACGAAAGTGTTGCCTAGCAATGCCATTTTAAACCGCAAAATGTTGCCTGGCAATGAAGTTTTAAAACACCTGACTGTTGCTTAGCAATGAGGTTTTGAACAAGAAACTGTAGCTTAGCAATGTCATCCCCAAATAAAAAACTGTTGCCTAGCAATGTCATCTATAAATTACAGTTTTTTATCTCTCAATGATCTATACATACAATGAAAATATCGGTGATATGCTAATGGCAAAACAAGGGTTGTAAATTTTGCATTAATAGAAAGAATACTGTTGCCTAGCAATGAGTTTTAAAACACGAAAGTGTTGCCCAGCAATGCCATTTTAAACCGGAATCTGTTGCCTAGCAATGTCATCAAAAAGTACTTTTGTCTAGCAATGCCATTTTTAAACACAATATTGCTACCTATTATAATCTTTTAAAAAAAGATACTGTTGCGTTGCAATGTCAATTTCAGACACAAAACTTCTACATTTCAATGCATTTTTCAAAGAGAAAGTTTTTCCTAGCAATGTAATTTTTAAATACAATTTGGCTGCCTAACAATGTATTTTTTCTATCACCGAAGTGTTGCCTAGCAATGCCAGTCTAAACCGGAAACTGTTGCCTAGCAATGGATTTTTAAAACACCTGACTGTTTCTTAGCAATGGCATTTTGAACAAGAAACTGTTGCTTAGCAATGTCATCTCCAAACACGATACTGTTGATTAGCAATGTCATCTATAAATAATAGTTTTTTTTATCCCTAAAGGATCTATACATACAATGAAAATATCGGTGAAATGCTAATGGCAAAACACGGGTTGTAAATTTTTCTTTAAAAGAAATATTACCTTTGCCTAGCAATGAGTTTAAACACGAAAGTGTTGCCTAGCAATGCCATTTTAAACCGCAAATTGTTGCCTGGCAATGAAGTTTTAAAACACCTGACTGTTGCTTAGCAATGAGGTTTTGAACAAGAAACTGTAGCTTAGCAATGTCATCCCCAAATAAAAAACTGTTGCCTAGCAATGTCATCTATAAATTACAGTTTTTTTATCTCTCAATGATCTATACATACAATGAAAATATCGGTGATATGCTAATGGCAAAACAAGGGTTGTAAATTTTGCTTTAATAGAAAGAATACTGTTGCCTAGCAATGAGTTTTAAAACACGAAAGTGTTGCCCAGCAATGCCATTTTAAACCGGAAGCTGTTGCCTAGCAATGTCATCAAAAAGTACTTTTGTCTAGCAATGTCATTTTTAAACACAATATTGCTACCTATTATAATCTTTTAAAAAAAGATACTGTTGCGTTGCAATGTCAATTTCAGACACAAAACTTCTACATTTCAATGCATTTTTCAAAGAGAAACATTTTCCTAGCAATGTAATTTGTAAACACAACTTGGCTGCCTAACAATGTAATTTTTCTATCACCCAAGTGTTGCCTAGCAATGCCAGTCTAAACCGGAAACTGTTGCCTAGCAATGAAGTTTTAAAACACCTGACTGTTGCTTAGCAATGACATTTTGAACAAGAAACTGTAGCTTAGCAATGTCATCTCCAAATACAAAACTTTTGCCTAGCAATGTCATCTATAAGTTACAGTTTTTTTATCTCTCAATGATCTATACATACAATGAAAATATCGGTGATATGCTAATGGCAAAACACGGGTTGTAAATTTTGCTTTAATAGAAAGAATACTGTTGCCTAGCAATGAGTTTTAAAACACGAAAGTGTTGCCCAGCAATGCCATTTTAAACCGGAAGCTGTTGCCTAGCAATGTCATCAAAAAGAACTTTTGTTTAGCAATGCCATTTTTAAACACAATATTGCTACCTATTATAATCTTTTAAAAAAAGATACTGTTGCGTAGCACTGTCAATTTCAGACTCAGAACTTTTACCTTTCAATGCATTTCTCAAAGAGAAAATTTTTCCTAGCAATGTAATTTTTAAATACAGTTTGGGTGCCTAACAATTAAATTTTTCTATCACAAAAGTGTCGCCTAGAAATACCAGTATAACCGGAAACTGTTGCTTAGCAATGATGTTTTTAATCACCTGACTGTTCCTTAACAATGACATTTTGACCAAGAAACTATAGCCTAGCAACGCGATCTCCAAACGCGAAACTGTTGCCTAGCAATGTCATCTATAAGGAACAGTTTTTTATCTCTCAATGATCTATACATACAATGAAAGTATCAGTGATATGCTAATGGTATAACAGGGGTTGTAAATTTTGCTTTATTATAAAGAATACTGTCGCCTAGCAATGAGTTTAAAACACGAAAGTGTTGCCTAGCAATGCCATTTTAAACCGGGAACTGTCGCCTAGCAATATCATCAACAAGAACTGTTGCTAGGCAATGTCATTTTTAAACACAATATTGCTACCTATTATAAACTTCTTAAACTTCAACTGTTGCGTAGCAACGTCAATTTCAGACACAAAACTTTTACCTTTCAATGCATTTTTCAAAGAGAAACTTTTTCCTAGCAATGTAATTTTTAAATACAATTTGGCTGCCTAACAATGTAATTTTTCTATCACGAAAGTGTTGCCTAGCAATGTCAGTCTAAACCGGAAACTGTTGCCTAGAAATGAAGTTTTAAAACACCTGACTGTTGCTTAGCAATGACATTTGGAACAAGAAACTGTAGCTTAGCAATGCTATCTCCAAATAGGAAACTGTTGTCTAGCAATGTCATCTATAAGGAATAGTTTGTAATCCTTTAAAGATCTATAGATACAATGAAAATATCGGTGATATGCTAATGGCAAAACACGGGTTGTAAATTTCGCTTTAATAGAAAGAATACTGTTGCCTAGCAATGCCATATGAAACCGGGAACTGTTGCCTAGCAATGTCATAAAAAAAACTATTGCTTAGCAATGTCATTTTTAAACACAATATTGTTACATATTATAAACTTTTTAAAAATCAACTGTTGCATAGCAATGTCAATTTTGAGACACAAAACTTTTACCTTTCAATGCATTTTTCAAAGAGAAACTTTTTCCTAGCAATGTATTTTTTAAATACAATTTGGCTGCTTAACAATGTAATTTTTCTATCACCCAAGTGTTGCCTATCAATGCCAGTCTAAACCGGAAACTGTTGCCTAGCAATGAAGTTTTAAAACACCTGACTGTTGCTTACCAATGACATTTTGAAGAAGAAACTGTAGCTAAGAAATGCCATCCGCAAACAAGAAACTGTTGCCTAGCAATGTCATCTATAATTAATAGTTTTTTTATCTCTCAGTGACCTATACATACAATGAAAGTATCGGTGTTATGCTAATGGCAAAACACGGGTTGTAAATTTTGTTTAATAGAAAGAATACTGTTGCCTAGCAATGAGTTTTAAAACACGAAAGTGTGCCTTGCAATGCCATTTGAAACCGGGAACTGTTGCCTAGCAATGTCATCAAAAAGAACTTTTGTTTAGCAATGTCATTTTTAAACACAATATTGCTACCTATTATAAACATTTAAAAATGATACTGTTGCGTAGCAATGTCAATTTCTGACACGAAACCTTTACCTTTCAATGCATTTTTCAAAGTCGCAACTTTTTCCTAGCAATGTAACTTTTAAAGACAATATGGCTGCCTAACAGTTAAATGTTTCTATCACAAAAGTTTTGCCTAGCCATGCCAGTAAAACCGGAAACTGTTGCTTAGCAATGAAGTTTTTTATCACCTGACTGTTCCTTAGCAATGACATTTTGACCAAGAAACTATAGCCTAGCAATGCGATCTCCAAACGCGAAACAGTTGCCTAGCAATGTCATCTATAAGGAACAGTTTTTTTATCTCTCAATGATCTATACATACAAAGAAAGTATCAGTGATATGCTAATGGTATAACAGGGGTTGTAAATTTTGCTTTATTATAAAGAATACTGTCGCCTAGCAATGAGTTTAATACACGAAAGTGTTGCCTAGCAATGCCATTTTAAACTGGGAACAGTCGCCTAGCAATATCATCGACAAGAACTGTTGCTAAGCAATGTCATTTTGAAACACAATATTGCTACCTATTATAAACTTTTTTAAAATCAACTGTTTCGTAGCAACGTCAATTTCAGACACAAAACATTTACCTTTCAATGCATTTTTCAAAGAGAAACTTTTTTCTAGCAATGTAATTTTTAAATACAATTTGGCTGCCTAACAATGTAATTTTTTTATCACGCTAGTGTTGCCTAGCAATGTCAGTCTAAACCGGAAACTGTTGCCTAGCAATGAAGTTTTAAAACACCTGACTGTTGCTTAGCAATGACATTTTGAACAAGAAACTGTAGCTTAGCAATGCTATCTCCAAATAGGAAACTGTTGCCTAGCAATGTCATCTATAAGGAATAGTTTTTAATCCCTCAATGATCTATAGATACAATGAAAACATCGGTAATATGCTAATCGAAAAACACGTGTTAAATTTTGCTTTAATAGAAAGAATACTTTTGCCTAGGAATGAGTTTTAAAACACGAAAGTGTTGCCTAGCAATGCCATTTTAAGCCGGATACTGTTGCCTAGCAATGTCATCAAAAAAGAACTGTTGCTTAGCAATGTCATTTTTAAACACAATATTGCTACCTATTATAAACTAATTAAAATTCAACTGTTGCGTAGCAACGTCAATTTCAGACACAAAACTTTTATCTTTCAATGCATTTTTCAAAGAGATACTTTTTCCTAGCAATGTATTTTTTAAATACAATTTGGCTGCCTAACATTGTAATTTTTCTATCACAAAAGTTTTGCCTATCCATACCAGTATAACCGGAAACTGGTGCTTAGCAATGAAGTTTTTAATCACCTGACTGTTCCTTAACAATGACATTTTGACCAAGAAACTATAGCCTAGCAATGCGATCTCCAAACACGAAACTGTTGCCTAGCAATGTCATCTATAAGGAACAGTTTTTTATCTCTCAATGATCTATACATACAATGAAAGTATCAGTTTTATGTTAATGGTATAATAGGGGTTGTAAATTTAGCTTTAATAGAAAGAATACTGTTGCCTTGCAATGAGTTTTAAAACACGAAAGTGTTGCCTAGCAATGCCACTTAAAACCGGAAACTGTTTCCTAGCATTGAATTTTTAAAACACGAAAGTGTTGCCTAGCAATGTCATCTATAAGGAACAGTATTTATCTCTCAATGATCTATACATACAATGAAAATATCGGTGATATGCTAATGGCAAAACACGGGTTGTAAATTTTGCTTTAATAGAAAGAATACTGTTGCCTAGCAATGAGTTTTAAAACACGAAAGTGTTGACTAGCAATGCCATTTTAAAACGGAAACTGTTGCCTAGCAATGTCATCAAAAAGTACTTTTGTCTAGCAATGTCATTTTAAAACACAATATTGCTACCTATTATAATCTAAAAAAAAAGATACTGTTGCGTTGCAAAGTCAATTTCAGAGACAAAACTTCTACATTTCAATGCATTTTTCAAAGAGAAAATTTTTCCTAGCAATGTAATTTTTAAATACAATTTTTCTTCCTAACAATGTATTTTTTCTATCACCGAAGTGTTGCCTAGCAATGCCAGTCTAAACCGGAAACTGTTGCCTAGCAATGGATTTTTAAATCAACTGACTGTTGCTTAGCAGTGGCATTTTGAACAAGAAAATGTTGCTTAGCAATGTCATCTCCAAACACGATACTGTTGCTTAGCAATGTCATCTATAAATAATAGTTTTTTTTATCCCTAAAGGATCTATACATACAATGAAAATATCGGTGAAATGCTAATGGCAAAACACGGGTTGTAAATTTTTCTTTAAAAGAAATATTACCTTTGCCTAGCAATGAGTTTAAACACGAAAGTGTTGCCTAGCAATGCCATTTTAAACCGCAAATTGTTGCCTGGCAATGAAGTTTTAAAACACCTGACTGTTGCTTAGCAATGAGGTTTTGAACAAGAAACTGTAGCTTAGCAATGTCATCCCCAAATAAAAAACTGTTGCCTAGCAATGTCATCTATAAATTACAGTTTTTTTATCTCTCAATGATCTATACATACAATGAAAATATCGGTGATATGCTAATGGCAAAACAAGGGTTGTAAATTTTGCTTTAATAGAAAGAATACTGTTGCCTAGCAATGAGTTTTAAAACACGAAAGTGTTGCCCAGCAATGCCATTTTAAACCGGAAGCTGTTGCCTAGCAATGTCATCAAAAAGTACTTTTGTCTAGCAATGTCATTTTTAAACACAATATTGCTACCTATTATAATCTTTTAAAAAAAGATACTGTTGCGTTGCAATGTCAATTTCAGACACAAAACTTCTACATTTCAATGCATTTTTCAAAGAGAAAGTTTTTCCTAGCAATGTAATTTTTAAATACAATTTGGCTGCCTAACAATGTATTTTTTCTATCACCGAAGTGTTGCCTAGCAATGCCAGTCTAAACCGGAAACTGTTGCCTAGCAATGGATTTTTAAAACACCTGACTGTTTCTTAGCAATGGCATTTTGAACAAGAAACTGTTGCTTAGCAATGTCATCTCCAAACACGATACTGTTGATTAGCAATGTCATCTATAAATAATAGTTTTTTTTATCCCTAAAGGATCTATACATACAATGAAAATATCGGTGAAATGCTAATGGCAAAACACGGGTTGTAAATTTTTCTTTAAAAGAAATATTACCTTTGCCTAGCAATGAGTTTAAACACGAAAGTGTTGAATAGCAATGCCATTTTAAACCGCAAATTGTTGCCTGGCAATGAAGTTTTAAAACACCTGACTGTTGCTTAGCAATGAGGTTTTGAACAAGAAACTGTAGCTTAGTAATGCCATCTCCAAACACGAAACTGTTGCTTAGCAATGTCATCTTTAAATAATAGTTTTTTTATGTCCAAAGGATCTATACATACAATGAAAATATCGGTGATATGCTAATGGCAAAACACTGGTTGTAAATTTTGCTATAATAGAAAGAATACTGTTTCCTAGCAATGAGTTTTAAAACACGAAAGTGTTGCCCAGCAATGCCATTTTAAACCGGAAGCTGTTGCCTAGCAATGTCATCAAAAGGAACTTTTGTTTAGCAATGTCATTTTTAAACACAATATTGCTACCTATTATAATCTTTTAAAAAAAGATACTGTTGCGTAGCACTTCAATTTCAGACTCAGAACTTTTACCTTTCAATTCATTTTTCAAAGAGAAACATTTTCCTAGCAATGTAATTTGTAAACACAACTTGGCTGCCTAACAATGTAATTTTTCTATCACCCAAGTGTTGCCTAGCAATGCCAGTCTAAACCGGAAACTGCTGCCTAGCAATGAAGTTTTAAAACACCTGACTGTTGCTTAGCAATGACATTTTGAACAAGAAACTGTAGCTTAGCAATGTCATCTCCAAATACAAAACTTTTGCCTAGCAATGTCATCTATAAGTTACAGTTTTTTTATCTCTCAATGATCTATACATACAATGAAAATATCGGTGATATGCTAATGGCAAAACACGAGTTGTAAATTTCGCTTTAATAGAAAGAATACTGTTGCCTAGCAATGCCATATGAAACCGGGAACTGTTGCCTAGCAATGTCATAAAAAAAACTATTGCTTAGCAATGTCATTTTTCAACACAATATTGTTACATATTATAAACTTTTTAAAAATCAACTGTTGCATAGCAATGTCAATTTTGAGACACAAAACTTTTACCTTTCAATGCATTTTTCAAAGAGAAACTTTTTCCTAGCAATGTATTTTTTAAATACAATTTGGCTGCTTAACAATGTAATTTTTCTATCACCCAAGTGTTGCCTATCAATGCCAGTCTAAACCGGAAACTGCTGCCTAGCAATGAAGTTTTAAAACACCTGACTGTTGCTTAGCAATGACATTTTGAAGAAGAAACTGTAGCTAAGAAATGCCATCCGCAAACAAGAAACTGTTGCCTAGCAATGTCATCTATAATTAATAGTTTTTTTATCTCTCAGTGACCTATACATACAATGAAAATATCGGTGTTATGCTAATGGCAAAACACGGGTTGTAAATTTTGTTTAATAGAAAGAATACTGTTGCCTAGCAAAGAGTTTTAAAACACGAAAGTGTGCCTTGCAATGCCATTTGAAACCGGGAACTGTTGCCTTGCAATGTCATCAAAAAGAACTTCTGTTTAGCAATGTCATTTTTAAACACAATATTGCTACCTATTATAAACTTTTTAAAAATGATACTGTTGCGTAGCAATGTCAATTTCTGACACGAAACCTTTACCTTTCAATGCATTTTTCAAAGTCGCAACTTTTTCCTAGCAATGTAACTTTTAAAGACAAATGGCTGCCTAACAATTAAATTTTTCTATCACAAAAGTGTTGCCTAGCCATGTCAGTATAACCGGAAACTGTTGCTTAGCAATGAAGACTTTAATCACCTGACTGTTGCTGAGCAATGACATTTTGAACAAAAAACTGTAGCTTAGCAATGCCATCTCCAAATACGAAACTGTTGCCTAGCAATGTTTATCTATAAGGAATAGTTTTTAATCCCTCAATGATCTATACATACAATGAAAATATCGGTGATATCTAATGGCAAAACATGGGTTGTAAATTTTGCTTTAATAGAAAGAATACTGTTGCTTAGCAATGAGTTTAAAACACGAAAGTGTTGCCTAGCAATGCCATTTTAAACCGGGAACTGTTGCCTAGCAATGTCATAAAAAAGAACTGTTGCTTAGCAATGTCATCTTTAAACACAATATTGCTACATATTAAAAGCTTTTAAAAAAAGATACTGTTGTGTAGCATTGTCAATTTCTGAGACGAAACCTTTACCTTTCCTTGCATTTTTCAAAGAGAAACTTTTTCCTTGCAATGTAATTTTTAAATACAATTTGGCTGCCTAACAATGTAATTTTTCTATCACGAAAGTGTTGCCTAGCAATGTCAGTCTAAACCGGAAACTGTTGCCTAGCAATGAAGTTTTAAAACACCTGACTGTTGCTTAGCAATGATATTTTGAACAAGAAACTGTAGCTTAGCAATGCCATCTCCAAACATGAAACGATTGCCTAGCAATGTCATCTATAAGGAATAGTTATTAATCCCTCAATGATCTATACATACAATGAAAATATCGGTGATATGCTAATGGCAAAACATGGGTTATAAATTTTGCTTTAACAGAAAGAATACTGTTGCCTAGCAATGCCATATGAAACCGGGAACTGTTGCCTAGCAATGTCATCAACAAGAACTGTTGCTTAGCAATGTCATTTTTAAACACAATATTGTTACCTATTATAAACTTTTTAAAAATCTACTGTCGCATAGCAATGTCAATTTCAGACACAAAACTTTTACCTTTCAATGCATGTTTCAAAGAGAAACTTTTTCCTAGAAATGTAATTTTTAAATACAATTTGGCTGCCTAACAATGTAATTTTTCTATAATCCAACTGTTGCCTAGCAATGCCAGTCTAAACCGAAAACTGTTGAAAGCAATGAAGTTTTAAAACACCTGACTGTTGCTTAGCAATGACATTTTGAACAAGAAACTTTAGCTAAGCAATGCCATTTACAAACACGAAACTGTTGCCTAGCAATGTCATCTATACATAATAGTTTCTTTTATCTCTCAATGATCTATACATACAATGAAAATATCGGTGATATGCTAATGGCAAAACATGGGTTATAAATTTTGCTTTAACAGAAAGAATACTGTTGCCTAGCAATGCCATATGAAACCGGAAACTGTCGCCAAGGAATATCATCAACAAGAACTGTTGCTAAGCAATGTCATTTTTAAACACAATATTGCTACCTATTATAAACTTTTTTAAAATCAACTGTTTCGTAGCAACGTCAATTTCAGACACAAAACTTTTACCTTTCAATGCATTTCTCAAAGAGAAAATTTTTCCTAGCAATGTAATTTTTAAATACAGTTTGGGTTCATAACAGTTAAATTTTTCTATCACAAAAGTGTTGCCTAGCCATGCCATTAAAACCGGAAACTGTTGCTTAGCAATGAAGTTTTTAATCACCTGACTGTTCCTTAGCAATGACATTTTGACCTATAAACTATAGCCTAGCAATGCGATCTCCAAACGCGAAACAGTTGCCTAGCAATGTCATCTATAAGGAACAGTTTTTTATCTCTCAATGATCTATACATACAAAGAAAGTATCAGTGATATGCTAATGGTATAACAGGGGATGTAAATTTTGCTTTATTATAAAGACTACTGTCGCCTAGCAATGAGTTTAATACACGAAAGTGTTGCCTAGCAATGCCATTTTAAACCGGGAACAGTCGCCTAGCAATATCATCGACAAGAACTGTTGCTAAGCAATGTCATTTTTAAACACAATATTGCTACCTATTATAAACTTTTTTAAAATCAACTGTTTCGTAGGAACGTCAATTTCAGACACAAAACCTTTACCTTTCAATGCATTTTTCAAAGAGAAACTTTTTTCTAGCAATGTAATTTTTAAATACAATTTGGCTGCCTAAGAATGTAATTTTTTTATCACGCTAGTGTTGCCTAGCAATGTCAGTCTAAACCGGAAACTTTTGCCTAGCAATGAAGTTTTAAAACACCTGACTGTTGCTTAGCAATGACATTTTGAACAAGAAACTGTAGCTTAGCAATGCTATCTCCAAATAGGAAACTGTTGCCTAGCAATGTCATCTATAAGGAATAGTTTTTAATCCCTCAATGATCTATAGATACAATGAAAACATCGGTGATATGCTAATGGAAAAACACGTGTTAAATTTTGCTTTAATAGAAAGAATACTGTTGCCTAGGAATGAGTTTTAAAACACGAAAGTGTTGCCTAGCAATGCCATTTTAAACCGGATACTGTTGCCTAGCAATGTCATCAAAAAGAACTGTTGCTTAGCAATGTCATTTTTAAACACAATAATGCTACCTATTATAAACTTATTAAAATTCAACTGTTGCGTAGCAACGTCAATTTCAGACACAAAACGTTTACCTTTCAATGCATTTTTCAAAGAGAAACTTTTTCCTAGCAATGTATTTTTTAAATACAATTTGGCTGCCTAACATTGTAATTTTTCTATCACAAAAGTTTTGCCTATCCATACCAGTATAACCGGAAACTGTTGCTTAGCAATGAAGTTTTTAATCACCTGACTGTTCCTTAACAATGACATTTTGACCAAGAAACTATAGCCTAGCAATGCGATCTCCAAACGCGAAACTGTTGCCTAGCAATGTCATCTATAAGGAACAGTTTTTTATCTCTCAATGATCTATACATACAATGAAAGTATCAGTGATATGCTAATGGTATAACAGGGGTTGTAAATTTTGCTTTATTATAAAGAATACTGTCGCCTAGCAATGAGTTTAAAACACGAAAGTGTTGCCTAGCAATGCCATTTTAAACCGGGAACTGTCGCCTAGCAATATCATCAACAAGAACTGTTGCTAGGCAATGTCATTTTTAAACACAATATTGCTACCTATTATAAACTTTTTAAAATTCAACTGTTGCGTAGCAACGTCAATTTCAGACACAAAACGTTTACTTTTCAATGCATTTTTCAAAGAGAAACTTTCTCCTAGCAATGTAATTTTTAAATACAATTTGGCTGCCTAACAATGTACTTTTTCTATCACGAAAGTGTTGCCTAGCAATGTCAGTCTAAACCGGAAACTGTTGCCTAGCAATGAAGTTTTAAAACACCTGACTGTTGCTTAGCAATGACATTTGGAACAAGAAACTGTAGCTTAGCAATGCTATCTCCAAATAGGAAACTGTTGCCTAGCAATGTCATCTATAAGGAATAGTTTTTAATCCTTTAAAGATCTATAGATACAATGAAAATATCGGTGATATGCTAATGGCAAAACACGGGTTGTAAATTTTGCTTTAATAGAAAAAATACTGTTGCCTAGCAATGAGTTTTAAAACACGAAAGTGTGCCTTGCAATGCCATTTGAAACCGGGAACTGTTGCCTAGCAATGTCATCAAAAAGAACTTTTGTTTAGCAATGTCATTTTTAAACACAATATTGCTACCTATTATAAACTTTTTAAAAATGATACTGTTGCGTAGCAATGTCAATTTCTGACACGAAACCTTTACCTTTCAATGCATTTTTCAAAGTCGCAACTTTTTCCTAGCAATGTAACTTTTAAAGACAATATGGCTGCCTAACAATTAAATTTTTCTATCACAAAAGTGTTGCCTAGCCATGTCAGTATAACCGGAAACTGTTGCTTAGCAATGAAGATTTTAATCACCTGACTGTTGCTGAGCAATGACATTTTGAACAAAAAACTGTAGCTTAGCAATGCCATCTCCAAATACGAAACTGTTGCCTAGCAATGTCATCTATAAGGAATAGTTTAAAATCCCTCAATGATCTATACATACAATGAAAATATCGGTGATATCTAATGGCAAAACATGGGTTGTAAATTTTGCTTTAATAGAAACAATACTTTTGCCTAGCAATGAGTTTTAAAACACGAAAGTGTTGCCTAGCAATGCCATTTGAAACCGGAAACTGTCGCCTAGCAATGTCATTAACAAGAACTGTTGCTTAGCAATGTCATTTTTAAACACAATATTGCTACCTGTTATAAACTTTTTTAAAAATCATCTGTTGCGTAGCAATGTCAATTTCTGGCACGATACCTTTACCTTTCAATGCATTTTTCAAAGTCGCAACTTTTTCCTAGCAATGTAACTTTTAAAGACAATTTGGCTGCCGAACAATTAAATTTTTCTATCACAAAAGTGTTGCCTACCCATGCCAGTATAACCGGAAACTGTTACTTAGCAATGAAGATTTTAATCACCTGACTGTTGCTTACCAATGACATTTTGACCAAGAAACTATAGCCTAGCAATGCGATCTCCAAACGCGAAACAGTTGCCCTGCAGTGTCATCTATAAGGAACAGTTTTTATCTCTCAATGATCTATACATACAATGAAAGTATCAGTGATATGCTAATGGTATAAGAGGGGTTGTAAATTTTGCTTTATTATAAAGAATACTGTCGCCTAGCAATGAGTTTAATACACGAAAGTGTTGCCTAGCAATGCCATTTTAAACCGGGAACAGTCGCCTAGCAATATCATCGACAAGAACTCTTGCTAAGCAATGTCATTTTTAAACACAATATTGCTACCTATTATAAACTTATTAAAATTCATCTGTTGCGTAGCAACGTCAATTTCAGACACAAAACTTTTACCTTTCAATGCATTTTTCAAAGAGAAACTTTTTCCTAGCAATGTATTTTTTAAATACAATTTGGCTGCCTAACATTGTAATTTTTCTATCACAAAAGTTTTGCCTATCCATACCAGTATAACCGGAAACTGTTGCTTAGCAATGAAGTTTTTAATCACCTGACTGTTCCTTAACAATGACATTTTGACCAAGAAGCTATAGCCTAGCAATGCGATCTCCAAACGCGAAACTGTTGCCTAGCAATGTCATCTATAAGGAACAGTTTTTTATCTCTCAATGATCTATACATACAATGAAAGTATCAGTGATATGCTAATGGTATAACAGGGGTTGTAAATTTTGCTTTATTATAAAGAATACTGTCGCCTAGCAATGAGTTTAAAACACGAAAGTGTTGCCTAGCAATGCCATTTTAAACCGGGAACTGTCGCCTAGCAATATCATCAACAAGAACTGTTGCTAGGCAATGTCATTTTTAAACACAATATTGCTACCTATTATAAACTTCTTAAACTTCAACTGTTGCGTAGCAACGTCAATTTCAGACACAAAACTTTTACCTTTCAATGCATTTTTCAAAGAGAAACGTTTTCCTAGCAATGTAATTTTTAAATACAATTTGGCTGCCTAACAATGTAATTTTTCTATCACGAAAGTGTTGCCTAGCAATGTCAGTCTAAACCGGAAACTGTTGCCTAGAAATGAAGTTTTAAAACACCTGACTGTTGCTTAGCAATGACATTTGGAACAAGAAACTGTAGCTTAGCAATGCTATCTCCAAATAGGAAACTGTTGTCTAGCAATGTCATCTATAAGGAATAGTTTGTAATCCTTTAAAGATCTATAGATACAATGAAAATATCGGTGATATGCTAATGGCAAAACACGGGTTGTAAATTTCGCTTTAATAGAAAGAATACTGTTGCCTAGCAATGCCATATGAAACCGGGAACTGTTGCCTAGCAATGTCATAAAAAAACTATTGCTTAGCAATGTCATTTTTAAACACAATATTGTTACATATTATAAACTTTTTAAAAATCAACTGTTGCATAGCAATGTCAATTTTGAGACACAAAACTTTTACCTTTAAATGCATTTTTCAAAGAGAAACTTTTTCCTAGCAATGTATTTTTTAAATACAATTTGGCTGCTTAACAATGTAATTTTTCTATCACCCAAGTGTTGCCTATCAATGCCAGTCTAAACCGGAAACTGTTGCCTAGCAATGAAGTTTTAAAACACCTGACTGTTGCTTAGCAATGACGTTTTGAAGAAGAAACTGTAGCTAAGAAATGCCATCCGCAAACAAGAAACTGTTGCCTAGCAATGTCATCTATAATTAATAGTTTTTTTATCTCTCAGTGACCTATACATACAATGAAAATATCGGTGTTATGCTAATGGCAAAACACGGGTTGTAAATTTTGTTTAATAGAAAGAATACTGTTGCCTAGCAATGAGTTTTAAAACACGAAAGTGTGCCTTGCAATGCCATTTGAAACCGGGAACTGTTGCCTAGCAATGTCATCAAAAAGAACTTTTGTTTAGCAATGTCATTTTTAAACACAATATTGCTACCTATTATAAACTTTTTAAAAATGATACTGTTGCGTAGCAATGTCAATTTCTGACACGAAACCTTTACCTTTCAATGCATTTTTCAAAGTCGCAACTTTTTCCTAGCAATGTAACTTTTAAAGACAATATGGCTGCCTAACAGTTAAATTTTTCTATCACAAAAGTGTTGCCTAGCCATGCCAGTAAAACCGGAAACTGTTGATTAGCAATGAAGTTTTTAATCACCTGACTGTTCCTTAGCAATGACATTTTGACCAAGAAACTATAGCCTAGCAATGCGATCTCCAAACGCGAAACAGTTGCCTAGCAATGTCATCTATAAGGAACAGTTTTTATCTCTCAATGATCTATACATACAAAGAAAGTATCAGTGATATGCTAATGGTATAACAGGGGTTGTAAATTTTGCTTTATTATAAAGAATACTGTCGCCTAGCAATGAGTTTAATACACGAAAGTGTTGCCTAGCAATGCCATTTTAAACCGGGAACAGTCGCCTAGCAATATCATCGACAAGAACTGTTGCTAAGCAATGTCATTTTTAAACACAATATTGCTACCTATTATAAACTTATTAAAATTCAACTGTTGCGTAGCAACGTCAATTTCAGACACAAAACTTTTACCTTTCAATGCATTTTTCAAAGAGAAACTTTTTCCTAGCAATGTATTTTTTAAATACAATTTGGCTGCCTAACATTGTAATTTTTCTATCACAAAAGTTTTGCCTACCCATACCAGTATAACCGGAAACTGTTGCTTAGCAATGAAGTTTTTAATCACCTGACTGTTCCTTAACAATGACATTTTGACCAAGAAACTATAGCCTAGCAATGCGATCTCCAAACGCGAAACTGTTGCCTAGCAATGTCATCTATAAGGAACAGTTTTTTATCTCTCAATGATCTATACATACAATGAAAGTATCAGTGATATGCTAATGGTATAACAGGGGTTGTAAATTTTGCTTTATTATAAAGAATACTGTCGCCTAGCAATGAGTTTAAAACACGAAAGTGTTGCCTAGCAATGCCATTTTAAACCGGGAACTGTCGCCTAGCAATATTATCAACAAGAACTGTTGCTAGGCTATGTCATTTTTAAACACAATATTGCTACCTATTATAAACTTTTTAAAATTCAACTGTTTCGTAGCAACGTCAATTTCAGACACAAAACGTTTACCTTTCAATGCATTTTTCAAAGAGAAACTTTTTCCTAGCAATGTAATTTTTAAATACGTTTTGGCTGCCTAACAATTTACTTTTTCTATCACGAAAGTGTTGCCTAGCAATGTCAGTCTAAACCGGAAACTGTTGCCTAGCAATGAAGTTTTAAAACACCTGACTGTTGCTTAGCAATGATATTTTGAACAAGAAACTGTAGCTTAGCAATGCCATCTCCAAACATGAAACGATTGCCTAGCAATGTCATCTATAAGGAATAGTTTTTAATCCCTCAATGATCTATACATACAATGAAAATATCGGTGATATGCTAATGGCAAAACATGGGTTATAAATTTTGCTTTAACAGAAAGAATACTGTTGCCTAGCAATGCCATATGAAACCGGGAACTGTTGCCTAGCAATGTCATCAACAAGAACTGTTGCTTAGCAATGTCATTTTTAAACACAATATTGTTACCTATTATAAACTTTTTAAAAATCAACTGTCGCATAGCAATGTCAATTTCAGACACAAAACTTTTACCTTTCAATGCATGTTTCAAAGAGAAACTTTTTCCTAGAAATGTAATTTTTAAATACAATTTGGCTGCCTAACAATTTAATTTTTCTATCATCCAACTGTTGCCTAGCAATGCCATTTGAAACCGGAAACTGTCGCCAAGCAATATCATCAACAAGAACTGTTGCTAAGCAATGTCATTTTTAAACACAATATTGCTACCTATTATAAACTTTTTTAAAATCAACTGTTTCGTAGCAACGTCAATTTCAGACACAAAACTTTTACCTTTCAATGCATTTCACAAAGAGAAAATTTTTCCTAGCAATGTAATTTTTAAATACAGTTTGGGTGCCTAACAATTAAATTTTTCTATCACAAAAGTGTTGCCTAGCCATGCCAGTAAAACCGGAAACTGTTGCTTAGCAATGAAGTTTTTAATCACCTGACTGTTTTTTAGCAATGACATTTTGACCAAGAAACTATAGCCTAGCAATGCGATCTCCAAACGCGAAACAGTTGCCTAGCAATGTCATCTATAAGGAACAGTTTTTTATCTCTCAATGATCTATACATACAAAGAAAGTATCAGTGATATGCTAATGGTATAACAGGGGATGTAAATTTTGCTTTATTATAAAGAATACTGTCGCCTAGCAATGAGTTTAATACACGAAAGTGTTGCCTAGCAATGCCATTTTAAACCGGGAACAGTCGCCTAGCAATATCATCGACAAGAACTGTTGCTAAGCAATGTCATTTTTAAACACAATATTGCTACCTATTATAAACTTTTTTAAAATCAACTGTTTCGTAGGAACGTCAATTTCAGACACAAAACCTTTACATTTCAATGCATTTTTCAAAGAGAAACTTTTTTCTAGCAATGTAATTTTTAAATACAATTTGGCTGCCTAAGAATGTAATTTTTTTATCACGCTAGTGTTGCCTAGCAATGTCAGTCTAAACCGGAAACTGTTGCCTAGCAATGAAGTTTTAAAACACCTGACTGTTGCTTAGCAATGACATTTTGAACAAGAAACTGTAGCTTAGCAATGCTATCTCCAAATAGGAAACTGTTGCCTAGCAATGTCATCTATAAGGAATAGTTTTTAATCCCTCAATGATCTATAGATACAATGAAAACATCGGTGATATGCTAATGGAAAAACACGTGTTAAATTTTGCTTTAATAGAAAGAATACTGTTGCCTAGGAATGAGTTTTAAAACACGAAAGTGTTGCCTAGCAATGCCATTTTAAACCGGATACTGTTGCCTAGCAATGTCATCAAAAAGAACTGTTGCTTAGCAATGTCATTTTTAAACACAATATTGCTACCTATTATAAACTTATTAAAATTCAAGTGTTGCGTAGCAACGTCAATTTCAGACACAAAACTTTTACCTTTCAATGCATTTTTCAAAGAGAAACTTTTTCCTAGCAATGTATTTTTTAAATACAATTTGGCTGCCTAACATTGTAATTTTTCTATCACAAAAGTTTTGCCTATCCATACCAGTATAACCGGAAACTGTTGCTTAGCAATGAAGTTTTTAATCACCTGACTGTTCCTTAACAATGACATTTTGACCAAGAAACTATAGCCTAGCAATGCGATCTCCAAACGCGAAACTGTTGCCTAGCAATGTCATCTATAAGGAACAGTTTTTTATCTCTCAATGATCTATACATACAATGAAAGTATCAGTGATATGCTAATGGTATAACAGGGGTTGTAAATTTTGCTTTATTATAAAGAATACTGTCGCCTAGCAATGAGTTTAAAACACGAAAGTGTTGCCTAGCAATGCCATTTTAAACCGGGAACTGTCGCCTAGCAATATTATCAACAAGAACTGTTGCTAGGCTATGTCATTTTTAAACACAATATTGCTACCTATTATAAACTTTTTAAAATTCAACTGTTTCGTAGCAACGTCAATTTCAGACACAAAACGTTTACCTTTCAATGCATTTTTCAAAGAGAAACTTTTTCCTAGCAATGTAATTTTTAAATACGTTTTGGCTGCCTAACAATGTACTTTTTCTATCACGAAAGTGTTGCCTAGCAATGTCAGTCTAAACCGGAAACTGTTGCCTAGCAATGAAGTTTTAAAACACCTGACTGTAGCTTAGCAATGATATTTTGAACAAGAAACTGTAGCTTAGCAATGCTATCTCCAAATAGGAAACTGTTGCCTAGCAATGTCATCTATAAGGAATAGTTTTTAATCCTTTAAAGATCTATAGATACAATGAAAATATCGGTGATATGCTAATGGCAAAACACGGGTTGTAAATTTTGCTTTAATAGAAAGAATACTGTTGCCTAGCAATGAGTTTTAAAACACGAAAGTGTGCCTTGCAATGCCATTTGAAACCGGGAACTGTTGCCTAGCAATGTCATCAAAAAGAACTTTTGTTTAGCAATGTCATTTTTAAACACAATATTGCTACCTATTATAAACTTTTTAAAAATGATACTGTTGCGTAGCAATGTCAATTTCTGACACGAAACCTTTACCTTTCAATGCATTTTTCAAAGTCGCAACTTTTTCCTAGCAATGTAACTTTTAAAGACAATTTGGCTGCCTAACAATTAAATTTTTCTATCACAAAAGTGTTGCCTAGCCATGTCAGTATAACCGGAAACTGTTGCTTAGCAATGAAGATTTTAATCACCTGACTGTTGCTGAGCAATGACATTTTGAACAAAAAACTGTAGCTTAGCAATGCCATCTCCAAATACGAAACTGTTGCCTAGCAATGTCATCTATAAGGAATAGTTTAAAATCCCTCAATGATCTATACATACAATGAAAATATCGGTGATATCTAATGGCAAAACATGGGTTGTAAATTTTGCTTTAATAGAAACAATACTTTTGCCTAGCAATGAGTTTTAAAACACGAAAGTGTTGCCTAGCAATGCCATTTGAAACCGGAAACTGTCGCCTAGCAATGTCATTAACAAGAACTGTTGCTTAGCAATGTCATTTTTAAACACAATATTGCTACCTGTTATAAACTTTTTTAAAAATCATCTGTTGCGTAGCAATGTCAATTTCTGGCACGATACCTTTACCTTTCAATGCATTTTTCAAAGTCGCAACTTTTTCCTAGCAATGTAACTTTTAAAGACAATTTGGCTGCCGAACAATTAAATTTTTCTATCACAAAAGTGTTGCCTACCCATGCCAGTATAACCGGAAACTGTTACTTAGCAATGAAGATTTTAATCACCTGACTGTTGCTTACCAATGACATTTTGACCAAGAAACTATAGCCTAGCAATGCGATCTCCAAACGCGAAACAGTTGCCCTGCAGTGTCATCTATAAGGAACAGTTTTTATCTCTCAATGATCTATACATACAATGAAAGTATCAGTGATATGCTAATGGTATAAGAGGGGTTGTAAATTTTGCTTTATTATAAAGAATACTGTCGCCTAGCAATGAGTTTAATACACGAAAGTGTTGCCTAGCAATGCCATTTTAAACCGGGAACAGTCGCCTAGCAATATCATCGACAAGAACTGTTGCTAAGCAATGTCATTTTTAAACACAATATTGCTACCTAGTATAAAATTTTTAAAATCAACTGTTTCGTAGGAACGTCAATTTCAGACACAAAACCTTTACCTTTCAATGCATTTTTCAAAGAGAAACTTTTTTCTAGCAATGTAATTTTTAAATACAATTTGGCTGCCTAACAATGTAATTTTTTTATCACGCTAGTGTTGCCTAGCAATGTCAGTCTAAACCGGAAACTGTTGCCTAGCAATGAAGTTTTAAAACACCTGACTGTTGCTTAGCAATGACATTTTGAACAAGAAACTGTAGCTTAGCAATGCTATCTCCAAATAGGAAACTGTTGCCTAGCAATGTCATCTATAAGGAATAGTTTTTAATCCCTCAATGATCTATAGATACAATGAAAACATCGGTGATATGCTAATGGAAAAACACGTGTTAAATTTTGCTTTAATAGAAAGAATACTGTTGCCTAGGAATGAGTTTTAAAACACGAATGTGTTGCCTAGCAATGCCATTTTAAACCGGATACTGTTGCCTAGCAATGTCATCAAAAAGAACTGTTGCTTAGCAATGTCATTTTTAAACACAATATTGCTACCTATTATAAACTTATTAAAATTCAACTGTTGCGTAGCAACGTCAATTTCAGACACAAAACTTTTACCTTTCAATGCATTTTTCAAAGAGAAACTTTTTCCTAGCAATGTATTTTTTAAATACAATTTGGCTGCCTAACATTGTAATTTTTCTATCACAAAAGTTTTGCCTATCCATACCAGTATAACCGGAAACTGTTGCTTAGCAATGAAGTTTTTAATCACCTGACTGTTCCTTAACAATGACATTTTGACCAAGAAGCTATAGCCTAGCAATGCGATCTCCAAACGCGAAACTGTTGCCTAGCAATGTCATCTATAAGGAACAGTTTTTTATCTCTCAATGATCTATACATACAATGAAAGTATCAGTGATATGCTAATGGTATAACAGGGGTTGTAAATTTTGCTTTATTATAAAGAATACTGTCGCCTAGCAATGAGTTTAAAACACGAAAGTGTTGCCTAGCAATGCCATTTTAAACCGGGAACTGTCGCCTAGCAATATCATCAACAAGAACTGTTGCTAGGCAATGTCATTTTTAAACACAATATTGCTACCTATTATAAACTTCTTAAACTTCAACTGTTGCGTAGCAACGTCAATTTCAGACACAAAACTTTTACCTTTCAATGCATTTTTCAAAGAGAAACGTTTTCCTAGCAATGTAATTTTTAAATACAATTTGGCTGCCTAACAATGTAATTTTTCTATCACGAAAGTGTTGCCTAGCAATGTCAGTCTAAACCGGAAACTGTTGCCTAGAAATGAAGTTTTAAAACACCTGACTGTTGCTTAGCAATGACATTTGGAACAAGAAATTGTAGCTTAGCAATGCTATCTCCAAATAGGAAACTGTTGTCTAGCAATGTCATCTATAAGGAATAGTTTGTAATCCTTTAAAGATCTATAGATACAATGAAAATATCGGTGATATGCTAATGGCAAAACACGGGTTGTAAATTTCGCTTTAATAGAAAGAATACTGTTGCCTAGCAATGCCATATGAAACCGGGAACTGTTGCCTAGCAATGTCATAAAAAAAACTATTGCTTAGCAATGTCATTTTTAAACACAATATTGTTACATATTATAAACTTTTTAAAAATCAACTGTTGCATAGCAATGTCAATTTTGAGACACAAAACTTTTACCTTTAAATGCATTTTTCAAAGAGAAACTTTTTCCTAGCAATGTATTTTTTAAATACAATTTGGCTGCTTAACAATGTAATTTTTCTATCACCCAAGTGTTGCCTATCAATGCCAGTCTAAACCGGAAACTGTTGCCTAGCAATGAAGTTTTAAAACACCTGACTGTTGCTTAGCAATGACATTTTGAAGAAGAAACTGTAGCTAAGAAATGCCATCCGCAAACAAGAAACTGTTGCCTAGCAATGTCATCTATAATTAATAGTTTTTTTATCTCTCAGTGACCTATACATACAATGAAAATATCGGTGTTATGCTAATGGCAAAACACGGGTTGTAAATTTTGTTTAATAGAAAGAATACTGTTGCCTAGCAATGAGTTTTAAAACACGAAAGTGTGCCTTGCAATTCCATTTGAAACCGGGAACTGTTGCCTAGCAATGTCATCAAAAAGAACTTTTGTTTAGCAATGTCATTTTTAAACACAATATTGCTACCTATTATAAACTTTTTAAAAATGATACTGTTGCGTAGCAATGTCAATTTCTGACACGAAACCTTTACCTTTCAATGCATTTTTCAAAGTCGCAACTTTTTCCTAGCAATGTAACTTTTAAAGACAATATGGCTGCCTAACAGTTAAATTTTTCTATCACAAAAGTGTTGCCTAGCCATGCCAGTAAAACCGGAAACTGTTGATTAGCAATTAAGTTTTTAATCACCTGACTGTTCCTTAGCAATGACATTTTGACCAAGAAACTATAGCCTAGCAATGCGATCTCCAAACGCGAAACAGTTGCCTAGCAATGTCATCTATAAGGAACAGTTTTTATCTCTCAATGATCTATACATACAAAGAAAGTATCAGTGATATGCTAATGGTATAACAGGGGTTGTAAATTTTGCTTTATTATAAAGAATACTGTCGCCTAGCAATGAGTTTAATACACGAAAGTGTTGCCTAGCAATGCCATTTTAAACCGGGAACAGTCGCCTAGCAATATCATCGACAAGAACTGTTGCTAAGCAATGTCATTTTTAAACACAATATTGCTACCTATTATAAACTTATTAAAATTCAACTGTTGCGTAGCAACGTCAATTTCAGACACAAAACTTTTACCTTTCAATGCATTTTTCAAAGAGAAACTTTTTCCTAGCAATGTATTTTTTAAATACAATTTGGCTGCCTAACATTGTAATTTTTCTATCACAAAAGTTTTGCCTATCCATACCAGTATAACCGGAAACTGTTGCTTAGCAATGAAGTTTTTAATCACCTGACTGTTCCTTAACAATGATATTTTGACCAAGAAACTATAGCCTAGCAATGCGATCTCCAAACGCGAAACTGTTGCCTAGCAATGTCATCTATAAGGAACAGTTTTTTATCTCTCAATGATCTATACATACAATGAAAGTATCAGTGATATGCTAATGGTATAACAGGGGTTGTAAATTTTGCTTTATTATAAAGAATACTGTCGCCTAGCAATGAGTTTAATACACGAAAGTGTTGCCTAGCAATGCCATTTTAAACCGGGAACTGTCGCCTAGCAATATTATCAACAAGAACTGTTGCTAGGCTATGTCATTTTTAAACACAATATTGCTACCTATTATAAACTTTTTAAAATTCAACTGTTTCGTAGCAACGTCAATTTCAGACACAAAACGTTTACCTTTCAATGCATTTTTCAAAGAGAAACTTTTTCCTAGCAATGTAATTTTTAAATACGTTTTGGCTGCCTAACAATGTACTTTTTCTATCACGAAAGTGTTGCCTAGCAATGTCAGTCTAAACCGGAAACTGTTGCCTAGCAATGAAGTTTTAAAACACCTGACTGTTGCTTAGCAATGATATTTTGAACAAGAAACTGTAGCTTAGCAATGCCATCTCCAAACATGAAACGATTGCCTAGCAATGTCATCTATAAGGAATAGTTTTTAATCCCTCAATGATCTATACATACAATGAAAATATCGGTGATATGCTAATGGCAAAACATGGGTTATAAATTTTGCTTTAACAGAAAGAATACTGTTGCCTAGCAATGCCATATGAAACCGGGAACTGTTGCCTAGCAATGTCATCAACAAGAACTGTTGCTTAGCAATGTCATTTTTAAACACAATATTGTTACCTATTATAAACTTTTTAAAAATCAACTGTCGCATAGCAATGTCAATTTCAGACACAAAACTTTTACCTTTCAATGCATGTTTCAAAGAGAAACTTTTTCCTAGAAATGTAATTTTTAAATACAATTTGGCTGCCTAACAATTTAATTTTTCTATCATCCAACTGTTGCCTAGCAATGCCAGTCTAAACCGGAAACTGTTGAAAGCAATGAAGTTTTAAAACACCTGACTGTTGCTTAGCAATGACATTTTGAACAAGAAACTTTAGCTAAGCAATGCCATCTACAAACACGAAACTGTTGCCTAGCAATGTCATCTATACATAATAGTTTCTTTTATCTCTCAATGATCTATACATACAATGAAAATATCGGTGATATGCTAATGGCAAAACACGGGTTGTATTTTTGCTTTAATAGAAAGAAAACTGTTGCCTAGCAATGAGTTTTAAAACACGAAAGTGTTGCCTAGCAATGCCATTTGAAACCGGAAACTGTCGCCAAGCAATATCATCAACAAGAACTGTTGCTAAGCAATGTCATTTTTAAACACAATATTGCTACCTATTATAAACTTTTTTAAAATCAACTGTTTCGTAGCAACGTCAATTTCAGACACAAAACTTTTACCTTTCAATGCATTTCACAAAGAGAAAATTTTTCCTAGCAATGTAATTTTTAAATACAGTTTGGGTGCCTAACAATTAAATTTTTCTATCACAAAAGTGTTGCCTAGCCATGCCAGTAAAACCGGAAACTGTTGCTTAGCAATGAAGTTTTTAATCACCTGACTGTTTTTTAGCAATGACATTTTGACCAAGAAACTATAGCCTAGCAATGCGATCTCCAAACGCGAAACAGTTGCCTAGCAATGTCATCTATAAGGAACAGTTTTTTATCTCTCAATGATCTATACATACAAAGAAAGTATCAGTGATATGCTAATGGTATAACAGGGGATGTAAATTTTGCTTTATTATAAAGAATACTGTCGCCTAGCAATGAGTTTAATACACGAAAGTGTTGCCTAGCAATGCCATTTTAAACCGGGAACAGTCGCCTAGCAATATCATCGACAAGAACTGTTGCTAAGCAATGTCATTTTTAAACACAATATTGCTACCTAGTATAAAATTTTTAAAATCAACTGTTTCGTAGGAACGTCAATTTCAGACACAAAACCTTTACCTTTCAATGCATTTTTCAAAGAGAAACTTTTTTCTAGCAATGTAATTTTTAAATACAATTTGGCTGCCTAACAATGTAATTTTTTTATCACGCTAGTGTTGCCTAGCAATGTCAGTCTAAACCGGAAACTGTTGCCTAGCAATGAAGTTTTAAAACACCTGACTGTTGCTTAGCAATGACATTTTGAACAAGAAACTGTAGCTTAGCAATGCTATCTCCAAATAGGAAACTGTTGCCTAGCAATGTCATCTATAAGGAATAGTTTTTAATCCCTCAATGATCTATAGATACAATGAAAACATCGGTGATATGCTAATGGAAAAACACGTGTTAAATTTTGCTTTAATAGAAAGAATACTGTTGCCTAGGAATGAGTTTTAAAACACGAATGTGTTGCCTAGCAATGCCATTTTAAACCGGATACTGTTGCCTAGCAATGTCATCAAAAAGAACTGTTGCTTAGCAATGTCATTTTTAAACACAATATTGCTACCTATTATAAACTTATTAAAATTCAACTGTTGCGTAGCAACGTCAATTTCAGACACAAAACTTTTACCTTTCAATGCATTTTTCAAAGAGAAACTTTTTCCTAGCAATGTATTTTTTAAATACAATTTGGCTGCCTAACATTGTAATTTTTCTATCACAAAAGTTTTGCCTATCCATACCAGTATAACCGGAAACTGTTGCTTAGCAATGAAGTTTATAATCACCTGACTGTTCCTTAACAATGACATTTTGACCAAGAAACTATAGCCTAGCAATGCGATCTCCAAACGCGAAACTGTTGCCTAGCAATGTCATCTATAAGGAAAAGTTTTTTATCTCTCAATGATCTATACATACAATGAAAGTATCAGTGATATGCTAATGGTATAACAGGGGTTGTAAATTTTGCTTTATTATAAAGAATACTGTCGCCTAGCAATGAGTTTAATACACGAAAGTGTTGCCTAGCAATGCCATTTTAAACCGGGAACAGTCGCCTAGCAATATCATCGACAAGAACTGTTGCTAAGCAATGTCATTTTTAAACACAATATTGCTACCTAGTATAAAATTTTTAAAATCAACTGTTTCGTAGGAACGTCAATTTCAGACACAAAACCTTTACCTTTCAATGCATTTTTCAAAGAGAAACTTTTTTCTAGCAATGTAATTTTTAAATACAATTTGGCTGCCTAACAATGTAATTTTTTTATCACGCTAGTGTTGCCTAGCAATGTCAGTCTAAACCGGAAACTGTTGCCTAGCAATGAAGTTTTAAAACACCTGACTGTTGCTTAGCAATGACATTTTGAACAAGAAACTGTAGCTTAGCAATGCTATCTCCAAATAGGAAACTGTTGCCTAGCAATGTCATCTATAAGGAATAGTTTTTAATCCCTCAATGATCTATAGATACAATGAAAACATCGGTGATATGCTAATGGAAAAACACGTGTTAAATTTTGCTTTAATAGAAAGAATACTGTTGCCTAGGAATGAGTTTTAAAACACGAATGTGTTGCCTAGCAATGCCATTTTAAACCGGATACTGTTGCCTAGCAATGTCATCAAAAAGAACTGTTGCTTAGCAATGTCATTTTTAAACACAATATTGCTACCTATTATAAACTTATTAAAATTCAACTGTTTCGTAGCAACGTCAATTTCAGACACAAAACGTTTACCTTTCAATGCATTTTTCAAAGAGAAACTTTTTCCTAGCAATGTAATTTTTAAATACGTTTTGGCTGCCTAACAATGTACTTTTTCTATCACGAAAGTGTTGCCTAGCAATGTCAGTCTAAACCGGAAACTGTTGCCTAGCAATGAAGTTTTAAAACACCTGACTGTTGCTTAGCAATGATATTTTGAACAAGAAACTGTAGCTTAGCAATGCCATCTCCAAACATGAAACGATTGCCTAGCAATGTCATCTATAAGGAATAGTTTTTAATCCCTCAATGATCTATACATACAATGAAAATATCGGTGATATGCTAATGGCAAAACATGGGTTATAAATTTTGCTTTAACAGAAAGAATACTGTTGCCTAGCAATGCCATATGAAACCGGGAACTGTTGCCTAGCAATGTCATCAACAAGAACTGTTGCTTAGCAATGTCATTTTTAAACACAATATTGTTACCTATTATAAACTTTTTAAAAATCAACTGTCGCATAGCAATGTCAATTTCAGACACAAAACTTTTACCTTTCAATGCATGTTTCAAAGAGAAACTTTTTCCTAGAAATGTAATTTTTAAATACAATTTGGCTGCCTAACAATTTAATTTTTCTATCATCCAACTGTTGCCTAGCAATGCCAGTCTAAACCGGAAACTGTTGAAAGCAATGAAGTTTTAAAACACCTGACTGTTGCTTAGCAATGACATTTTGAACAAGAAACTTTAGCTAAGCAATGCCATCTACAAACACGAAACTGTTGCCTAGCAATGTCATCTATACATAATAGTTTCTTTTATCTCTCAATGATCTATACATACAATGAAAATATCGGTGATATGCTAATGGCAAAACACGGGTTGTATTTTTGCTTTAATAGAAAGAAAACTGTTGCCTAGCAATGAGTTTTAAAACACGAAAGTGTTGCCTAGCAATGCCATTTGAAACCGGAAACTGTCGCCAAGCAATATCATCAACAAGAACTGTTGCTAAGCAATGTCATTTTTAAACACAATATTGCTACCTATTATAAACTTTTTTAAAATCAACTGTTTCGTAGCAACGTCAATTTCAGACACAAAACTTTTACCTTTCAATGCATTTCACAAAGAGAAAATTTTTCCTAGCAATGTAATTTTTAAATACAGTTTGGGTGCTTAACAATTAAATTTTTCTATCACAAAAGTGTTGCCTAGCCATGCCAGTAAAACCGGAAACTGTTGCTTAGCAATGAAGTTTTTAATCACCTGACTGTTTTTTAGCAATGACATTTTGACCAAGAAACTATAGCCTAGCAATGCGATCTCCAAACGCGAAACAGTTGCCTAGCAATGTCATCTATAAGGAACAGTTTTTTATCTCTCAATGATCTATACATACAAAGAAAGTATCAGTGATATGCTAATGGTATAACAGGGGATGTAAATTTTGCTTTATTATAAAGAATACTGTCGCCTAGCAATGAGTTTAATACACGAAAGTGTTGCCTAGCAATGCCATTTTAAACCGGGAACAGTCGCCTAGCAATATCATCGACAAGAACTGTTGCTAAGCAATGTCATTTTTAAACACAATATTGCTACCTATTATAAACTTTTTTAAAATCAACTGTTTCGTAGGAACGTCAATTTCAGACACAAAACCTTTACCTTTCAATGCATTTTTCAAAGAGAAACTTTTTTCTAGCAATGTAATTTTTAAATACAATTTGGCTGCCTAAGAATGTAATTTTTTTATCACGCTAGTGTTGCCTAGCAATGTCAGTCTAAACCGGAAACTGTTGCCAAGCAATGAAGTTTTAAAACACCTGACTGTTACTTAGCAATGACATTTTGAACAAGAAACTGTAGCTTAGCAATGCTATCTCCAAATAGGAAACTGTTGCCTAGCAATGTCATCTATAAGGAATAGTTTTTAATCCCTCAATGATCTATAGATACAATGAAAACATCGGTGATATGCTAATGGAAAAACACGTGTTAAATTTTGCTTTAATAGAAAGAATACTGTTGCCTAGGAATGAGTTTTAAAACACGAAAGTGTTGCCTAGCAATGCCATTTTAAACCGGATACTGTTGCCTAGCAATGTCATCAAAAAGAACTGTTGCTTAGCAATGTCATTTTTAAACACAATATTGCTACCTATTATAAACTTATTAAAATTCAAGTGTTGCGTAGCAACGTCAATTTCAGACACAAAACTTTTACCTTTCAATGCATTTTTCAAAGAGAAACTTTTTCCTAGCAATGTATTTTTTAAATACAATTTGGCTGCCTAACATTGTAATTTTTCTATCACAAAAGTTTTGCCTATCCATACCAGTATAACCGGAAACTGTTGCTTAGCAATGAAGTTTTTAATCACCTGACTGTTCCTTAGCAATGACATTTTGACCAAGAAACTATAGCCTAGCAATGCGATCTCCAAACGCGAAACTGTTGCCTAGCAATGTCATCTATAAGGAACAGTATTTTATCTCTCAATGATCTATACATACAATGAAAGTATCAGTGATATGCTAATGGTATAACAGGGGTTGTAAATTTTGCTTTATTATAAAGAATACTGTCGCCTAGCAATGAGTTTAAAACACGAAAGTGTTGCCTAGCAATGCCATTTTAAACCGGGAACTGTCGCCTAGCAATATCATCAACAAGAACTGTTGCTAGGCAATGTCATTTTTAAACACAATATTGCTACCTATTATAAACTTTTTAAAATTCAACTGTTGCGTAGCAACGTCAATTTCAGACACAAAACGTTTACTTTTCAATGCATTTTTCAAAGAGAAACTTTCTCCTAGCAATGTAATTTTTAAATACAATTTGGCTGCCTAACAATGTACTTTTTCTATCACGAAAGTGTTGCCTAGCAATGTCAGTCTAAACCGGAAACTGTTGCCTAGCAATGAAGTTTTAAAACACCTGACTGTTGCTTAGCAATGACATTTGGAACAAGAAACTGTAGCTTAGCAATGCTATCTCCAAATAGGAAACTGTTGCCTAGCAATGTCATCTATAAGGAATAGTTTTTAATCCTTTAAAGATCTATAGATACAATGAAAATATCGGTGATATGCTAATGGCAAAACACGGGTTGTAAATTTTGCTTTAATAGAAAGAATACTGTTGCCTAGCAATGAGTTTTAAAACACGAAAGTGTGCCTTGCAATGCCATTTGAAACCGGGAACTGTTGCCTAGCAATGTCATCAAAAAGAACTTTTGTTTAGCAATGTCATTTTTAAACACAATATTGCTACCTATTATAAACTTTTTAAAAATGATACTGTTGCGTAGCAATGTCAATTTCTGACACGAAACCTTTTCCTTTCAATGCATTTTTCAAAGTCGCAACTTTTTCCTAGCAATGTAACTTTTAAAGACAATATGGCTGCCTAACAATTAAATTTTTCTATCACAAAAGTGTTGCCTAGCCATGTCAGTATAACCGGAAACTGTTGCTTGGCAATGAAGATTTTAATCACCTGACTGTTGCTGAGCAATGACATTTTGAACAAAAAACTGTAGCTTAGCAATGCGATCTCCAAATACGAAACTGTTGCCTAGCAATGTCATCTATAAGGAATAGTTTAAAATCCCTCAATGATCTATACATACAATGAAAATATCGGTGATATCTAATGGCAAAACATGGGTTGTAAATTTTGCTTTAATAGAAACAATACTTTTGCCTAGCAATGAGTTTTAAAACACGAAAGTGTTGCCTAGCAATGCCATTTGAAACCGGAAACTGTCGCCTAGCAATGTCATTAACAAGAACTGTTGCTTAGCAATGTCATTTTTAAACACAATATTGCTACCTGTTATAAACTTTTTTAAAAATCATCTGTTGCGTAGCAATGTCAATTTCTGGCACGATACCTTTACCTTTCAATGCATTTTTCAAAGTCGCAACTTTTTCCTAGCAATGTAACTTTTAAAGACAATTTGGCTGCCGAACAATTAAATTTTTCTATCACAAAAGTGTTGCCTACCCATGCCAGTATAACCGGAAACTGTTACTTAGCAATGAAGATTTTAATCACCTGACTGTTGCTTACCAATGACATTTTGACCAAGAAACTATAGCCTAGCAATGCGATCTCCAAACGCGAAACAGTTGCCCTGCAGTGTCATCTATAAGGAACAGTTTTTATCTCTCAATGATCTATACATACAATGAAAGTATCAGTGATATGCTAATGGTATAACAGGGGTTGTAAATTTTGCTTTATTATAAAGAATACTGTCGCCTAGCAATGAGTTTAATACACGAAAGTGTTGCCTAGCAATGCCATTTTAAACCGGGAACAGTCGCCTAGCAATATCATCGACAAGAACTGTTGCTAAGCAATGTCATTTTTAAACACAATATTGCTACCTAGTATAAAATTTTTAAAATCAACTGTTTCGTAGGAACGTCAATTTCAGACACAAAACCTTTACCTTTCAATGCATTTTTCAAAGAGAAACTTTTTTCTAGCAATGTAATATTTAAATACAATTTGCTGCCTAACAATGTAATTTTTTTATCACGCTAGTGTTGCATAGCAATGTCAGTCTAAACCGGAAACTGTTGCCTAGCAATGAAGTTTTAAAACACCTGACTGTTGCTTAGCAATGACATTTTGAACAAGAAACTGTAGCTTAGCAATGCTATCTCCAAATAGGAAACTGTTGCCTAGCAATGTCATCTATAAGGAATAGTTTTTAATCCCTCAATGATCTATAGATACAATGAAAACATCGGTGATATGCTAATGGAAAAACACGTGTTAAATTTTGCTTTAATAGAAAGAATACTGTTGCCTAGGAATGAGTTTTAAAACACGAATGTGTTGCCTAGCAATGCCATTTTAAACCGGATACTGTTGCCTAGCAATGTCATCAAAAAGAACTGTTGCTTAGCAATGTCATTTTTAAACACAATATTGCTACCTATTATAAACTTATTAAAATTCAACTGTTGCGTAGCAACGTCAATTTCAGACACAAAACTTTTACCTTTCAATGCATTTTTCAAAGAGAAACTTTTTCCTAGCAATGTATTTTTTAAATACAATTTGGCTGCCTAACATTGTAATTTTTCTATCACAAAAGTTTTGCCTATCCATACCAGTATAACCGGAAACTGTTGCTTAGCAATGAAGTTTATAATCACCTGACTGTTCCTTAACAATGACATTTTGACCAAGAAACTATAGCCTAGCAATGCGATCTCCAAACGCGAAACTGTTGCCTAGCAATGTCATCTATAAGGAAAAGTTTTTTATCTCTCAATGATCTATACATACAATGAAAGTATCAGTGATATGCTAATGGTATAACAGGGGTTGTAAATTTTGCTTTATTATAAAGAATACTGTCGCCTAGCAATGAGTTTAATACACGAAAGTGTTGCCTAGCAATGCCATTTTAAGCCGGGAACAGTCGCCTAGCAATATCATCGACAAGAACTGTTGCTAAGCAATGTCATTTTTAAACACAATATTGCTACCTAGTATAAAATTTTTAAAATCAACTGTTTCGTAGGAACGTCAATTTCAGACACAAAACCTTTACCTTTCAATGCATTTTTCAAAGAGAAACTTTTTTCTAGCAATGTAATTTTTAAATACAATTTGGCTGCCTAACAATGTAATTTTTTTATCACGCTAGTGTTGCCTAGCAATGTCAGTCTAAACCGGAAACTGTTGCCTAGCAATGAAGTTTTAAAACACCTGACTGTTGCTTAGCAATGACATTTTGAACAAGAAACTGTAGCTTAGCAATGCTATCTCCAAATAGGAAACTGTTGCCTAGCAATGTCATCTATAAGGAATAGTTTTTAATCCCTCAATGATCTATAGATACAATGAAAACATCGGTGATATGCTAATGGAAAAACACGTGTTAAATTTTGCTTTAATAGAAAGAATACTGTTGCCTAGGAATGAGTTTTAAAACACGAATGTGTTGCCTAGCAATGCCATTTTAAACCGGATACTGTTGCCTAGCAATGTCATCAAAAAGAACTGTTGCTTAGCAATGTCATTTTTAAACACAATATTGCTACCTATTATAAACTTATTAAAATTCAACTGTTGCGTAGCAACGTCAATTTCAGACACAAAACTTTTACCTTTCAATGCATTTTTCAAAGAGAAACTTTTTCCTAGCAATGTATTTTTTAAATACAATTTGGCTGCCTAACATTGTAATTTTTCTATCACAAAAGTTTTGCCTATCCATACCAGTATAACCGGAAACTGTTGCTTAGCAATGAAGTTTATAATCACCTGACTGTTCCTTAACAATGACATTTTGACCAAGAAACTATAGCCTAGCAATGCGATCTCCAAACGCGAAACTGTTGCCTAGCAATGTCATCTATAAGGAAAAGTTTTTTATCTCTCAATGATCTATACATACAATGAAAGTATCAGTGATATGCTAATGGTATAACAGGGGTTGTAAATTTTGCTTTATTATAAAGAATACTGTCGCCTAGCAATGAGTTTAAAACATGAAAGTGTTGCCTAGCAATGCCATTTTAAACCGGGAACTGTCGCCTAGCAATATCATCAACAAGAACTGTTGCTAGGCAATGTCATTTTTAAACACAATATTGCTACCTATTATAAACTTCTTAAACTTCAACTGTTGCGTAGCAACGTCAATTTCAGACACAAAACTTTTACTTTTCAATGGATTTTTCAAAGAGAAACTTTTTCCTAGCAATGTAATTTTTAAATACAATTTGGCTGCCTAACAATGTAATTTTTCTATCACGAAAGTGTTGCCTATCAATGCCAGTCTAAACCGGAAACTGTTGCCTAGAAATGAAGTTTTAAAACACCTGACTGTTGCTTAGCAATGACATTTGGAACAAGAAACTGTAGCTTAGCAATGCTATCTCCAAATAGGAAACTGTTGTCTAGCAATGTCATCTATAAGGAATAGTTTGTAATCCTTTAAAGATCTATAGATACAATGAAAATATCGGTGATATGCTAATGGCAAAACACGGGTTGTAAATTTCGCTTTAATAGAAAGAATACTGTTGCCTAGCAATGCCATATGAAACCGGGAACTGTTGCCTAGCAATGTCATAAAAAAAACTATTGCTTAGCAATGTCATTTTTAAACACAATATTGTTACATATTATAAACTTTTTAAAAATCAACTGTTGCATAGCAATGTCAATTTTGAGACACAAAACTTTTACCTTTAAATGCATTTTTCAAAGAGAAACTTTTTCCTAGCAATGTATTTTTTAAATACAATTTGGCTGCTTAACAATGTAATTTTTCTATCACCCAAGTGTTGCCTATCAATGCCAGTCTAAACCGGAAACTGTTGCCTAGCAATGAAGTTTTAAAACACCTGACTATTGCTTAGCAATGACATTTTGAAGAAGAAACTGTAGCTAAGAAATGCCATCCGCAAACAAGAAACTGTTGCCTAGCAATGTCATCTATAATTAATAGTTTTTTTATCTCTCAGTGACCTATACATACAATGAAAATATCGGTGTTATGCTAATGGCAAAACACGGGTTGTAAATTTTGTTTAATAGAAAGAATACTGTTGCCTAGCAATGAGTTTTAAAACACGAAAGTGTGCCTTGCAATGCCATTTGAAACCGGGAACTGTTGCCTAGCAATGTCATCAAAAAGAACTTTTGTTTAGCAATGTCATTTTTAAACACAATATTGCTACCTATTATAAACTTTTTAAAAATGATACTGTTGCGTAGCAATGTCAATTTCTGACACGAAACCTTTACCTTTCAATGCATTTTTCAAAGTCGCAACTTTTTCCTAGCAATGTAACTTTTAAAGACAATATGGCTGCCTAACAGTTAAATTTTTCTATCACAAAAGTGTTGCCTAGCCATGCCAGTAAAACCGGAAACTGTTGATTAGCAATGAAGTTTTTAATCACCTGACTGTTCCTTAGCAATGACATTTTGACCAAGAAACTATAGCCTAGCAATGCGATCTCCAAACGCGAAACAGTTGCCTAGCAATGTCATCTATAAGGAACAGTTTTTATCTCTCAATGATCTATACATACAAAGAAAGTATCAGTGATATGGTAATGGTATAACAGGGGTTGTAAATTTTGCTTTATTATAAAGAATACTGTCGCCTAGCAATGAGTTTAATACACGAAAGTGTTGCCTAGCAATGCCATTTTAAACCGGGAACAGTCGCCTAGCAATATCATCGACAAGAACTGTTGCTAAGCAATGTCATTTTTAAACACAATATTGCTACCTATTATAAACTTATTAAAATTCAACTGTTGCGTAGCAACGTCAATTTCAGACACAAAACTTTTACCTTTCAATGCATTTTTCAAAGAGAAACGTTTTCCTAGCAATGTATTTTTTAAATACAATTTGGCTGCCTAACATTGTAATTTTTCTATCACAAAAGTTTTGCCTATCCATACCAGTATAACCGGAAACTGTTGCTTAGCAATGAAGTTTTTAATCACATGACTGTTCCTTAACAATAACATTTTGACCAAGAAACTATAGCCTAGCAATGCGATCTCCAAACGCGAAACTGTTGCCTAGCTATGTCATCTATAAGGAACAGTTTTTTATCTCTCAATGATCTATACATACAATGAAAGTATCAGTGATATGCTAATGGTATAACAGGGGTTGTAAATTTTGCTTTATTATAAAGAATACTGTCGCCTAGCAATGAGTTTAAAACACGAAAGTGTTGCCTAGCAATGCCATTTTAAACCGGGAACTGTCGCCTAGCAATATTATCAACAAGAACTGTTGCTAGGCTATGTCATTTTTAAACACAATATTGCTACCTATTATAAACTTTTTAAAATTCAACTGTTTCGTAGCAACGTCAATTTCAGACACAAAACGTTTACCTTTCAATGCATTTTTCAAAGAGAAACTTTTTCCTAGCAATGTAATTTTTAAATACGTTTTGGCTGCCGAACAATGTACTTTTTCTATCACGAAAGTGTTGCCTAGCAATGTCAGTCTAAACCGGAAACTGTTGCCTAGCAATGAAGTTTTAAAACACCTGACTGTTGCTTAGCAATGATATTTTGAACAAGAAACTGTAGCTTAGCAATGCCATCTCCAAACATGAAACGATTGCCTAGCAATGTCATCTATAAGGAATAGTTTTTAATCCCTCAATGATCTATACATACAATGAAAATATCGGTGATATGCTAATGGCAAAACATGGGTTATAAATTTTGCTTTAACAGAAAGAATACTGTTGCCTAGCAATGCCATATGAAACCGGGAACTGTTGCCTAGCAATGTCATCAACAAGAACTGTTGCTTAGCAATGTCATTTTAAACACAATATTGTTACCTATTATAAACTTTTTAAAAATCAACTGTCGCATAGCAATGTCAATTTCAGACACAAAACTTTTACCTTTCAATGCATGTTTCAAAGAGAAACTTTTTCCTAGAAATGTAATTTTTAAATACAATTTGGCTGCCTAACAATTTAATTTTTCTATCATCCAACTGTTGCCTAGCAATGCCAGTCTAAACCGGAAACTGTTGAAAGCAATGAAGTTTTAAAACACCTGACTGTTGCTTAGCAATGACATTTTGAACAAGAAACTTTAGCTAAGCAATGCCATCTACAAACACGAAACTGTTGCCTAGCAATGTCATCTATACATAATAGTTTCTTTTATCTCTCAATGATCTATACATACAATGAAAATATCGGTGATATGCTAATGGCAAAACACGGGTTGTATTTTTGCTTTAATAGAAAGAAAACTGTTGCCTAGCAATGAGTTTTAAAACACGAAAGTGTTGCCTAGCAATGCCATTTGAAACCGGAAACTGTCGCCAAGCAATATCATCAACAAGAACTGTTGCTAAGCAATGTCATTTTTAAACACAATATTGCTACCTATTATAAACTTTTTTAAAATCAACTGTTTCGTAGCAACGTCAATTTCAGACACAAAACTTTTACCTTTCAATGCATTTCACAAAGAGAAAATTTTTCCTAGCAATGTAATTTTTAAATACAGTTTGGGTGCTTAACAATTAAATTTTTCTATCACAAAAGTGTTGCCTAGCCATGCCAGTAAAACCGGAAACTGTTGCTTAGCAATGAAGTTTTTAATCACCTGACTGTTTTTTAGCAATGACATTTTGACCAAGAAACTATAGCCTAGCAATGCGATCTCCAAACGCGAAACAGTTGCCTAGCAATGTCATCTATAAGGAACAGTTTTTTATCTCTCAATGATCTATACATACAAAGAAAGTATCAGTGATATGCTAATGGTATAACAGGGGATGTAAATTTTGCTTTATTATAAAGAATACTGTCGCCTAGCAATGAGTTTAATACACGAAAGTGTTGCCTAGCAATGCCATTTTAAACCGGGAACAGTCGCCTAGCAATATCATCGACAAGAACTGTTGCTAAGCAATGTCATTTTTAAACACAATATTGCTACCTATTATAAACTTTTTTAAAATCAACTGTTTCGTAGGAACGTCAATTTCAGACACAAAACCTTTACCTTTCAATGCATTTTTCAAAGAGAAACTTTTTTCTAGCAATGTAATTTTTAAATACAATTTGGCTGCCTAAGAATGTAATTTTTTTATCACGCTAGTGTTGCCTAGCAATGTCAGTCTAAACCGGAAACTGTTGCCAAGCAATGAAGTTTTAAAACACCTGACTGTTACTTAGCAATGACATTTTGAACAAGAAACTGTAGCTTAGCAATGCTATCTCCAAATAGGAAACTGTTGCCTAGCAATGTCATCTATAAGGAATAGTTTTTAATCCCTCAATGATCTATAGATACAATGAAAACATCGGTGATATGCTAATGGAAAAACACGTGTTAAATTTTGCTTTAATAGAAAGAATACTGTTGCCTAGGAATGAGTTTTAAAACACGAAAGTGTTGCCTAGCAATGCCATTTTAAACCGGATACTGTTGCCTAGCAATGTCATCAAAAAGAACTGTTGCTTAGCAATGTCATTTTTAAACACAATATTGCTACCTATTATAAACTTATTAAAATTCAAGTGTTGCGTAGCAACGTCAATTTCAGACACAAAACTTTTACCTTTCAATGCATTTTTCAAAGAGAAACTTTTTCCTAGCAATGTATTTTTTAAATACAATTTGGCTGCCTAACATTGTAATTTTTCTATCACAAAAGTTTTGCCTATCCATACCAGTATAACCGGAAACTGTTGCTTAGCAATGAAGTTTTTAATCACCTGACTGTTCCTTAGCAATGACATTTTGACCAAGAAACTATAGCCTAGCAATGCGATCTCCAAACGCGAAACTGTTGCCTAGCAATGTCATCTATAAGGAACAGTATTTTATCTCTCAATGATCTATACATACAATGAAAGTATCAGTGATATGCTAATGGTATAACAGGGGTTGTAAATTTTGCTTTATTATAAAGAATACTGTCGCCTAGCAATGAGTTTAAAACACGAAAGTGTTGCCTAGCAATGCCATTTTAAACCGGGAACTGTCGCCTAGCAATATCATCAACAAGAACTGTTGCTAGGCAATGTCATTTTTAAACACAATATTGCTACCTATTATAAACTTTTTAAAATTCAACTGTTGCGTAGCAACGTCAATTTCAGACACAAAACGTTTACTTTTCAATGCATTTTTCAAAGAGAAACTTTCTCCTAGCAATGTAATTTTTAAATACAATTTGGCTGCCTAACAATGTACTTTTTCTATCACGAAAGTGTTGCCTAGCAATGTCAGTCTAAACCGGAAACTGTTGCCTAGCAATGAAGTTTTAAAACACCTGACTGTTGCTTAGCAATGACATTTGGAACAAGAAACTGTAGCTTAGCAATGCTATCTCCAAATAGGAAACTGTTGCCTAGCAATGTCATCTATAAGGAATAGTTTTTAATCCTTTAAAGATCTATAGATACAATGAAAATATCGGTGATATGCTAATGGCAAAACACGGGTTGTAAATTTTGCTTTAATAGAAAGAATACTGTTGCCTAGCAATGAGTTTTAAAACACGAAAGTGTGCCTTGCAATGCCATTTGAAACCGGGAACTGTTGCCTAGCAATGTCATCAAAAAGAACTTTTGTTTAGCAATGTCATTTTTAAACACAATATTGCTACCTATTATAAACTTTTTAAAAATGATACTGTTGCGTAGCAATGTCAATTTCTGACACGAAACCTTTTCCTTTCAATGCATTTTTCAAAGTCGCAACTTTTTCCTAGCAATGTAACTTTTAAAGACAATATGGCTGCCTAACAATTAAATTTTTCTATCACAAAAGTGTTGCCTAGCCATGTCAGTATAACCGGAAACTGTTGCTTGGCAATGAAGATTTTAATCACCTGACTGTTGCTGAGCAATGACATTTTGAACAAAAAACTGTAGCTTAGCAATGCGATCTCCAAATACGAAACTGTTGCCTAGCAATGTCATCTATAAGGAATAGTTTAAAATCCCTCAATGATCTATACATACAATGAAAATATCGGTGATATCTAATGGCAAAACATGGGTTGTAAATTTTGCTTTAATAGAAACAATACTTTTGCCTAGCAATGAGTTTTAAAACACGAAAGTGTTGCCTAGCAATGCCATTTGAAACCGGAAACTGTCGCCTAGCAATGTCATTAACAAGAACTGTTGCTTAGCAATGTCATTTTTAAACACAATATTGCTACCTGTTATAAACTTTTTTAAAAATCATCTGTTGCGTAGCAATGTCAATTTCTGGCACGATACCTTTACCTTTCAATGCATTTTTCAAAGTCGCAACTTTTTCCTAGCAATGTAACTTTTAAAGACAATTTGGCTGCCGAACAATTAAATTTTTCTATCACAAAAGTGTTGCCTACCCATGCCAGTATAACCGGAAACTGTTACTTAGCAATGAAGATTTTAATCACCTGACTGTTGCTTACCAATGACATTTTGACCAAGAAACTATAGCCTAGCAATGCGATCTCCAAACGCGAAACAGTTGCCCTGCAGTGTCATCTATAAGGAACAGTTTTTATCTCTCAATGATCTATACATACAATGAAAGTATCAGTGATATGCTAATGGTATAACAGGGGTTGTAAATTTTGCTTTATTATAAAGAATACTGTCGCCTAGCAATGAGTTTAATACACGAAAGTGTTGCCTAGCAATGCCATTTTAAACCGGGAACAGTCGCCTAGCAATATCATCGACAAGAACTGTTGCTAAGCAATGTCATTTTTAAACACAATATTGCTACCTAGTATAAAATTTTTAAAATCAACTGTTTCGTAGGAACGTCAATTTCAGACACAAAACCTTTACCTTTCAATGCATTTTTCAAAGAGAAACTTTTTTCTAGCAATGTAATTTTTAAATACAATTTGCTGCCTAACAATGTAATTTTTTTATCACGCTAGTGTTGCATAGCAATGTCAGTCTAAACCGGAAACTGTTGCCTAGCAATGAAGTTTTAAAACACCTGACTGTTGCTTAGCAATGACATTTTGAACAAGAAACTGTAGCTTAGCAATGCTATCTCCAAATAGGAAACTGTTGCCTAGCAATGTCATCTATAAGGAATAGTTTTTAATCCCTCAATGATCTATAGATACAATGAAAACATCGGTGATATGCTAATGGAAAAACACGTGTTAAATTTTGCTTTAATAGAAAGAATACTGTTGCCTAGGAATGAGTTTTAAAACACGAATGTGTTGCCTAGCAATGCCATTTTAAACCGGATACTGTTGCCTAGCAATGTCATCAAAAAGAACTGTTGCTTAGCAATGTCATTTTTAAACACAATATTGCTACCTATTATAAACTTATTAAAATTCAACTGTTGCGTAGCAACGTCAATTTCAGACACAAAACTTTTACCTTTCAATGCATTTTTCAAAGAGAAACTTTTTCCTAGCAATGTATTTTTTAAATACAATTTGGCTGCCTAACATTGTAATTTTTCTATCACAAAAGTTTTGCCTATCCATACCAGTATAACCGGAAACTGTTGCTTAGCAATGAAGTTTATAATCACCTGACTGTTCCTTAACAATGACATTTTGACCAAGAAACTATAGCCTAGCAATGCGATCTCCAAACGCGAAACTGTTGCCTAGCAATGTCATCTATAAGGAAAAGTTTTTTATCTCTCAATGATCTATACATACAATGAAAGTATCAGTGATATGCTAATGGTATAACAGGGGTTGTAAATTTTGCTTTATTATAAAGAATACTGTCGCCTAGCAATGAGTTTAATACACGAAAGTGTTGCCTAGCAATGCCATTTTAAGCCGGGAACAGTCGCCTAGCAATATCATCGACAAGAACTGTTGCTAAGCAATGTCATTTTTAAACACAATATTGCTACCTAGTATAAAATTTTTAAAATCAACTGTTTCGTAGGAACGTCAATTTCAGACACAAAACCTTTACCTTTCAATGCATTTTTCAAAGAGAAACTTTTTTCTAGCAATGTAATTTTTAAATACAATTTGGCTGCCTAACAATGTAATTTTTTTATCACGCTAGTGTTGCCTAGCAATGTCAGTCTAAACCGGAAACTGTTGCCTAGCAATGAAGTTTTAAAACACCTGACTGTTGCTTAGCAATGACATTTTGAACAAGAAACTGTAGCTTAGCAATGCTATCTCCAAATAGGAAACTGTTGCCTAGCAATGTCATCTATAAGGAATAGTTTTTAATCCCTCAATGATCTATAGATACAATGAAAACATCGGTGATATGCTAATGGAAAAACACGTGTTAAATTTTGCTTTAATAGAAAGAATACTGTTGCCTAGGAATGAGTTTTAAAACACGAATGTGTTGCCTAGCAATGCCATTTTAAACCGGATACTGTTGCCTAGCAATGTCATCAAAAAGAACTGTTGCTTAGCAATGTCATTTTTAAACACAATATTGCTACCTATTATAAACTTATTAAAATTCAACTGTTGCGTAGCAACGTCAATTTCAGACACAAAACTTTTACCTTTCAATGCATTTTTCAAAGAGAAACTTTTTCCTAGCAATGTATTTTTTAAATACAATTTGGCTGCCTAACATTGTAATTTTTCTATCACAAAAGTTTTGCCTATCCATACCAGTATAACCGGAAACTGTTGCTTAGCAATGAAGTTTATAATCACCTGACTGTTCCTTAACAATGACATTTTGACCAAGAAACTATAGCCTAGCAATGCGATCTCCAAACGCGAAACTGTTGCCTAGCAATGTCATCTATAAGGAAAAGTTTTTTATCTCTCAATGATCTATACATACAATGAAAGTATCAGTGATATGCTAATGGTATAACAGGGGTTGTAAATTTTGCTTTATTATAAAGAATACTGTCGCCTAGCAATGAGTTTAAAACATGAAAGTGTTGCCTAGCAATGCCATTTTAAACCGGGAACTGTCGCCTAGCAATATCATCAACAAGAACTGTTGCTAGGCAATGTCATTTTTAAACACAATATTGCTACCTATTATAAACTTCTTAAACTTCAACTGTTGCGTAGCAACGTCAATTTCAGACACAAAACTTTTACTTTTCAATGGATTTTTCAAAGAGAAACTTTTTCCTAGCAATGTAATTTTTAAATACAATTTGGCTGCCTAACAATGTAATTTTTCTATCACGAAAGTGTTGCCTATCAATGCCAGTCTAAACCGGAAACTGTTGCCTAGAAATGAAGTTTTAAAACACCTGACTGTTGCTTAGCAATGACATTTGGAACAAGAAACTGTAGCTTAGCAATGCTATCTCCAAATAGGAAACTGTTGTCTAGCAATGTCATCTATAAGGAATAGTTTGTAATCCTTTAAAGATCTATAGATACAATGAAAATATCGGTGATATGCTAATGGCAAAACACGGGTTGTAAATTTCGCTTTAATAGAAAGAATACTGTTGCCTAGCAATGCCATATGAAACCGGGAACTGTTGCCTAGCAATGTCATAAAAAAAACTATTGCTTAGCAATGTCATTTTTAAACACAATATTGTTACATATTATAAACTTTTTAAAAATCAACTGTTGCATAGCAATGTCAATTTTGAGACACAAAACTTTTACCTTTAAATGCATTTTTCAAAGAGAAACTTTTTCCTAGCAATGTATTTTTTAAATACAATTTGGCTGCTTAACAATGTAATTTTTCTATCACCCAAGTGTTGCCTATCAATGCCAGTCTAAACCGGAAACTGTTGCCTAGCAATGAAGTTTTAAAACACCTGACTATTGCTTAGCAATGACATTTTGAAGAAGAAACTGTAGCTAAGAAATGCCATCCGCAAACAAGAAACTGTTGCCTAGCAATGTCATCTATAATTAATAGTTTTTTTATCTCTCAGTGACCTATACATACAATGAAAATATCGGTGTTATGCTAATGGCAAAACACGGGTTGTAAATTTTGTTTAATAGAAAGAATACTGTTGCCTAGCAATGAGTTTTAAAACACGAAAGTGTGCCTTGCAATGCCATTTGAAACCGGGAACTGTTGCCTAGCAATGTCATCAAAAAGAACTTTTGTTTAGCAATGTCATTTTTAAACACAATATTGCTACCTATTATAAACTTTTTAAAAATGATACTGTTGCGTAGCAATGTCAATTTCTGACACGAAACCTTTACCTTTCAATGCATTTTTCAAAGTCGCAACTTTTTCCTAGCAATGTAACTTTTAAAGACAATATGGCTGCCTAACAGTTAAATTTTTCTATCACAAAAGTGTTGCCTAGCCATGCCAGTAAAACCGGAAACTGTTGATTAGCAATGAAGTTTTTAATCACCTGACTGTTCCTTAGCAATGACATTTTGACCAAGAAACTATAGCCTAGCAATGCGATCTCCAAACGCGAAACAGTTGCCTAGCAATGTCATCTATAAGGAACAGTTTTTATCTCTCAATGATCTATACATACAAAGAAAGTATCAGTGATATGGTAATGGTATAACAGGGGTTGTAAATTTTGCTTTATTATAAAGAATACTGTCGCCTAGCAATGAGTTTAATACACGAAAGTGTTGCCTAGCAATGCCATTTTAAACCGGGAACAGTCGCCTAGCAATATCATCGACAAGAACTGTTGCTAAGCAATGTCATTTTTAAACACAATATTGCTACCTATTATAAACTTATTAAAATTCAACTGTTGCGTAGCAACGTCAATTTCAGACACAAAACTTTTACCTTTCAATGCATTTTTCAAAGAGAAACGTTTTCCTAGCAATGTATTTTTTAAATACAATTTGGCTGCCTAACATTGTAATTTTTCTATCACAAAAGTTTTGCCTATCCATACCAGTATAACCGGAAACTGTTGCTTAGCAATGAAGTTTTTAATCACATGACTGTTCCTTAACAATGACATTTTGACCAAGAAACTATAGCCTAGCAATGCGATCTCCAAACGCGAAACTGTTGCCTAGCTATGTCATCTATAAGGAACAGTTTTTTATCTCTCAATGATCTATACATACAATGAAAGTATCAGTGATATGCTAATGGTATAACAGGGGTTGTAAATTTTGCTTTATTATAAAGAATACTGTCGCCTAGCAATGAGTTTAAAACACGAAAGTGTTGCCTAGCAATGCCATTTTAAACCGGGAACTGTCGCCTAGCAATATTATCAACAAGAACTGTTGCTAGGCTATGTCATTTTTAAACACAATATTGCTACCTATTATAAACTTTTTAAAATTCAACTGTTTCGTAGCAACGTCAATTTCAGACACAAAACGTTTACCTTTCAATGCATTTTTCAAAGAGAAACTTTTTCCTAGCAATGTAATTTTTAAATACGTTTTGGCTGCCGAACAATGTACTTTTTCTATCACGAAAGTGTTGCCTAGCAATGTCAGTCTAAACCGGAAACTGTTGCCTAGCAATGAAGTTTTAAAACACCTGACTGTTGCTTAGCAATGATATTTTGAACAAGAAACTGTAGCTTAGCAATGCCATCTCCAAACATGAAACGATTGCCTAGCAATGTCATCTATAAGGAATAGTTTTTAATCCCTTAATGATCTATACATACAATGAAAATATCGGTGATATGCTAATGGCAAAACATGGGTTATAAATTTTGCTTTAACAGAAAGAATACTGTTGCCTAGCAATGCCATATGAAACCGGGAACTGCTGCCTAGCAATGTCATCAACAAGAACTGTTGCTTAGCAATGTCATTTTTAAACACAATATTGTTACCTATTATAAACGTTTTAAAAATCAACTGTCGCATAGCAATGTCAATTTCAGACACAAAACTTTTACCTTTCAATGCATGTTTCAAAGAGAAACTTTTTCCTAGAAATGTAATTTTTAAATACAATTTGGCTGCCTAACAATTTAATTTTTCTATCATCCAACTGTTGCCTAGCAATGCCAGTCTAAACCGGAAACTGTTGAAAGCAATGAAGTTTTAAAACACTTGACTGTTGCTTAGCAATGACATTTTGAACAAGAAACTTTAGCTAAGCAATGCCATCTACAAACACGAAACTGTTGCCTAGCAATGTCATCTATACATAATAGTTTCTTTTATCTCTCAATGATCTATACATACAATGAAAATATCGGTGATATGCTAATGGCAAAACACGGGTTGTATTTTTGCTTTAATAGAAAGAAAACTGTTGCCTAGCAATGAGTTTTAAAACACGAAAGTGTTGCCTAGCAATGCCATTTGAAACCGGAAACTGTCGCCAAGCAATATTATCAACAAGAACTGTTGCTAAGCAATGTCATTTTTAAACACAATATTGCTACCTATTATAAACTTTTTTTAAATCAACTGTTTCGTAGCAACGTCAATTTCAGACACAAAACTTTTACCTTTCAATGCATTTCACAAAGAGAAAATTTTTCCTAGCAATGTAATTTTTAAATACAGTTTGGGTGCCTAACAATTAAATTTTTCTATCACAAAAGTGTTGCCTAGCCATGCCAGTAAAACCGGAAACTGTTGCTTAGCAATGAAGTTTTTAATCACCTGACTGTTTTTTAGCAATGACATTTTGACCAAGAAACTATAGCCTAGCAATGCGATCTCCAAACGCGAAACAGTTGCCTAGCAATGTCATCTATAAGGAACAGTTTTTTATCTCTCAATGATCTATACATACAAAGAAAGTATCAGTGATATGCTAATGGTATAACAGGGGTTGTAAATTTTGCTTTATTATAAAGAATACTGTCGCCTAGCAATGAGTTTAATACACGAAAGTGTTGCCTAGCAATGCCATTTTAAACCGGGAACAGTCGCCTAGCAATATCATCGACAAGAACTGTTGCTAAGCAATGTCATTTTTAAACACAATATTGCTACCTATTATAAACTTTTTTAAAATCAACTGTTTCGTAGGAACGTCAATTTCAGACACAAAACCTTTACCTTTCAATGCATTTTTCAAAGAGAAACTTTTTTCTAGCAATGTAATTTTTAAATACAATTTGGCTGCCTAACAATGTAATTTTTTTATCACGCTAGTGTTGCCTAGCAATGTCAGTCAAAACCGGAAACTGTTGCCTAGCAATGAAGTTTTAAAACACCTGACTGTTGCTTAGCAATGACATTTTGAACAAGAAACTGTAGCTTAGCAATGCTATCTCCAAATAGGAAACTGTTGCCTAGCAATGTCATCTATAAGGAATAGTTTTTAATCCCTCAATGATCTATAGATACAATGAAAACATCGGTGATATGCTAATGGAAAAACACGTGTTAAATTTTGCTTTAATAGAAAGAATACTGTTGCCTAGGAATGAGTTTTAAAACACGAAAGTGTTGCCTAGCAATGCCATTTTAAACCGGGAACTGTCGCCTAGCAATATCATCAACAAGAACTGTTGCTAGGCAATGTCATTTTTAAACACAATATTGCTACCTATTATAAACTTTTTAAAATTCTACTGTTGCGTAGCAACGTCAATTTCAGACACAAAACGTTTACTTTTCAATGCATTTTTCAAAGAGAAACTTTCTCCTAGCAATGTAATTTTTAAATACAATTTGGCTGCCTAACAATGTACTTTTTCTATCACGAAAGTGTTGCCTAGCAATGTCAGTCTAAACCGGAAACTGTTGCCTAGCAATGAAGTTTTAAAACACCTGACTGTTGCTTAGCAATGACATTTGGAACAAGAAACTGTAGCTTAGCAATGCTATCTCCAAATAGGAAACTGTTGCCTAGCAATGTCATCTATAAGGAATAGTTTTTAATCCTTTAAAGATCTATAGATACAATGAAAATATCGGTGATATGCTAATGGCAAAACACGGGTTGTAAATTTTGCTTTAATAGAAAGAATACTGTTGCCTAGCAATGAGTTTTAAAACACGAAAGTGTGCCTTGCAATGCCATTTGAAACCGGGAACTGTTGCCTAGCAATGTCATCAAAAAGAACTTTTGTTTAGCAATGTCATTTTTAAACACAATATTGCTACCTATTATAAACTTTTTAAAAATGATACTGTTGCGTAGCAATGTCAATTTCTGACACGAAACCTTTACCTTTCAATGCATTTTTCAAAGTCGCAACTTTTTCCTAGCAATGTAACTTTTAAAGACAATATGGCTGCCTAACAATTAAATTTTTCTATCACAAAAGTGTTGCCTAGCCATGTCAGTATAACCGGAAACTGTTGCTTGGCAATGACGATTTTAATCACCTGACTGTTGCTGAGCAATGACATTTTGAACAAAAAACTGTAGCTTAGCAATGCCATCTCCAAATACGAAACTGTTGCCTAGCAATGTCATCTATAAGGAATAGTTTAAAATCCCTCAATGATCTATACATACAATGAAAATATCGGTGATATCTAATGGCAAAACATGGGTTGTAAATTTTGCTTTAATAGAAACAATACTTTTGCCTAGCAATGAGTTTTAAAACACGAAAGTGTTGCCTAGCAATGCCATTTGAAACCGGGAACTGTCGCCTAGCAATGTCATTAACAAGAACTGTTGCTTAGCAATGTCATTTTTAAACACAATATTGCTACCTGTTATAAACTTTTTTAAAAATCATCTGTTGCGTAGCAATGTCAATTTCTGGCACGATACCTTTACCTTTCAATGCATTTTTCAAAGTCGCAACTTTTTCCTAGCAATGTAACTTTTAAAGACAATTTGGCTGCCGAACAATTAAATTTTTCTATCACAAAAGTGTTGCCTACCCATGCCAGTATAACCGGAAACTGTTACTTAGCAATGAAGATTTTAATCACCTGACTGTTGCTTACCAATGACATTTTGACCAAGAAACTATAGCCTAGCAATGCGATCTCCAAACGCGAAACAGTTGCCCTGCAGTGTCATCTATAAGGAACAGTTTTTATCTCTCAATGATCTATACATACAATGAAAGTATCAGTGATATGCTAATGGTATAACAGGGGTTGTAAATTTTGCTTTATTATAAAGAATACTGTCGCCTAGCAATGAGTTTAATACACGAAAGTGTTGCCTAGCAATGCCATTTTAAACCGGGAACAGTCGCCTAGCAATATCATCGACAAGAACTGTTGCTAAGCAATGTCATTTTTAAACACAATATTGCTACCTAGTATAAAATTTTTAAAATCAACTGTTTCGTAGGAACGTCAATTTCAGACACAAAACCTTTACCTTTCAATGCATTTTTCAAAGAGAAACTTTTTTCTAGCAATGTAATTTTTAAATACAATTTGGCTGCCTAACAATGTAATTTTTTTATCACGCTAGTGTTGCCTAGCAATGTCAGTCTAAACCGGAAACTGTTGCCTAGCAATGAAGTTTTAAAACACCTGACTGTTGCTTAGCAATGACATTTTGAACAAGAAACTGTAGCTTAGCAATGCTATCTCCAAATAGGAAACTGTTGCCTAGCAATGTCATCTATAAGGAATAGTTTTTAATCCCTCAATGATCTATAGATACAATGAAAACATCGGTGATATGCTAATGGAAAAACACGTGTTAAATTTTGCTTTAATAGAATGAATACTGTTGCCTAGGAATGAGTTTTAAAACACGAATGTGTTGCCTAGCAATGCCATTTTAAACCGGATACTGTTGCCTAGCAATGTCATCAAAAAGAACTGTTGCTTAGCAATGTCATTTTTAAACACAATATTGCTACCTATTATAAACTTATTAAAATTCAACTGTTGCGTAGCAACGTCAATTTCAGACACAAAACTTTTACCTTTCAATGCATTTTTCAAAGAGAAACTTTTTCCTAGCAATGTATTTTTTAAATACAATTTGGCTGCCTAACATTGTAATTTTTCTATCACAAAAGTTTTGCCTATCCATACCAGTATAACCGGAAACATTTGCTTAGCAATGAAGTTTATAATCACCTGACTGTTCCTTAACAATGACATTTTGACCAAGAAACTATAGCCTAGCAATGCGATCTCCAAACGCGAAACTGTTGCCTAGCAATGTCATCTATAAGGAACAGTTTTTTATCTCTCAATGATCTATACATACAATGAAAGTATCAGTGATATGCTAATGGTATAACAGGGGTTGTAAATTTTGCTTTATTATAAAGAATACTGTCGCCTAGCAATGAGTTTAAAACACGAAAGTGTTGCCTAGCAATGCCATTTTAAACCGGGAACTGTCGCCTAGCAATATCATCAACAAGAACTGTTGCTAGGCAATGTCATTTTTAAACACAATATTGCTACCTATTATAAACTTCTTAAACTTCAACTGTTGCGTAGCAACGTCAATTTCAGACACAAAACTTTTACCTTTCAATGCATTTTTCAAAGAGAAACTTTTTCCTAGCAATGTAATTTTTAAATACAATTTGACTGCCTAACAATGTAATTTTTCTATCACGAAAGTGTTGCCTAGCAATGTCAGTCTAAACCGGAAACTGTTGCCTAGAAATGAAGTTTTAAAACACCTGACTGTTGCTTAGCAATGACATTTGGAACAAGAAACTGTAGCTTAGCAATGCTATCTGCAAATAGGAAACAGTTGTCTAGCAATGTCATCTATAAGGAATAGTTTGTAATCCTTTAAAGATCTATAGATACAATGAAAATATCGGTGATATGCTAATGGCAAAACACGGGTTGTAAATTTCGCTTTAATAGAAAGAATACTGTTGCCTAGCAATGCCATATGAAACCGGGAACTGTTGCCTAGCAATGTCATAAAAAGAACTATTGCTTAGCAATGTCATTTTTAAACACAATATTGTTACATATTATAAACTTTTTAAAAATCAACTGTTGCATAGCAATGTCAATTTTGAGACACAAAACTTTTACCTTTAAATGCATTTTTCAAAGAGAAACTTTTTCCTAGCAATGTATTTTTTAAATACAATTTGGCTGCTTAACAATGTAATTTTTCTATCACCCAAGTGTTGCCTATCAATGCCAGTCTAAACCGGAAACTGTTGCCTAGCAATGAAGTTTTAAAACACCTGACTGTTGCTTAGCAATGACATTTTGAAGAAGAAACTGTAGCTAAGAAATGCCATCCGCAAACAAGAAACTGTTGCCTAGCAATGTCATCTATAATTAATAGTTTTTTTATCTCTCAGTGACCTATACATACAATGAAAATATCGGTGTTATGCTAATGGCAAAACACGGGTTGTAAATTTTGTTTAATAGAAAGAATACTGTTGCCTAGCAATGAGTTTTAAAACACGAAAGTGTGCCTTGCAATGCCATTTGAAACCGGGAACTGTTGCCTAGCAATGTCATCAAAAAGAACTTTTGTTTAGCAATGTCATTTTTAAACACAATATTGCTACCTATTATAAACTTTTTAAAAATGATACTGTTGCGTAGCAATGTCAATTTCTGACACGAAACCTTTACCTTTCAATGCATTTTTCAAAGTCGCAACTTTTTCCTAGCAATGTAACTTTTAAAGACAATATGGCTGCCTAACAGTTAAATTTTTCTATCACAAAAGTGTTGCCTAGCCATGCCAGTAAAACCGGAAACTGTTGATTAGCAATGAAGTTTTTAATCACCTGACTGTTCCTTAGCAATGACATTTTGACCAAGAAACTATAGCCTAGCAATGCGATCTCCAAACGCGAAACAGTTGCCTAGCTATGTCATCTATAAGGAACAGTTTTTTATCTCTCAATGATCTATACATACAATGAAAGTATCAGTGATATGCTAATGGTATAACAGGGGTTGTAAATTTTGCTTTATTATAAAGAATACTGTCGCCTAGCAATGAGTTTAAAACACGAAAGTGTTGCCTAGCAATGCCATTTTAAACCGGGAACTGTCGCCTAGCAATATTATCAACAAGAACTGTTGCTAGGCTATGTCATTTTTAAACACAATATTGCTACCTATTATAAACTTTTTAAAATTCAACTGTTTCGTAGCAACGTCAATTTCAGACACAAAACGTTTACCTTTCAATGCATTTTTCAAAGAGAAACTTTTTCCTAGCAATGTAATTTTTAAATACGTTTTGGCTGCCGAACAATGTACTTTTTCTATCACGAAAGTGTTGCCTAGCAATGTCAGTCTAAACCGGAAACTGTTGCCTAGCAATGAAGTTTTAAAACACCTGACTGTTGCTTAGCAATGATATTTTGAACAAGAAACTGTAGCTTAGCAATGCCATCTCCAAACATGAAACGATTGCCTAGCAATGTCATCTATAAGGAATAGTTTTTAATCCCTCAATGATCTATACATACAATGAAAATATCGGTGATATGCTAATGGCAAAACATGGGTTATAAATTTTGCTTTAACAGAAAGAATACTGTTGCCTAGCAATGCCATATGAAACCGGGAACTGCTGCCTAGCAATGTCATCAACAAGAACTGTTGCTTAGCAATGTCATTTTTAAACACAATATTGTTACCTATTATAAACGTTTTAAAAATCAACTGTCGCATAGCAATGTCAATTTCAGACACAAAACTTTTACCTTTCAATGCATGTTTCAAAGAGAAACTTTTTCCTAGAAATGTAATTTTTAAATACAATTTGGCTGCCTAACAATTTAATTTTTCTATCATCCAACTGTTGCCTAGCAATGCCAGTCTAAACCGGAAACTGTTGAAAGCAATGAAGTTTTAAAACACTTGACTGTTGCTTAGCAATGACATTTTGAACAAGAAACTTTAGCTAAGCAATGCCATCTACAAACACGAAACTGTTGCCTAGCAATGTCATCTATACATAATAGTTTCTTTTATCTCTCAATGATCTATACATACAATGAAAATATCGGTGATATGCTAATGGCAAAACACGGGTTGTATTTTTGCTTTAATAGAAAGAAAACTGTTGCCTAGCAATGAGTTTTAAAACACGAAAGTGTTGCCTAGCAATGCCATTTGAAACCGGAAACTGTCGCCAAGCAATATCATCAACAAGAACTGTTGCTAAGCAATGTCATTTTTAAACACAATATTGCTACCTATTATAAACTTTTTTTAAATCAACTGTTTCGTAGCAACGTCAATTTCAGACACAAAACTTTTACCTTTCAATGCATTTCACAAAGAGAAAATTTTTCCTAGCAATGTAATTTTTAAATACAGTTTGGGTGCCTAACAATTAAATTTTTCTATCACAAAAGTGTTGCCTAGCCATGCCAGTAAAACCGGAAACTGTTGCTTAGCAATGAAGTTTTTAATCACCTGACTGTTTTTTAGCAATGACATTTTGACCAAGAAACTATAGCCTAGCAATGCGATCTCCAAACGCGAAACAGTTGCCTAGCAATGTCATCTATAAGGAACAGTTTTTTATCTCTCAATGATCTATACATACAAAGAAAGTATCAGTGATATGCTAATGGTATAACAGGGGTTGTAAATTTTGCTTTATTATAAAGAATACTGTCGCCTAGCAATGAGTTTAATACACGAAAGTGTTGCCTAGCAATGCCATTTTAAACCGGGAACAGTCGCCTAGCAATATCATCGACAAGAACTGTTGCTAAGCAATGTCATTTTTAAACACAATATTGCTACCTATTATAAACTTTTTTAAAATCAACTGTTTCGTAGGAACGTCAATTTCAGACACAAAACATTTACCTTTCAATGCATTTTTCAAAGAGAAACTTTTTTCTAGCAATGTAATTTTTAAATACAATTTGGCTGCCTAACAATGTAATTTTTTTATCACGCTAGTGTTGCCTAGCAATGTCAGTCAAAACCGGAAACTTTTGCCTAGCAATGAAGTTTTAAAACACCTGACTGTTGCTTAGCAATGACATTTTGAACAAGAAACTGTAGCTTAGCAATGCTATCTCCAAATAGGAAACTGTTGCCTAGCAATGTCATCTATAAGGAATAGTTTTTAATCCCTCAATGATCTATAGATACAATGAAAACATCGGTGATATGCTAATGGAAAAACACGTGTTAAATTTTGCTTTAATAGAAAGAATACTGTTGCCTAGGAATGAGTTTTAAAACACGAAAGTGTTGCCTAGCAATGCCATTTTAAACCGGATACTGTTGCCTAGCAATGTCATCAAAAAGAACTGTTGCTTAGCAATGTCATTTTTAAATAAAATATTGCTACCTATTATAAACTTATTAAAATTCAACTGTTGCGTAGCAACGTCAATTTCAGACACAAAACTTTTACCTTTCAATGCATTTTCCAAAGAGAAACTTTTTCCTAGCAATGTATTTTTTAAATACAATTTGGCTGCCTAACATTGTAATTTTTCTATCACAAAAGTTTTGCCTATCCATACCAGTATAACCGGAAACTGTTGCTTAGCAATGAAGTTTTTAATCACCTGACTGTTCCTTAACAACGACATTTTGACCAAGAAACTATAGCCTAGCAATGCGATCTCCAAACGCGAAACTGTTGCCTAGCAATGTCATCTATAAGGAACAGTATTTTATCTCTCAATGATCTATACATACAATGAAAGTATCAGTGATATGCTAATGGTATAACAGGGGTTGTAAATTTTGCTTTATTATAAAGAATACTGTCGCCTAGCAATGAGTTTAAAACACGAAAGTGTTGCCTAGCAATGCCATTTTAAACCGGGAACTGTCGCCTAGCAATATCATCAACAAGAACTGTTGCTAGGCAATGTCATTTTTAAACACAATATTGCTACCTATTATAAACTTTTTAAAATTCTACTGTTGCGTAGCAACGTCAATTTCAGACACAAAACGTTTACTTTTCAATGCATTTTTCAAAGAGAAACTTTCTCCTAGCAATGTAATTTTTAAATACAATTTGGCTGCCTAACAATGTACTTTTTCTATCACGAAAGTGTTGCCTAGCAATGTCAGTCTAAACCGGAAACTGTTGCCTAGCAATGAAGTTTTAAAACACCTGACTGTTGCTTAGCAATGACATTTGGAACAAGAAACTGTAGCTTAGCAATGCTATCTCCAAATAGGAAACTGTTGCCTAGCAATGTCATCTATAAGGAATAGTTTTTAATCCTTTAAAGATCTATAGATACAATTAAAATATCGGTGATATGCTAATGGCAAAACACGGGTTGTAAATTTTGCTTTAATAGAAAGAATACTGTTGCCTAGCAATGAGTTTTAAAACACGAAAGTGTGCCTTGCAATGCCATTTGAAACCGGGAACTGTTGCCTAGCAATGTCATCAAAAAGAACTTTTGTTTAGCAATGTCATTTTTAAACACAATATTGCTACCTATTATAAACTTTTTAAAAATGATACTGTTGCGTAGCAATGTCAATTTCTGACACGAAACCTTTACCTTTCAATGCATTTTTCAAAGTCGCAACTTTTTCCTAGCAATGTAACTTTTAAAGACAATATGGCTGCCTAACAATTAAATTTTTCTATCACAAAAGTGTTGCCTAGCCATGTCAGTATAACCGGAAACTGTTGCTTGGCAATGAAGATTTTAATCACCTGACTGTTGCTGAGCAATGACATTTTGAACAAAAAACTGTAGCTTAGCAATGCCATCTCCAAATACGAAACTGTTGCCTAGCAATGTCATCTATAAGGAATAGTTTAAAATCCCTCAATGATCTATACATACAATGAAAATATCGGTGATATCTAATGGCAAAACATGGGTTGTAAATTTTGCTTTAATAGAAACAATACTTTTGCCTAGCAATGAGTTTTAAAACACGAAAGTGTTGCCTAGCAATGCCATTTGAAACCGGGAACTGTCGCCTAGCAATGTCATTAACAAGAACTGTTGCTTAGCAATGTCATTTTTAAACACAATATTGCTACCTGTTATAAACTTTTTTAAAAATCATCTGTTGCGTAGCAATGTCAATTTCTGGCACGATACCTTTACCTTTCAATGCATTTTTCAAAGTCGCAACTTTTTCCTAGCAATGTAACTTTTAAAGACAATTTGGCTGCCGAACAATTAAATTTTTCTATCACAAAAGTGTTGCCTACCCATGCCAGTATAACCGGAAACTGTTACTTAGCAATGAAGATTTTAATCACCTGACTGTTGCTTACCAATGACATTTTGACCAAGAAACTATAGCCTAGCAATGCGATCTCCAAACGCGAAACAGTTGCCCTGCAGTGTCATCTATAAGGAACAGTTTTTATCTCTCAATGATCTATACATACAATGAAAGTATCAGTGATATGCTAATGGTATAACAGGGGTTGTAAATTTTGCTTTATTATAAAGAATACTGTCGCCTAGCAATGAGTTTAATACACGAAAGTGTTGCCTAGCAATGCCATTTTAAACCGGGAACAGTCGCCTAGCAATATCATCGACAAGAACTGTTGCTAAGCAATGTCATTTTTAAACACAATATTGCTACCTAGTATAAAATTTTTAAAATCAACTGTTTCGTAGGAACGTCAATTTCAGACACAAAACCTTTACCTTTCAATGCATTTTTCAAAGAGAAACTTTTTTCTAGCAATGTAATTTTTAAATACAATTTGGCTGCCTAACAATGTAATTTTTTTATCACGCTAGTGTTGCCTAGCAATGTCAGTCTAAACCGGAAACTGTTGCCTAGCAATGAAGTTTTAAAACACCTGACTGTTGCTTAGCAATGACATTTTGAACAAGAAACTGTAGCTTAGCAATGCTATCTCCAAATAGGAAACTGTTGCCTAGCAATGTCATCTATAAGGAATAGTTTTTAATCCCTCAATGATCTATAGATACAATGAAAACATCGGTGATATGCTAATGGAAAAACACGTGTTAAATTTTGCTTTAATAGAATGAATACTGTTGCCTAGGAATGAGTTTTAAAACACGAATGTGTTGCCTAGCAATGCCATTTTAAACCGGATACTGTTGCCTAGCAATGTCATCAAAAAGAACTGTTGCTTAGCAATGTCATTTTTAAACACAATATTGCTACCTATTATAAACTTATTAAAATTCAACTGTTGCGTAGCAACGTCAATTTCAGACACAAAACTTTTACCTTTCAATGCATTTTTCAAAGAGAAACTTTTTCCTAGCAATGTATTTTTTAAATACAATTTGGCTGCCTAACATTGTAATTTTTCTATCACAAAAGTTTTGCCTATCCATACCAGTATAACCGGAAACATTTGCTTAGCAATGAAGTTTATAATCACCTGACTGTTCCTTAACAATGACATTTTGACCAAGAAACTATAGCCTAGCAATGCGATCTCCAAACGCGAAACTGTTGCCTAGCAATGTCATCTATAAGGAACAGTTTTTTATCTCTCAATGATCTATACATACAATGAAAGTATCAGTGATATGCTAATGGTATAACAGGGGTTGTAAATTTTGCTTTATTATAAAGAATACTGTCGCCTAGCAATGAGTTTAAAACACGAAAGTGTTGCCTAGCAATGCCATTTTAAACCGGGAACTGTCGCCTAGCAATATCATCAACAAGAACTGTTGCTAGGCAATGTCATTTTTAAACACAATATTGCTACCTATTATAAACTTCTTAAACTTCAACTGTTGCGTAGCAACGTCAATTTCAGACACAAAACTTTTACCTTTCAATGCATTTTTCAAAGAGAAACTTTTTCCTAGCAATGTAATTTTTAAATACAATTTGGCTGCCTAACATTGTAATTTTTCTATCACAAAAGTTTTGCCTATCCATACCAGTATAACCGGAAACTGTTGCTTAGCAATGAAGTTTTTAATCACCTGACTGTTCCTTAGCAATGACATTTTGACCAAGAAACTATAGCCTAGCAATGCGATCTCCAAACGCGAAACTGTTGCCTAGCAATGTCATCTATAAGGAACAGTATTTTATCTCTCAATGATCTATACATACAATGAAAGTATCAGTGATATGCTAATGGTATAACAGGGGTTGTAAATTTTGCTTTATTATAAAGAATACTGTCGCCTAGCAATGAGTTTAAAACACGAAAGTGTTGCCTAGCAATGCCATTTTAAACCGGGAACTGTCGCCTAGCAATATCATCAACAAGAACTGTTGCTAGGCAATGTCATTTTTAAACACAATATTGCTACCTATTATAAACTTTTTAAAATTCAACTGTTGCGTAGCAACGTCAATTTCAGACACAAAACGTTTACTTTTCAATGCATTTTTCAAAGAGAAACTTTCTCCTAGCAATGTAATTTTTAAATACAATTTGGCTGCCTAACAATGTACTTTTTCTATCACGAAAGTGTTGCCTAGCAATGTCAGTCTAAACCGGAAACTGTTGCCTAGCAATGAAGTTTTAAAACACCTGACTGTTGCTTAGCAATGACATTTGGAACAAGAAACTGTAGCTTAGCAATGCTATCTCCAAATAGGAAACTGTTGCCTAGCAATGTCATCTATAAGGAATAGTTTTTAATCCTTTAAAGATCTATAGATACAATGAAAATATCGGTGATATGCTAATGGCAAAACACGGGTTGTAAATTTTGCTTTAATAGAAAGAATACTGTTGCCTAGCAATGAGTTTTAAAACACGAAAGTGTGCCTTGCAATGCCATTTGAAACCGGGAACTGTTGCCTAGCAATGTCATCAAAAAGAACTTTTGTTTAGCAATGTCATTTTTAAACACAATATTGCTACCTATTATAAACTTTTTAAAAATGATACTGTTGCGTAGCAATGTCAATTTCTGACACGAAACCTTTTCCTTTCAATGCATTTTTCAAAGTCGCAACTTTTTCCTAGCAATGTAACTTTTAAAGACAATATGGCTGCCTAACAATTAAATTTTTCTATCACAAAAGTGTTGCCTAGCCATGTCAGTATAACCGGAAACTGTTGCTTGGCAATGAAGATTTTAATCACCTGACTGTTGCTGAGCAATGACATTTTGAACAAAAAACTGTAGCTTAGCAATGCGATCTCCAAATACGAAACTGTTGCCTAGCAATGTCATCTATAAGGAATAGTTTAAAATCCCTCAATGATCTATACATACAATGAAAATATCGGTGATATCTAATGGCAAAACATGGGTTGTAAATTTTGCTTTAATAGAAACAATACTTTTGCCTAGCAATGAGTTTTAAAACACGAAAGTGTTGCCTAGCAATGCCATTTGAAACCGGAAACTGTCGCCTAGCAATGTCATTAACAAGAACTGTTGCTTAGCAATGTCATTTTTAAACACAATATTGCTACCTGTTATAAACTTTTTTAAAAATCATCTGTTGCGTAGCAATGTCAATTTCTGGCACGATACCTTTACCTTTCAATGCATTTTTCAAAGTCGCAACTTTTTCCTAGCAATGTAACTTTTAAAGACAATTTGGCTGCCGAACAATTAAATTTTTCTATCACAAAAGTGTTGCCTACCCATGCCAGTATAACCGGAAACTGTTACTTAGCAATGAAGATTTTAATCACCTGACTGTTGCTTACCAATGACATTTTGACCAAGAAACTATAGCCTAGCAATGCGATCTCCAAACGCGAAACAGTTGCCCTGCAGTGTCATCTATAAGGAACAGTTTTTATCTCTCAATGATCTATACATACAATGAAAGTATCAGTGATATGCTAATGGTATAACAGGGGTTGTAAATTTTGCTTTATTATAAAGAATACTGTCGCCTAGCAATGAGTTTAATACACGAAAGTGTTGCCTAGCAATGCCATTTTAAACCGGGAACAGTCGCCTAGCAATATCATCGACAAGAACTGTTGCTAAGCAATGTCATTTTTAAACACAATATTGCTACCTAGTATAAAATTTTTAAAATCAACTGTTTCGTAGGAACGTCAATTTCAGACACAAAACCTTTACCTTTCAATGCATTTTTCAAAGAGAAACTTTTTTCTAGCAATGTAATTTTTAAATACAATTTGCTGCCTAACAATGTAATTTTTTTATCACGCTAGTGTTGCATAGCAATGTCAGTCTAAACCGGAAACTGTTGCCTAGCAATGAAGTTTTAAAACACCTGACTGTTGCTTAGCAATGACATTTTGAACAAGAAACTGTAGCTTAGCAATGCTATCTCCAAATAGGAAACTGTTGCCTAGCAATGTCATCTATAAGGAATAGTTTTTAATCCCTCAATGATCTATAGATACAATGAAAACATCGGTGATATGCTAATGGAAAAACACGTGTTAAATTTTGCTTTAATAGAAAGAATACTGTTGCCTAGGAATGAGTTTTAAAACACGAATGTGTTGCCTAGCAATGCCATTTTAAACCGGATACTGTTGCCTAGCAATGTCATCAAAAAGAACTGTTGCTTAGCAATGTCATTTTTAAACACAATATTGCTACCTATTATAAACTTATTAAAATTCAACTGTTGCGTAGCAACGTCAATTTCAGACACAAAACTTTTACCTTTCAATGCATTTTTCAAAGAGAAACTTTTTCCTAGCAATGTATTTTTTAAATACAATTTGGCTGCCTAACATTGTAATTTTTCTATCACAAAAGTTTTGCCTATCCATACCAGTATAACCGGAAACTGTTGCTTAGCAATGAAGTTTATAATCACCTGACTGTTCCTTAACAATGACATTTTGACCAAGAAACTATAGCCTAGCAATGCGATCTCCAAACGCGAAACTGTTGCCTAGCAATGTCATCTATAAGGAAAAGTTTTTTATCTCTCAATGATCTATACATACAATGAAAGTATCAGTGATATGCTAATGGTATAACAGGGGTTGTAAATTTTGCTTTATTATAAAGAATACTGTCGCCTAGCAATGAGTTTAATACACGAAAGTGTTGCCTAGCAATGCCATTTTAAGCCGGGAACAGTCGCCTAGCAATATCATCGACAAGAACTGTTGCTAAGCAATGTCATTTTTAAACACAATATTGCTACCTAGTATAAAATTTTTAAAATCAACTGTTTCGTAGGAACGTCAATTTCAGACACAAAACCTTTACCTTTCAATGCATTTTTCAAAGAGAAACTTTTTTCTAGCAATGTAATTTTTAAATACAATTTGGCTGCCTAACAATGTAATTTTTTTATCACGCTAGTGTTGCCTAGCAATGTCAGTCTAAACCGGAAACTGTTGCCTAGCAATGAAGTTTTAAAACACCTGACTGTTGCTTAGCAATGACATTTTGAACAAGAAACTGTAGCTTAGCAATGCTATCTCCAAATAGGAAACTGTTGCCTAGCAATGTCATCTATAAGGAATAGTTTTTAATCCCTCAATGATCTATAGATACAATGAAAACATCGGTGATATGCTAATGGAAAAACACGTGTTAAATTTTGCTTTAATAGAAAGAATACTGTTGCCTAGGAATGAGTTTTAAAACACGAATGTGTTGCCTAGCAATGCCATTTTAAACCGGATACTGTTGCCTAGCAATGTCATCAAAAAGAACTGTTGCTTAGCAATGTCATTTTTAAACACAATATTGCTACCTATTATAAACTTATTAAAATTCAACTGTTGCGTAGCAACGTCAATTTCAGACACAAAACTTTTACCTTTCAATGCATTTTTCAAAGAGAAACTTTTTCCTAGCAATGTATTTTTTAAATACAATTTGGCTGCCTAACATTGTAATTTTTCTATCACAAAAGTTTTGCCTATCCATACCAGTATAACCGGAAACTGTTGCTTAGCAATGAAGTTTATAATCACCTGACTGTTCCTTAACAATGACATTTTGACCAAGAAACTATAGCCTAGCAATGCGATCTCCAAACGCGAAACTGTTGCCTAGCAATGTCATCTATAAGGAAAAGTTTTTTATCTCTCAATGATCTATACATACAATGAAAGTATCAGTGATATGCTAATGGTATAACAGGGGTTGTAAATTTTGCTTTATTATAAAGAATACTGTCGCCTAGCAATGAGTTTAAAACATGAAAGTGTTGCCTAGCAATGCCATTTTAAACCGGGAACTGTCGCCTAGCAATATCATCAACAAGAACTGTTGCTAGGCAATGTCATTTTTAAACACAATATTGCTACCTATTATAAACTTCTTAAACTTCAACTGTTGCGTAGCAACGTCAATTTCAGACACAAAACTTTTACTTTTCAATGGATTTTTCAAAGAGAAACTTTTTCCTAGCAATGTAATTTTTAAATACAATTTGGCTGCCTAACAATGTAATTTTTCTATCACGAAAGTGTTGCCTATCAATGCCAGTCTAAACCGGAAACTGTTGCCTAGAAATGAAGTTTTAAAACACCTGACTGTTGCTTAGCAATGACATTTGGAACAAGAAACTGTAGCTTAGCAATGCTATCTCCAAATAGGAAACTGTTGTCTAGCAATGTCATCTATAAGGAATAGTTTGTAATCCTTTAAAGATCTATAGATACAATGAAAATATCGGTGATATGCTAATGGCAAAACACGGGTTGTAAATTTCGCTTTAATAGAAAGAATACTGTTGCCTAGCAATGCCATATGAAACCGGGAACTGTTGCCTAGCAATGTCATAAAAAAAACTATTGCTTAGCAATGTCATTTTTAAACACAATATTGTTACATATTATAAACTTTTTAAAAATCAACTGTTGCATAGCAATGTCAATTTTGAGACACAAAACTTTTACCTTTAAATGCATTTTTCAAAGAGAAACTTTTTCCTAGCAATGTATTTTTTAAATACAATTTGGCTGCTTAACAATGTAATTTTTCTATCACCCAAGTGTTGCCTATCAATGCCAGTCTAAACCGGAAACTGTTGCCTAGCAATGAAGTTTTAAAACACCTGACTATTGCTTAGCAATGACATTTTGAAGAAGAAACTGTAGCTAAGAAATGCCATCCGCAAACAAGAAACTGTTGCCTAGCAATGTCATCTATAATTAATAGTTTTTTTATCTCTCAGTGACCTATACATACAATGAAAATATCGGTGTTATGCTAATGGCAAAACACGGGTTGTAAATTTTGTTTAATAGAAAGAATACTGTTGCCTAGCAATGAGTTTTAAAACACGAAAGTGTGCCTTGCAATGCCATTTGAAACCGGGAACTGTTGCCTAGCAATGTCATCAAAAAGAACTTTTGTTTAGCAATGTCATTTTTAAACACAATATTGCTACCTATTATAAACTTTTTAAAAATGATACTGTTGCGTAGCAATGTCAATTTCTGACACGAAACCTTTACCTTTCAATGCATTTTTCAAAGTCGCAACTTTTTCCTAGCAATGTAACTTTTAAAGACAATATGGCTGCCTAACAGTTAAATTTTTCTATCACAAAAGTGTTGCCTAGCCATGCCAGTAAAACCGGAAACTGTTGATTAGCAATGAAGTTTTTAATCACCTGACTGTTCCTTAGCAATGACATTTTGACCAAGAAACTATAGCCTAGCAATGCGATCTCCAAACGCGAAACAGTTGCCTAGCAATGTCATCTATAAGGAACAGTTTTTATCTCTCAATGATCTATACATACAAAGAAAGTATCAGTGATATGGTAATGGTATAACAGGGGTTGTAAATTTTGCTTTATTATAAAGAATACTGTCGCCTAGCAATGAGTTTAATACACGAAAGTGTTGCCTAGCAATGCCATTTTAAACCGGGAACAGTCGCCTAGCAATATCATCGACAAGAACTGTTGCTAAGCAATGTCATTTTTAAACACAATATTGCTACCTATTATAAACTTATTAAAATTCAACTGTTGCGTAGCAACGTCAATTTCAGACACAAAACTTTTACCTTTCAATGCATTTTTCAAAGAGAAACGTTTTCCTAGCAATGTATTTTTTAAATACAATTTGGCTGCCTAACATTGTAATTTTTCTATCACAAAAGTTTTGCCTATCCATACCAGTATAACCGGAAACTGTTGCTTAGCAATGAAGTTTTTAATCACATGACTGTTCCTTAACAATGACATTTTGACCAAGAAACTATAGCCTAGCAATGCGATCTCCAAACGCGAAACTGTTGCCTAGCTATGTCATCTATAAGGAACAGTTTTTTATCTCTCAATGATCTATACATACAATGAAAGTATCAGTGATATGCTAATGGTATAACAGGGGTTGTAAATTTTGCTTTATTATAAAGAATACTGTCGCCTAGCAATGAGTTTAAAACACGAAAGTGTTGCCTAGCAATGCCATTTTAAACCGGGAACTGTCGCCTAGCAATATTATCAACAAGAACTGTTGCTTAGCAATGTCATTTTTAAACACAATATTGCTACCTATTATAAACTTATTAAAATTCAACTGTTGCGTAGCAACGTCAATTTCAGACACAAAACTTTTACCTTTCAATGCATTTTTCAAAGAGAAACTTTTTCCTAGCAATGTATTTTTTAAATACAATTTGGCTGCCTAACATTGTAATTTTTCTATCACAAAAGTTTTGCCTATCCATACCAGTATAACCGGAAACTGTTGCTTAGCAATGAAGTTTATAATCACCTGACTGTTCCTTAACAATGACATTTTGACCAAGAAACTATAGCCTAGCAATGCGATCTCCAAACGCGAAACTGTTGCCTAGCAATGTCATCTATAAGGAAAAGTTTTTTATCTCTCAATGATCTATACATACAATGAAAGTATCAGTGATATGCTAATGGTATAACAGGGGTTGTAAATTTTGCTTTATTATAAAGAATACTGTCGCCTAGCAATGAGTTTAATACACGAAAGTGTTGCCTAGCAATGCCATTTTAAGCCGGGAACAGTCGCCTAGCAATATCATCGACAAGAACTGTTGCTAAGCAATGTCATTTTTAAACACAATATTGCTACCTAGTATAAAATTTTTAAAATCAACTGTTTCGTAGGAACGTCAATTTCAGACACAAAACCTTTACCTTTCAATGCATTTTTCAAAGAGAAACTTTTTTCTAGCAATGTAATTTTTAAATACAATTTGGCTGCCTAACAATGTAATTTTTTTATCACGCTAGTGTTGCCTAGCAATGTCAGTCTAAACCGGAAACTGTTGCCTAGCAATGAAGTTTTAAAACACCTGACTGTTGCTTAGCAATGACATTTTGAACAAGAAACTGTAGCTTAGCAATGCTATCTCCAAATAGGAAACTGTTGCCTAGCAATGTCATCTATAAGGAATAGTTTTTAATCCCTCAATGATCTATAGATACAATGAAAACATCGGTGATATGCTAATGGAAAAACACGTGTTAAATTTTGCTTTAATAGAAAGAATACTGTTGCCTAGGAATGAGTTTTAAAACACGAATGTGTTGCCTAGCAATGCCATTTTAAACCGGATACTGTTGCCTAGCAATGTCATCAAAAAGAACTGTTGCTTAGCAATGTCATTTTTAAACACAATATTGCTACCTATTATAAACTTATTAAAATTCAACTGTTGCGTAGCAACGTCAATTTCAGACACAAAACTTTTACCTTTCAATGCATTTTTCAAAGAGAAACTTTTTCCTAGCAATGTATTTTTTAAATACAATTTGGCTGCCTAACATTGTAATTTTTCTATCACAAAAGTTTTGCCTATCCATACCAGTATAACCGGAAACTGTTGCTTAGCAATGAAGTTTATAATCACCTGACTGTTCCTTAACAATGACATTTTGACCAAGAAACTATAGCCTAGCAATGCGATCTCCAAACGCGAAACTGTTGCCTAGCAATGTCATCTATAAGGAAAAGTTTTTTATCTCTCAATGATCTATACATACAATGAAAGTATCAGTGATATGCTAATGGTATAACAGGGGTTGTAAATTTTGCTTTATTATAAAGAATACTGTCGCCTAGCAATGAGTTTAAAACATGAAAGTGTTGCCTAGCAATGCCATTTTAAACCGGGAACTGTCGCCTAGCAATATCATCAACAAGAACTGTTGCTAGGCAATGTCATTTTTAAACACAATATTGCTACCTATTATAAACTTCTTAAACTTCAACTGTTGCGTAGCAACGTCAATTTCAGACACAAAACTTTTACTTTTCAATGGATTTTTCAAAGAGAAACTTTTTCCTAGCAATGTAATTTTTAAATACAATTTGGCTGCCTAACAATGTAATTTTTCTATCACGAAAGTGTTGCCTATCAATGCCAGTCTAAACCGGAAACTGTTGCCTAGAAATGAAGTTTTAAAACACCTGACTGTTGCTTAGCAATGACATTTGGAACAAGAAACTGTAGCTTAGCAATGCTATCTCCAAATAGGAAACTGTTGTCTAGCAATGTCATCTATAAGGAATAGTTTGTAATCCTTTAAAGATCTATAGATACAATGAAAATATCGGTGATATGCTAATGGCAAAACACGGGTTGTAAATTTCGCTTTAATAGAAAGAATACTGTTGCCTAGCAATGCCATATGAAACCGGGAACTGTTGCCTAGCAATGTCATAAAAAAAACTATTGCTTAGCAATGTCATTTTTAAACACAATATTGTTACATATTATAAACTTTTTAAAAATCAACTGTTGCATAGCAATGTCAATTTTGAGACACAAAACTTTTACCTTTAAATGCATTTTTCAAAGAGAAACTTTTTCCTAGCAATGTATTTTTTAAATACAATTTGGCTGCTTAACAATGTAATTTTTCTATCACCCAAGTGTTGCCTATCAATGCCAGTCTAAACCGGAAACTGTTGCCTAGCAATGAAGTTTTAAAACACCTGACTATTGCTTAGCAATGACATTTTGAAGAAGAAACTGTAGCTAAGAAATGCCATCCGCAAACAAGAAACTGTTGCCTAGCAATGTCATCTATAATTAATAGTTTTTTTATCTCTCAGTGACCTATACATACAATGAAAATATCGGTGTTATGCTAATGGCAAAACACGGGTTGTAAATTTTGTTTAATAGAAAGAATACTGTTGCCTAGCAATGAGTTTTAAAACACGAAAGTGTGCCTTGCAATGCCATTTGAAACCGGGAACTGTTGCCTAGCAATGTCATCAAAAAGAACTTTTGTTTAGCAATGTCATTTTTAAACACAATATTGCTACCTATTATAAACTTTTTAAAAATGATACTGTTGCGTAGCAATGTCAATTTCTGACACGAAACCTTTACCTTTCAATGCATTTTTCAAAGTCGCAACTTTTTCCTAGCAATGTAACTTTTAAAGACAATATGGCTGCCTAACAGTTAAATTTTTCTATCACAAAAGTCTTGCCTAGCCATGCCAGTAAAACCGGAAACTGTTGATTAGCAATGAAGTTTTTAATCACCTGACTGTTCCTTAGCAATGACATTTTGACCAAGAAACTATAGCCTAGCAATGCGATCTCCAAACGCGAAACAGTTGCCTAGCAATGTCATCTATAAGGAACAGTTTTTATCTCTCAATGATCTATACATACAAAGAAAGTATCAGTGATATGGTAATGGTATAACAGGGGTTGTAAATTTTGCTTTATTATAAAGAATACTGTCGCCTAGCAATGAGTTTAATACACGAAAGTGTTGCCTAGCAATGCCATTTTAAACCGGGAACAGTCGCCTAGCAATATCATCGACAAGAACTGTTGCTAAGCAATGTCATTTTTAAACACAATATTGCTACCTATTATAAACTTATTAAAATTCAACTGTTGCGTAGCAACGTCAATTTCAGACACAAAACTTTTACCTTTCAATGCATTTTTCAAAGAGAAACGTTTTCCTAGCAATGTATTTTTTAAATACAATTTGGCTGCCTAACATTGTAATTTTTCTATCACAAAAGTTTTGCCTATCCATACCAGTATAACCGGAAACTGTTGCTTAGCAATGAAGTTTTTAATCACATGACTGTTCCTTAACAATGACATTTTGACCAAGAAACTATAGCCTAGCAATGCGATCTCCAAACGCGAAACTGTTGCCTAGCTATGTCATCTATAAGGAACAGTTTTTTATCTCTCAATGATCTATACATACAATGAAAGTATCAGTGATATGCTAATGGTATAACAGGGGTTGTAAATTTTGCTTTATTATAAAGAATACTGTCGCCTAGCAATGAGTTTAAAACACGAAAGTGTTGCCTAGCAATGCCATTTTAAACCGGGAACTGTCGCCTAGCAATATTATCAACAAGAACTGTTGCTAGGCTATGTCATTTTTAAACACAATATTGCTACCTATTATAAACTTTTTAAAATTCAACTGTTTCGTAGCAACGTCAATTTCAGACACAAAACGTTTACCTTTCAATGCATTTTTCAAAGAGAAACTTTTTCCTAGCAATGTAATTTTTAAATACGTTTTGGCTGCCGAACAATGTACTTTTTCTATCACGAAAGTGTTGCCTAGCAATGTCAGTCTAAACCGGAAACTGTTGCCTAGCAATGAAGTTTTAAAACACCTGACTGTTGCTTAGCAATGATATTTTGAACAAGAAACTGTAGCTTAGCAATGCCATCTCCAAACATGAAACGATTGCCTAGCAATGTCATCTATAAGGAATAGTTTTTAATCCCTTAATGATCTATACATACAATGAAAATATCGGTGATATGCTAATGGCAAAACATGGGTTATAAATTTTGCTTTAACAGAAAGAATACTGTTGCCTAGCAATGCCATATGAAACCGGGAACTGCTGCCTAGCAATGTCATCAACAAGAACTGTTGCTTAGCAATGTCATTTTTAAACACAATATTGTTACCTATTATAAACGTTTTAATAATCAACTGTCGCATAGCAATGTCAATTTCAGACACAAAACTTTTACCTTTCAATGCATGTTTCAAAGAGAAACTTTTTCCTAGAAATGTAATTTTTAAATACAATTTGGCTGCCTAACAATTTAATTTTTCTATCATCCAACTGTTGCCTAGCAATGCCAGTCTAAACCGGAAACTGTTGAAAGCAATGAAGTTTTAAAACACTTGACTGTTGCTTAGCAATGACATTTTGAACAAGAAACTTTAGCTAAGCAATGCCATCTACAAACACGAAACTGTTGCCTAGCAATGTCATCTATACATAATAGTTTCTTTTATCTCTCAATGATCTATACATACAATGAAAATATCGGTGATATGCTAATGGCAAAACACGGGTTGTATTTTTGCTTTAATAGAAAGAAAACTGTTGCCTAGCAATGAGTTTTAAAACACGAAAGTGTTGCCTAGCAATGCCATTTGAAACCGGAAACTGTCGCCAAGCAATATTATCAACAAGAACTGTTGCTAAGCAATGTCATTTTTAAACACAATATTGCTACCTATTATAAACTTTTTTTAAATCAACTGTTTCGTAGCAACGTCAATTTCAGACACAAAACTTTTACCTTTCAATGCATTTCACAAAGAGAAAATTTTTCCTAGCAATGTAATTTTTAAATACAGTTTGGGTGCCTAACAATTAAATTTTTCTATCACAAAAGTGTTGCCTAGCCATGCCAGTAAAACCGGAAACTGTTGCTTAGCAATGAAGTTTTTAATCACCTGACTGTTTTTTAGCAATGACATTTTGACCAAGAAACTATAGCCTAGCAATGCGATCTCCAAACGCGAAACAGTTGCCTAGCAATGTCATCTATAAGGAACAGTTTTTTATCTCTCAATGATCTATACATACAAAGAAAGTATCAGTGATATGCTAATGGTATAACAGGGGTTGTAAATTTTGCTTTATTATAAAGAATACTGTCGCCTAGCAATGAGTTTAATACACGAAAGTGTTGCCTAGCAATGCCATTTTAAACCGGGAACAGTCGCCTAGCAATATCATCGACAAGAACTGTTGCTAAGCAATGTCATTTTTAAACACAATATTGCTACCTATTATAAACTTTTTTAAAATCAACTGTTTCGTAGGAACGTCAATTTCAGACACAAAACCTTTACCTTTCAATGCATTTTTCAAAGAGAAACTTTTTTCTAGCAATGTAATTTTTAAATACAATTTGGCTGCCTAACAATGTAATTTTTTTATCACGCTAGTGTTGCCTAGCAATGTCAGTCAAAACCGGAAACTGTTGCCTAGCAATGAAGTTTTAAAACACCTGACTGTTGCTTAGCAATGACATTTTGAACAAGAAACTGTAGCTTAGCAATGCTATCTCCAAATAGGAAACTGTTGCCTAGCAATGTCATCTATAAGGAATAGTTTTTAATCCCTCAATGATCTATAGATACAATGAAAACATCGGTGATATGCTAATGGAAAAACACGTGTTAAATTTTGCTTTAATAGAAAGAATACTGTTGCCTAGGAATGAGTTTTAAAACACGAAAGTGTTGCCTAGCAATGCCATTTTAAACCGGGAACTGTCGCCTAGCAATATCATCAACAAGAACTGTTGCTAGGCAATGTCATTTTTAAACACAATATTGCTACCTATTATAAACTTTTTAAAATTCTACTGTTGCGTAGCAACGTCAATTTCAGACACAAAACGTTTACTTTTCAATGCATTTTTCAAAGAGAAACTTTCTCCTAGCAATGTAATTTTTAAATACAATTTGGCTGCCTAACAATGTACTTTTTCTATCACGAAAGTGTTGCCTAGCAATGTCAGTCTAAACCGGAAACTGTTGCCTAGCAATGAAGTTTTAAAACACCTGACTGTTGCTTAGCAATGACATTTGGAACAAGAAACTGTAGCTTAGCAATGCTATCTCCAAATAGGAAACTGTTGCCTAGCAATGTCATCTATAAGGAATAGTTTTTAATCCTTTAAAGATCTATAGATACAATGAAAATATCGGTGATATGCTAATGGCAAAACACGGGTTGTAAATTTTGCTTTAATAGAAAGAATACTGTTGCCTAGCAATGAGTTTTAAAACACGAAAGTGTGCCTTGCAATGCCATTTGAAACCGGGAACTGTTGCCTAGCAATGTCATCAAAAAGAACTTTTGTTTAGCAATGTCATTTTTAAACACAATATTGCTACCTATTATAAACTTTTTAAAAATGATACTGTTGCGTAGCAATGTCAATTTCTGACACGAAACCTTTACCTTTCAATGCATTTTTCAAAGTCGCAACTTTTTCCTAGCAATGTAACTTTTAAAGACAATATGGCTGCCTAACAATTAAATTTTTCTATCACAAAAGTGTTGCCTAGCCATGTCAGTATAACCGGAAACTGTTGCTTGGCAATGACGATTTTAATCACCTGACTGTTGCTGAGCAATGACATTTTGAACAAAAAACTGTAGCTTAGCAATGCCATCTCCAAATACGAAACTGTTGCCTAGCAATGTCATCTATAAGGAATAGTTTAAAATCCCTCAATGATCTATACATACAATGAAAATATCGGTGATATCTAATGGCAAAACATGGGTTGTAAATTTTGCTTTAATAGAAACAATACTTTTGCCTAGCAATGAGTTTTAAAACACGAAAGTGTTGCCTAGCAATGCCATTTGAAACCGGGAACTGTCGCCTAGCAATGTCATTAACAAGAACTGTTGCTTAGCAATGTCATTTTTAAACACAATATTGCTACCTGTTATAAACTTTTTTAAAAATCATCTGTTGCGTAGCAATGTCAATTTCTGGCACGATACCTTTACCTTTCAATGCATTTTTCAAAGTCGCAACTTTTTCCTAGCAATGTAACTTTTAAAGACAATTTGGCTGCCGAACAATTAAATTTTTCTATCACAAAAGTGTTGCCTACCCATGCCAGTATAACCGGAAACTGTTACTTAGCAATGAAGATTTTAATCACCTGACTGTTGCTTACCAATGACATTTTGACCAAGAAACTATAGCCTAGCAATGCGATCTCCAAACGCGAAACAGTTGCCCTGCAGTGTCATCTATAAGGAACAGTTTTTATCTCTCAATGATCTATACATACAATGAAAGTATCAGTGATATGCTAATGGTATAACAGGGGTTGTAAATTTTGCTTTATTATAAAGAATACTGTCGCCTAGCAATGAGTTTAATACACGAAAGTGTTGCCTAGCAATGCCATTTTAAACCGGGAACAGTCGCCTAGCAATATCATCGACAAGAACTGTTGCTAAGCAATGTCATTTTTAAACACAATATTGCTACCTAGTATAAAATTTTTAAAATCAACTGTTTCGTAGGAACGTCAATTTCAGACACAAAACCTTTACCTTTCAATGCATTTTTCAAAGAGAAACTTTTTTCTAGCAATGTAATTTTTAAATACAATTTGGCTGCCTAACAATGTAATTTTTTTATCACGCTAGTGTTGCCTAGCAATGTCAGTCTAAACCGGAAACTGTTGCCTAGCAATGAAGTTTTAAAACACCTGACTGTTGCTTAGCAATGACATTTTGAAGAAGAAACTGTAGCTAAGAAATGCCATCCGCAAACAAGAAACTGTTGCCTAGCAATGTCATCTATAATTAATAGTTTTTTTATCTCTCAGTGACCTATACATACAATGAAAATATCGGTGTTATGCTAATGGCAAAACACGGGTTGTAAATTTTGTTTAATAGAAAGAATACTGTTGCCTAGCAATGAGTTTTAAAACACGAAAGTGTGCCTTGCAATGCCATTTGAAACCGGGAACTGTTGCCTAGCAATGTCATCAAAAAGAACTTTTGTTTAGCAATGTCATTTTTAAACACAATATTGCTACCTATTATAAACTTTTTAAAAATGATACTGTTGCGTAGCAATGTCAATTTCTGACACGAAACCTTTACCTTTCAATGCATTTTTCAAAGTCGCAACTTTTTCCTAGCAATGTAACTTTTAAAGACAATATGGCTGCCTAACAGTTAAATTTTTCTATCACAAAAGTGTTGCCTAGCCATGCCAGTAAAACCGGAAACTGTTGATTAGCAATGAAGTTTTTAATCACCTGACTGTTCCTTAGCAATGACATTTTGACCAAGAAACTATAGCCTAGCAATGCGATCTCCAAACGCGAAACAGTTGCCTAGCTATGTCATCTATAAGGAACAGTTTTTTATCTCTCAATGATCTATACATACAATGAAAGTATCAGTGATATGCTAATGGTATAACAGGGGTTGTAAATTTTGCTTTATTATAAAGAATACTGTCGCCTAGCAATGAGTTTAAAACACGAAAGTGTTGCCTAGCAATGCCATTTTAAACCGGGAACTGTCGCCTAGCAATATTATCAACAAGAACTGTTGCTAGGCTATGTCATTTTTAAACACAATATTGCTACCTATTATAAACTTTTTAAAATTCAACTGTTTCGTAGCAACGTCAATTTCAGACACAAAACGTTTACCTTTCAATGCATTTTTCAAAGAGAAACTTTTTCCTAGCAATGTAATTTTTAAATACGTTTTGGCTGCCGAACAATGTACTTTTTCTATCACGAAAGTGTTGCCTAGCAATGTCAGTCTAAACCGGAAACTGTTGCCTAGCAATGAAGTTTTAAAACACCTGACTGTTGCTTAGCAATGATATTTTGAACAAGAAACTGTAGCTTAGCAATGCCATCTCCAAACATGAAACGATTGCCTAGCAATGTCATCTATAAGGAATAGTTTTTAATCCCTCAATGATCTATACATACAATGAAAATATCGGTGATATGCTAATGGCAAAACATGGGTTATAAATTTTGCTTTAACAGAAAGAATACTGTTGCCTAGCAATGCCATATGAAACCGGGAACTGCTGCCTAGCAATGTCATCAACAAGAACTGTTGCTTAGCAATGTCATTTTTAAACACAATATTGTTACCTATTATAAACGTTTTAAAAATCAACTGTCGCATAGCAATGTCAATTTCAGACACAAAACTTTTACCTTTCAATGCATGTTTCAAAGAGAAACTTTTTCCTAGAAATGTAATTTTTAAATACAATTTGGCTGCCTAACAATTTAATTTTTCTATCATCCAACTGTTGCCTAGCAATGCCAGTCTAAACCGGAAACTGTTGAAAGCAATGAAGTTTTAAAACACTTGACTGTTGCTTAGCAATGACATTTTGAACAAGAAACTTTAGCTAAGCAATGCCATCTACAAACACGAAACTGTTGCCTAGCAATGTCATCTATACATAATAGTTTCTTTTATCTCTCAATGATCTATACATACAATGAAAATATCGGTGATATGCTAATGGCAAAACACGGGTTGTATTTTTGCTTTAATAGAAAGAAAACTGTTGCCTAGCAATGAGTTTTAAAACACGAAAGTGTTGCCTAGCAATGCCATTTGAAACCGGAAACTGTCGCCAAGCAATATCATCAACAAGAACTGTTGCTAAGCAATGTCATTTTTAAACACAATATTGCTACCTATTATAAACTTTTTTTAAATCAACTGTTTCGTAGCAACGTCAATTTCAGACACAAAACTTTTACCTTTCAATGCATTTCACAAAGAGAAAATTTTTCCTAGCAATGTAATTTTTAAATACAGTTTGGGTGCCTAACAATTAAATTTTTCTATCACAAAAGTGTTGCCTAGCCATGCCAGTAAAACCGGAAACTGTTGCTTAGCAATGAAGTTTTTAATCACCTGACTGTTTTTTAGCAATGACATTTTGACCAAGAAACTATAGCCTAGCAATGCGATCTCCAAACGCGAAACAGTTGCCTAGCAATGTCATCTATAAGGAACAGTTTTTTATCTCTCAATGATCTATACATACAAAGAAAGTATCAGTGATATGCTAATGGTATAACAGGGGTTGTAAATTTTGCTTTATTATAAAGAATACTGTCGCCTAGCAATGAGTTTAATACACGAAAGTGTTGCCTAGCAATGCCATTTTAAACCGGGAACAGTCGCCTAGCAATATCATCGACAAGAACTGTTGCTAAGCAATGTCATTTTTAAACACAATATTGCTACCTATTATAAACTTTTTTAAAATCAACTGTTTCGTAGGAACGTCAATTTCAGACACAAAACATTTACCTTTCAATGCATTTTTCAAAGAGAAACTTTTTTCTAGCAATGTAATTTTTAAATACAATTTGGCTGCCTAACAATGTAATTTTTTTATCACGCTAGTGTTGCCTAGCAATGTCAGTCAAAACCGGAAACTTTTGCCTAGCAATGAAGTTTTAAAACACCTGACTGTTGCTTAGCAATGACATTTTGAACAAGAAACTGTAGCTTAGCAATGCTATCTCCAAATAGGAAACTGTTGCCTAGCAATGTCATCTATAAGGAATAGTTTTTAATCCCTCAATGATCTATAGATACAATGAAAACATCGGTGATATGCTAATGGAAAAACACGTGTTAAATTTTGCTTTAATAGAAAGAATACTGTTGCCTAGGAATGAGTTTTAAAACACGAAAGTGTTGCCTAGCAATGCCATTTTAAACCGGATACTGTTGCCTAGCAATGTCATCAAAAAGAACTGTTGCTTAGCAATGTCATTTTTAAATAAAATATTGCTACCTATTATAAACTTATTAAAATTCAACTGTTGCGTAGCAACGTCAATTTCAGACACAAAACTTTTACCTTTCAATGCATTTTCCAAAGAGAAACTTTTTCCTAGCAATGTATTTTTTAAATACAATTTGGCTGCCTAACATTGTAATTTTTCTATCACAAAAGTTTTGCCTATCCATACCAGTATAACCGGAAACTGTTGCTTAGCAATGAAGTTTTTAATCACCTGACTGTTCCTTAACAACGACATTTTGACCAAGAAACTATAGCCTAGCAATGCGATCTCCAAACGCGAAACTGTTGCCTAGCAATGTCATCTATAAGGAACAGTATTTTATCTCTCAATGATCTATACATACAATGAAAGTATCAGTGATATGCTAATGGTATAACAGGGGTTGTAAATTTTGCTTTATTATAAAGAATACTGTCGCCTAGCAATGAGTTTAAAACACGAAAGTGTTGCCTAGCAATGCCATTTTAAACCGGGAACTGTCGCCTAGCAATATCATCAACAAGAACTGTTGCTAGGCAATGTCATTTTTAAACACAATATTGCTACCTATTATAAACTTTTTAAAATTCTACTGTTGCGTAGCAACGTCAATTTCAGACACAAAACGTTTACTTTTCAATGCATTTTTCAAAGAGAAACTTTCTCCTAGCAATGTAATTTTTAAATACAATTTGGCTGCCTAACAATGTACTTTTTCTATCACGAAAGTGTTGCCTAGCAATGTCAGTCTAAACCGGAAACTGTTGCCTAGCAATGAAGTTTTAAAACACCTGACTGTTGCTTAGCAATGACATTTGGAACAAGAAACTGTAGCTTAGCAATGCTATCTCCAAATAGGAAACTGTTGCCTAGCAATGTCATCTATAAGGAATAGTTTTTAATCCTTTAAAGATCTATAGATACAATTAAAATATCGGTGATATGCTAATGGCAAAACACGGGTTGTAAATTTTGCTTTAATAGAAAGAATACTGTTGCCTAGCAATGAGTTTTAAAACACGAAAGTGTGCCTTGCAATGCCATTTGAAACCGGGAACTGTTGCCTAGCAATGTCATCAAAAAGAACTTTTGTTTAGCAATGTCATTTTTAAACACAATATTGCTACCTATTATAAACTTTTTAAAAATGATACTGTTGCGTAGCAATGTCAATTTCTGACACGAAACCTTTACCTTTCAATGCATTTTTCAAAGTCGCAACTTTTTCCTAGCAATGTAACTTTTAAAGACAATATGGCTGCCTAACAATTAAATTTTTCTATCACAAAAGTGTTGCCTAGCCATGTCAGTATAACCGGAAACTGTTGCTTGGCAATGAAGATTTTAATCACCTGACTGTTGCTGAGCAATGACATTTTGAACAAAAAACTGTAGCTTAGCAATGCCATCTCCAAATACGAAACTGTTGCCTAGCAATGTCATCTATAAGGAATAGTTTAAAATCCCTCAATGATCTATACATACAATGAAAATATCGGTGATATCTAATGGCAAAACATGGGTTGTAAATTTTGCTTTAATAGAAACAATACTTTTGCCTAGCAATGAGTTTTAAAACACGAAAGTGTTGCCTAGCAATGCCATTTGAAACCGGGAACTGTCGCCTAGCAATGTCATTAACAAGAACTGTTGCTTAGCAATGTCATTTTTAAACACAATATTGCTACCTGTTATAAACTTTTTTAAAAATCATCTGTTGCGTAGCAATGTCAATTTCTGGCACGATACCTTTACCTTTCAATGCATTTTTCAAAGTCGCAACTTTTTCCTAGCAATGTAACTTTTAAAGACAATTTGGCTGCCGAACAATTAAATTTTTCTATCACAAAAGTGTTGCCTACCCATGCCAGTATAACCGGAAACTGTTACTTAGCAATGAAGATTTTAATCACCTGACTGTTGCTTACCAATGACATTTTGACCAAGAAACTATAGCCTAGCAATGCGATCTCCAAACGCGAAACAGTTGCCCTGCAGTGTCATCTATAAGGAACAGTTTTTATCTCTCAATGATCTATACATACAATGAAAGTATCAGTGATATGCTAATGGTATAACAGGGGTTGTAAATTTTGCTTTATTATAAAGAATACTGTCGCCTAGCAATGAGTTTAATACACGAAAGTGTTGCCTAGCAATGCCATTTTAAACCGGGAACAGTCGCCTAGCAATATCATCGACAAGAACTGTTGCTAAGCAATGTCATTTTTAAACACAATATTGCTACCTAGTATAAAATTTTTAAAATCAACTGTTTCGTAGGAACGTCAATTTCAGACACAAAACCTTTACCTTTCAATGCATTTTTCAAAGAGAAACTTTTTTCTAGCAATGTAATTTTTAAATACAATTTGGCTGCCTAACAATGTAATTTTTTTATCACGCTAGTGTTGCCTAGCAATGTCAGTCTAAACCGGAAACTGTTGCCTAGCAATGAAGTTTTAAAACACCTGACTGTTGCTTAGCAATGACATTTTGAACAAGAAACTGTAGCTTAGCAATGCTATCTCCAAATAGGAAACTGTTGCCTAGCAATGTCATCTATAAGGAATAGTTTTTAATCCCTCAATGATCTATAGATACAATGAAAACATCGGTGATATGCTAATGGAAAAACACGTGTTAAATTTTGCTTTAATAGAATGAATACTGTTGCCTAGGAATGAGTTTTAAAACACGAATGTGTTGCCTAGCAATGCCATTTTAAACCGGATACTGTTGCCTAGCAATGTCATCAAAAAGAACTGTTGCTTAGCAATGTCATTTTTAAACACAATATTGCTACCTATTATAAACTTATTAAAATTCAACTGTTGCGTAGCAACGTCAATTTCAGACACAAAACTTTTACCTTTCAATGCATTTTTCAAAGAGAAACTTTTTCCTAGCAATGTATTTTTTAAATACAATTTGGCTGCCTAACATTGTAATTTTTCTATCACAAAAGTTTTGCCTATCCATACCAGTATAACCGGAAACATTTGCTTAGCAATGAAGTTTATAATCACCTGACTGTTCCTTAACAATGACATTTTGACCAAGAAACTATAGCCTAGCAATGCGATCTCCAAACGCGAAACTGTTGCCTAGCAATGTCATCTATAAGGAACAGTTTTTTATCTCTCAATGATCTATACATACAATGAAAGTATCAGTGATATGCTAATGGTATAACAGGGGTTGTAAATTTTGCTTTATTATAAAGAATACTGTCGCCTAGCAATGAGTTTAAAACACGAAAGTGTTGCCTAGCAATGCCATTTTAAACCGGGAACTGTCGCCTAGCAATATCATCAACAAGAACTGTTGCTAGGCAATGTCATTTTTAAACACAATATTGCTACCTATTATAAACTTCTTAAACTTCAACTGTTGCGTAGCAACGTCAATTTCAGACACAAAACTTTTACCTTTCAATGCATTTTTCAAAGAGAAACTTTTTCCTAGCAATGTAATTTTTAAATACAATTTGACTGCCTAACAATGTAATTTTTCTATCACGAAAGTGTTGCCTAGCAATGTCAGTCTAAACCGGAAACTGTTGCCTAGAAATGAAGTTTTAAAACACCTGACTGTTGCTTAGCAATGACATTTGGAACAAGAAACTGTAGCTTAGCAATGCTATCTGCAAATAGGAAACAGTTGTCTAGCAATGTCATCTATAAGGAATAGTTTGTAATCCTTTAAAGATCTATAGATACAATGAAAATATCGGTGATATGCTAATGGCAAAACACGGGTTGTAAATTTCGCTTTAATAGAAAGAATACTGTTGCCTAGCAATGCCATATGAAACCGGGAACTGTTGCCTAGCAATGTCATAAAAAGAACTATTGCTTAGCAATGTCATTTTTAAACACAATATTGTTACATATTATAAACTTTTTAAAAATCAACTGTTGCATAGCAATGTCAATTTTGAGACACAAAACTTTTACCTTTAAATGCATTTTTCAAAGAGAAACTTTTTCTTAGCAATGTATTTTTTAAATACAATTTGGCTGCTTAACAATGTAATTTTTCTATCACCCAAGTGTTGCCTATCAATGCCAGTCTAAACCGGAAACTGTTGCCTAGCAATGAAGTTTTAAAACACCTGACTGTTGCTTAGCAATGACATTTTGAAGAAGAAACTGTAGCTAAGAAATGCCATCCGCAAACAAGAAACTGTTGCCTAGCAATGTCATCTATAATTAATAGTTTTTTTATCTCTCAGTGACCTATACATACAATGAAAATATCGGTGTTATGCTAATGGCAAAACACGGGTTGTAAATTTTGTTTAATAGAAAGAATACTGTTGCCTAGCAATGAGTTTTAAAACACGAAAGTGTGCCTTGCAATGCCATTTGAAACCGGGAACTGTTGCCTAGCAATGTCATCAAAAAGAACTTTTGTTTAGCAATGTCATTTTTAAACACAATATTGCTACCTATTATAAACTTTTTAAAAATGATACTGTTGCGTAGCAATGTCAATTTCTGACACGAAACCTTTACCTTTCAATGCATTTTTCAAAGTTGCAACTTTTTCCTAGCAATGTAACTTTTAAAGACAATATGGCTGCCTAACAGTTAAATTTTTCTATCACAAAAGTGTTGCCTAGCCATGCCAGTAAAACCGGAAACTGTTGATTAGCAATGAAGTTTTTAATCACCTGACTGTTCCTTAGCAATGACATTTTGACCAAGAAACTATAGCCTAGCAATGCGATCTCCAAACGCGAAACAGTTGCCTAGCAATGTCATCTATAAGGAACAGTTTTTATCTCTCAATGATCTATACATACAAAGAAAGTATCAGTGATATGCTAATGGTATAAACGGGTTGTAAATTTTGCTTTATTATAAAGAATACTGTCGCCTAGCAATGAGTTTAATACACGAAAGTGTTGCCTAGCAATGCCATTTTAAACCGGGAACAGTCGCCTAGCAATATCATCGACAAGAACTGTTGCTAAGCAATGTCATTTTTAAACACAATATTGCTACCTATTATAAACTTTTTAAAATTCAACTGTTGCGTAGCAACGTCAATTTCAGACACAAAACTTTTACCTTTCAATGCATTTTTCAAAGAGAAACTTTTTCCTAGCAATGTATTTTTTAAATACAATTTGGCTGCCTAACATTGTAATTTTTCTATCACAAAAGTTTTGCCTATCCATACCAGTATAACCGGAAACTGTTGCTTAGCAATGAAGTTTTTAATCACATGACTGTTCCTTAACAATGACATTTTGACCAAGAAACTATAGCCTAGCAATGCGATCTCCAAACGCGAAACTGTTGCCTAGCTATGTCATCTATAAGGAACAGTTTTTTATCTCTCAATGATCTATACATACAATGAAAGTATCAGTGATATGCTAATGGTATAACAGGGGTTGTAAATTTTGCTTTATTATAAAGAATACTGTCGCCTAGCAATGAGTTTAAAACACGAAAGTGTTGCCTAGCAATGCCATTTTAAACCGGGAACTGTCGCCTAGCAATATTATCAACAAGAACTGTTGCTAGGCTATGTCATTTTTAAACACAATATTGCTACCTATTATAAACTTTTTAAAATTCAACTGTTTCGTAGCAACGTCAATTTCAGACACAAAACGTTTACCTTTCAATGCATTTTTCAAAGAGAAACTTTTTCCTAGCAATGTAATTTTTAAATACGTTTTGGCTGCCTAACAATGTACTTTTTCTATCACGAAAGTGTTGCCTAGCAATGTCAGTCTAAACCGGAAACTGTTGCCTAGCAATGAAGTTTTAAAACACCTGACTGTTGCTTAGCAATGATATTTTGAACAAGAAAATGTAGCTTAGCAATGCCATCTCCAAACATGAAACGATTGCCTAGCAATGTCATCTATAAGGAATAGTTTTTAATCCCTCGATGATCTATACATACAATGAAAATATCGGTGATATGCTAATGGCAAAACATGGGTTATAAATTTTGCTTTAACAGAAAGAATACTGTTGCCTAGCAATGCCATATGAAACCGGGAACTGTTGCCTAGCAATGTCATCAACAAGAACTGTTGCTTAGCAATGTCATTTTTAAACACAATATTGTTACCTATTATAAACGTTTTAAAAATCAACTGTCGCATAGCAATGTCAATTTCAGACACAAAACTTTTACCTTTCAATGCATGTTTCAAAGAGAAACTTTTTCCTAGAAATGTAATTTTTAAATACAATTTGGCTGCCTAACAATTTAATTTTTCTATCATCCAACTGTTGCCTAGCAATGCCAGTCTAAACCGGAAACTGTTGAAAGCAATGAAGTTTTAAAACACCTGACTGTTGCTTAGCAATGACATTTTGAACAAGAAACTTTAGCTAAGCAATGCCATCTACAAACACGAAACTGTTGCCTAGCAATGTCATCTATACATAATAGTTTCTTTTATCTCTCAATGATCTATACATACAATGAAAATATCGGTGATATGCTAATGGCAAAACACGGGTTGTATTTTTGCTTTAATAGAAAGAAAACTGTTGCCTAGCAATGAGTTTTAAAACACGAAAGTGTTGCCTAGCAATGCCATTTGAAACCGGAAACTGTCGCCAAGCAATATCATCAACAAGAACTGTTGCTAAGCAATGTCATTTTTAAACACAATATTGCTACCTATTATAAAATTTTTTTAAATCAACTGTTTCGTAGCAACGTCAATTTCAGACACAAAACTTTTACCTTTCAATGCATTTCACAAAGAGAAAATTTTTCCTAGCAATGTAATTTTTAAATACAGTTTGGGTGCCTAACAATTAAATTTTTCTATCACAAAAGTGTTGCCTAGCCATGCCAGTAAAACCGGAAACTGTTGCTTAGCAATGAAGTTTTTAATCACCTGACTGTTTTTTAGCAATGACATTTTGACCAAGAAACTATAGCCTAGCAATGCGATCTCCAAACGCGAAACAGTTGCCTAGCAATGTCATCTATAAGGAACAGTTTTTTATCTCTCAATGATCTATACATACAAAGAAAGTATCAGTGATTTGCTAATGGTATAACAGGGGTTGTAAATTTTGCTTTATTATAAAGAATACTGTCGCCTAGCAATGAGTTTAATACACGAAAGTGTTGCCTAGCAATGCCATTTTAAACCGGGAACAGTCGCCTAGCAATATCATCGACAAGAACTGTTGCTAAGCAATGTCATTTTTAAACACAATATTGCTACCTATTATAAACTTTTTTAAAATCAACTGTTTCGTAGGAACGTCAATTTCAGACACAAAACCTTTACCTTTCAATGCATTTTTCAAAGAGAAACTTTTTTCTAGCAATGTAATTTTTAAATACAATTTGGCTGCCTAACAATGTAATTTTTTTATCACGCTAGTGTTGCCTAGCAATGTCAGTCAAAACCGGAAACTGTTGCCTAGCAATGAAGTTTTAAAACACCTGACTGTTGCTTAGCAATGACATTTTGAACAAGAAACTGTAGCTTAGCAATGCTATCTCCAAATAGGAAACTGTTGCCTAGCAATGTCATCTATAAGGAATAGTTTTTAATCCCTCAATGATCTATAGATACAATGAAAACATCGGTGATATGCTAATGGAAAAACACGTGTTAAATTTTGCTTTAATAGAAAGAATACTGTTGCCTAGGAATGAGTTTTAAAACACGAAAGTGTTGCCTAGCAATGCCATTTTAAACCGGATACTGTTGCCTAGCAATGTCATCAAAAAGATCTGTTGCTTAGCAATGTCATTTTTAAATAAAATATTGCTACCTATTATAAACTTATTAAAATTCAACCGTTGCGTAGCAACGTGTGACGACTAATATGTGATTATTCTCAATCGTAGTATATAAGTTTACTGAACTCCTACAAAACAAGGTCACTCATACACCTGTCGTGTCATCATAACACTGCCTGCATAGTCCACATTCCAACGTTCAGTACGACTACCTTTGTCACCGGGTGATTGCAAATTTCCTACTCTCAGTCTACTTTCTCTCTCTTTTAACAAATTACCCAGTTTTGATAATATTGATGAAAATTTCTATTAACGGGCGCCATCATCAATACGCTTCCTCTTTTCTTTTTGTTATATATCAGCCCAGTCACAAATTAAATTATAGATACACAGGCTATGTACCTACATGCCTCTCGACTAGCTTTTAAATTAACAGTGGAGACGGGAGTTGGGTTCGGATTTACCTTTCTTTTTTTTTTTATTCTGCTTCTTCTTTTTCTCCTTTTTCAATACTCACTACCAAAGTATGTAACTTAGCACAAAAATCAGCGACTCTCAAACCATTACAAGGATAAGGGTCAAAAATCTGAACTTCACGTTAATTTACTTTGCATAACAATAACCATAATTTATTTAATATATTATTTTTTTTTCTTTTTTTCAACAATAACAATCTTATATACAATAAATTACATTTACACTACATTAACCATTCAACACTTTTATTGGTAGGATAATATTTGATTATTCAAGGTTAGTATACCCAATTTTAACTATATAAGTACGTTCTCTGTTCAACAATAACAAATCCTTAATTAATTACTTTAATTTTCTTTTTTTTTTTTTTCAGGTATCTACTAGAACGTCTTGTATTATTCTTCTAATTTACTACTGACTTGTGTAGTCATTTACATTTGCAACTTCAGGATAGTTCAATATATATATTATATTGGGTTTTTTTTCTCTTGAATAAATAAAGGTTTTCAATTCATAATCCAGTCCTTACTCTACAGATTACACTCAATAATCCCACCTATGTCTCCTATATTAGTCTACTAGTCAGCTTAGTCCATGAAGAATTGTATTTAAAGATAGATAGAAAAGACAGTCTCATGAAGAAAGAAATAGAAGTTTAGGCCTATACCCACAGAGTGACTGTGGCGATAGACCACCGATACAGGAGCGGCGTCTAGATCTTGAGTTACAAACAATCTGACTCCTCTCCTGCAACCGGGAAAATATTAATGGGCCGCAAACAAAAATAAAATTTTGTAAATCGACGTCAGAGGTCCCTGGCACTCTCTCCTAGAGGCACGTGGGGCCGTTGTTCGCCTCCAACATCGATGGCTTTCACAATCTCTCATAAATTTCTTTTCTTTATATGTTACTGGTATAGGCCTTGCCTACTACCAGATTTTATTTGTTTGATTCGGGATACTTCCGGCGTTCCCTCACCTCACCCTTACAATCTCTAGTACTTGCTAATACACTACTTATCATCAGTACACTACTCGCAATTACCTATTCTCCTCTTTCTAACCTAACCAATCATTTGTTGTTATCTTTCAACTCACTCTCCTCTTTCTAACCTGACCAGTCATCAGCTATTATCTTTTAACCCCTTTCTTTCTTTAAGTAGAGTTCCCTTCAGCTTATACCATTGATTTAATTCACTCGGTGGTTATTCTAGTTTTCCTACTTCTTACGTTACTACTCTTTAGCATGGGCACCCAATCTTCTTTTGTCTCTAAATTCCCTAGAATTCTAACTGAAACTAATTCACGCCCAGATTAGTAAGCTTCTCTATAACCCCTTTAGTGACTTCTACTTCTACCCTAACATGTAAATTTTCCAATGGTACACACCTAATGCACTACCACTCGTAGGCCTTCTTTTGCCCTTCAATCTTTCCACTTCTTATCCCCCTCTACCATATTCCATACGCCTTCGCTTGTAGATAAATCTCTATAAAAAACATAACTTAACATTACAGGCCAGCATGAAATCTATTTATAGATAGTCACCCGTCACCTGAAAGAAACCCAAGTGGGAGGGGCCCTCGTAAGAAGTACTAAGCATGCCCCTTAATTACTTTTCTTCCTTACTCCCCTCGCGTCCTGTCTCAAAAATAACAAGGCTTCTATGAGCATCACCAATTACCCCTAGCTATGTATTCATTCGTGGGACAATCACCCATGAAACCCCAAAGTGAAGAGATCTATCTGTGGCATTCAACGGTTAGGCTCTTGACTGCTCTTTTATAATTAACTTAGACCAGAAATAGAAAATAATTGGATTACTGGATTTCACCACTTTACTTCTAGAATTCTCACTTCTATATTTCTATTCTATTCTTCTATCATACCATACGGCGTCCAATCGCCATACATGACTTAGAAACCATCCTTAAAAAAAAGGAATATCTCAGTTTTCTCACTCCCCTAACAATAAGAAAAGTCTAGACGATTATACTCAACCAGTGATGTCCAACTTATCCTCCGATCCTGAGTTGTCTTCCATTACTTCCTGATGTCCATATCTGCTCTTATTCAGAGCGAGCAGTCACGACTCACTCTCACAGCTGATGTTCGCTGTAGCGGTGTCTCGTACTGGCCGACTTGGTGTATTCTTCTGATTAATGACTATCTCCATATAGTCGTGTCAAGGAAGTTCACAACCAGAATTTCCTTAGATGGAAGTCTGACACACCATCATGCCAGAACGCCTCTACCGCTGTCACACATCCCAAGCTCGTCTTCTCCCTTCTGCCTTTTCAACTTCTCTCTCTCGTAGTCATGCACGTACTCCTTACTGTCTTTTTGGGATCAGCTCTTCTCCCGTCGACTCGCCGTCGGCGCATGCGCACTTCTCTTTTTTCTGTAATTCAAAATAAATTCAGGGCAGTATCGATAGTCATAACAGGGTTCAATATCGATTAATCGAAGTCTCCCAAACCCTTCCTTTGTTTAGAAATGGTTTGCTATCGTCTATTATGCACGTAGCCATTCGCTACGTGACAAACGTCAATTTCAGACACAAAACTTTTACCTTTCAATGCATTTTCCAAATAGAAACTTTTTCCTAGCAATGTATTTTTTAAATACAATTTGGCTGCCTAACATTGTAATTTTTCTATCACAAAAGTTTTGCCTATCCATACCAGTATAACCGGAAACTGTTGCTTAGCAATGAAGTTTTTAATCACCTGACTGTTCCTTAACAACGACATTTTGACCAAGAAACTATAGCCTAGCAATTCGATCTCCAAACGCGAAACTGTTGCCAAGCAATGTCATCTATAAGGAACAGTTTTTTATCTCTCAATGATTTATACATACAATGAAAGTATCAGTGATATGCTAATGGTATAACAGGGGTTGTAAATTTTGCTTTATTATAAAGAATACTGTCGCCTAGCAATGAGTTTAAAACACGAAAGTGTTGCCTAGCAATGCCATTTTAAACCGGGAACTGTCGCCTAGATATATCATCAACAAGAACTGTTGCTAGGCAATGTCATTTTTAAACACAATATTGCTACCTATTATAAACTTTTTAAAATTCAACTGTTGCGTAGCAACGTCAATTTCAGACACAAAACGTTACCTTTCAATGCATTTTTCAAAGAGAAACTTTCTCCTAGCAATGTAATTTTTAAATACAATTTGGCTGCCTAACAATGTACTTTTTCTATCACGAAAGTGTTGCCTAGCAATGTCAGTCTAAACCGGAAACTGTTGCCTAGCAATGAAGTTTTAAAACACCTGACTGTTGCTTAGCAATGACATTTGGAACAAGAAACTGTAGCTTAGCAATGCTATCTCCAAATAGGAAACTGTTGCCTAGCAATGTCATCTTTAAGGAATAGTTTTTAATCCTTTAAAGATCTATAGATACAATGAAAATATCGGTGATATGCTAATGGCAAAACACGGGTTGTAAATTTTGCTTTAATAGAAAGAATACTGTTGCCTAGCAATGAGTTTTAAAACACGAAAGTGTGCCTTGCAATGCCATTTGAAACCGGGAACTGTTGCCTAGCAATGTCTTCAAAAAGAACTTTCTTTTAGCAATGTCATTTTTAAACACAATATTGCTACCTATTATAAACTTTTTAAAAATGATACTGTTGCGTAGCAATGTCAATTTCTGACACGAAACCTTTACCTTTCAATGCATTTTTCAAAGTCGCAACTTTTTCCTAGCAATGTAACTTTTAAAGACAATATGGCTGCCTAACAATTAAATTTTTCTATCACAAAAGTGTTGCCTAGCCATGTCAGTATAACCGGAAACTGTTGCTCAGCAATGAAGATTTTAATCACCTGACTGTTGCTGAGCAATGACATTTTGAACCAAAAACTGTAGCTTAGCAATGCCATCTCCAAATACGAAACTGTTACCTAGCAATGTCATCTATAAGGAATAGTTTAAAATCCCTCAATGATCTATACATACAATGAAAATATCGGTGATATCTAATGGCAAAACATAGGTTGTAAATTTTGCTTTAATAGAAAGAATACTGTTGCCTAGCAATGAGTTTTAAAACACGAAAGTGTTGCCTAGCAATGCCATTTAAAACCGGGAACTGTCGCCTAGCAATGTCATCAACAAGAACTGTTGCTTAGCAATGTCATTATTAAACACAATATTGCTACCTGTTATAAACTTTTTAAAAATTATCTGTTGCGTAGCAATGTCAATTTCTGACACGATACCTTTACCTTTCAATGCATTTTTCAAAGTCGCAACTTTTTCCTAGCAATGTAACTTTAAAGACAATTTGGCTGCCGAACAATTAAATTTTTCTATCACAAAAGTTTTGCCTACCCATGCCAGTATAACCGGAAACTGTTACTTAGCAATGAAGATTTTAATCACCTGACTGTTGCTTACCAATGACATTTTGAACAAGAAACTGTAGCTTAGCAATGCCATCTGCAAATACGAAACTGTTGCCCTGCAGTGTCATCTATAAGGAACAGTTTTTATCTCTCAATGATCTATACATACAATGAAAGTATCAGTGATATGCTAATGGTATAACAGGGGTTGTAAATTTTGCTTTAATAGAAAGAATACTGTTGCATAGCAATGAGTTTAAAACACGAAAGTGTTGCCTAGCAATGCCATTTTAAACCGGGAACTGTTGCCTAGCAATGTCATAAAAAAGAACTGTTGCTTAGCAATGTCATCTTTAAACACAATATTGCTACATATTAAAAGCTTTTTAAAAAAGATACTGTTGTGTAGCATTGTCAATTTCTGAGACGAAACCTTTACCTTTCAATGCATTTTTCAAAGAGAAACTTTTTCCTTGCAATGTAATTTTTAAATACAATTTGGCTGCCTAACAATGTAATTTTTCTATCACGAAAGTGTTGCCTAGCAATGTCAGTCTAAACCGGAAACTGTTGCCTAGCAATCAAGTTTTAAAACACCTGACTGTTGCTTAGCAATGATATTTTGAACAAGAAATGTAGCTTAGCAATGCCATCTCCAAACTTGAAACGATTGCCTAGCAATGTCATCTATAAGGAATAGTATTTAATCCCTCAATGATCTATAGATACAATGAAAACATCGGTGATATGCTAATGGAAAAACACGTGTTAAATTTTGCTTTAATAGAAAGAATACTGTTGCCTAGGAATGAGTTTTAAAACACGAATGTGTTGCCTAGCAATGCCATTTTAAACCGGATACTGCTGCCTAGCAATGTCATCAAAAAGAACTGTTGCTTAGCAATGTCATTTTTAAACACAATATTGCTACCTATTATAAACTTATTAAAATTCAACTGTTGCGTAGCAACGTCAATTTCAGACACAAAACTTTTACCTTTAAATGCATTTTTTCAAAGAGAAACTTTTTCCTAGCAATGTATTTTTTAAATACAATTTGGCTGCCTAAGATTTTAATTTTTCTATCACAAAAGTTTTGCCTATCCATACCAGTATAACCGGAAACTGTTGCTTAGCAATGAAGTTTTTAATCACCTGACTGTTCCTTAACAATGACATTTTGACCAAGAAACTATAGCCTAGCAATGCGATCTCCAAACGCGAAACTGTTGCCTAGCAATGTCATCTATAAGGAACAGTTTTTTATCTCTCAATGATCTATACATACAATGAACGTATCAGTGATATGCTAATGGTATAACAGGGGTTGTAAATTTTGCTTTATTATAAAGAATACTGTCGCCTAGCAATGAGTTTAAAACACGAAAGTGTTGCCTAGCAATGCCATTTTAAACCGGGAACTGTCGCCTAGCAATATCATCAACAAGAACTGTTGCTAGGCAATGTCATTTTTAAACACAATATTGCTACCTATTATAAACGTCTTAAACTTCAACTGTTGCGTAGCAACGTCAATTTCAGACACAAAACTTTTACCTTTCAATGCATTTTTCAAAGAGAAACTTTTTCCTAGCAATGTAATTTTTAAATACAATTTGGCTGCCTAACAATGTAATTTTTCTATCACGAAAGTGTTGCCTAGCAATGTCAGTCAAACCGGAAACTGTTGCCTAGAAATGAAGTTTTAAAACACCTGACTGTTGCTTAGCAATGACATTTGGAACAAGAAACTGTAGCTTAGCAATGCTATCTCCAAATAGGAAACTGTTGTCTAGCAATGTCATCTATAAGGAATAGTTTGTAATCCTTTAAAGATCTATAGATACAATGAAAATATCGGTGATATGCTAATGGCAAAACACGGGTTGTAAATTTCGCTTTAATAGAAAGAATACTGTTGCCTAGCAATGCCATATGAAACCGGGAACTGTTGCCTAGCAATGTCATAAAAAAAACTATTGCTTAGCAATGTCATTTTTAAACACAATATTGTTACATATTATAAACTTTTTAAAAATCAACTGTTGCATAGCAATGTCAATTTTGAGACACAAAACTTTTACCTTTCAATGCATTTTTCAAAGAGAAACTTTTTCCTAGCAATGTATTTTTTAAATACAATTTGGCTGCTTAACAATGTAATTTTTCTATCACCCAAGTGTTGCCTATCAATGCCAGTCTAAACCGGAAACTGTTGCCTAGCAATGAGGTTTTAAAACACCTGACTGTTGCTTAGCAATGACATTTTGAAGAAGAAACTGTAGCTAAGAAATGCCATCCGCAAACAAGAAACTGTTGCCTAGCAATGTCATCTATAATTAATAGTTTTTTTATCTCTCAGTGACCTATACATACAATGAAAATATCGGTGTTATGCTAATGGCAAAACACGGGTTGTAAATTTTGTTTAATAGAAAGAATACTGTTGCCTAGCAATGAGTTTTAAAACACGAAAGTGTGCCTTGCAATGCCATTTGAAACCGGGAACTGTTGCCTAGCAATGTCATCAAAAAGAACTTTTGTTTAGCAATGTCATTTTTAAACACAATATTGCTACCTATTATAAACTTTTTAAAAATGATACTGTTGCGTAGCAATGTCAATTTCTGACACGAAACCTTTACCTTTCAATGCATTTTTCAAAGTCGCAACTTTTTCCTAGCAATGTAACTTTTAAAGACAATATGGCTGCCTAACAGTTAAATTTTTCTATCACAAAAGTGTTGCCTAGCCATGCCAGTAAAACCGGAAACTGTTGATTAGCAATGAAGTTTTTAATCACCTGACTGTTCCTTAGCAATGACATTTTGACCAAGAAACTATAGCCTAGCAATGCGATCTCCAAACGCGAAACAGTTGCCTAGCAATGTCATCTATAAGGAACAGTTTTTATCTCTCAATGATCTATACATACAAAGAAAGTATCAGTGATATGCTAATGGTATAACAGGGGTTGTAAATTTTGCTTTATTATAAAGAATACTGTCGCCTAGCAATGAGTTTAATACACGAAAGTGTTGCCTAGCAATGCCATTTTAAACCGGGAACAGTCGCCTAGCAATATCATCGACAAGAACTGTTGCTAAGCAATGTCATTTTTAAACACAATATTGCTACCTATTATAAACTTATTAAAATTCAACTGTTGCGTAGCAACGTCAATTTCAGACACAAAACTTTTACCTTTCAATGCATTTTTCAAAGAGAAACTTTTTCCTAGCAATGTATTTTTTAAATACAATTTGGCTGCCTAACATTGTAATTTTTCTATCACAAAAGTTTTGCCTATCCATACCAGTATAACCGGAAACTGTTGCTTAGCAATGAAGTTTTTAATCACATGACTGTTCCTTAACAATGACATTTTGACCAAGAAACTATAGCCTAGCAATGCGATCTCCAAACGCGAAACTGTTGCCTAGCTATGTCATCTATAAGGAACAGTTTTTTATCTCTCAATGATCTATACATACAATGAAAGTATCAGTGATATGCTAATGGTATAACAGGGGTTGTAAATTTTGCTTTATTATAAAGAATACTGTCGCCTAGCAATGAGTTTAAAACACGAAAGTGTTGCCTAGCAATGCCATTTTAAACCGGGAACTGTCGCCTAGCAATATTATCAACAAGAACTGTTGCTAGGCTATGTCATTTTTAAACACAATATTGCTACCTATTATAAACTTTTTAAAATTCAACTGTTTCGTAGCAACGTCAATTTCAGACACAAAACGTTTACCTTTCAATGCATTTTTCAAAGAGAAACTTTTTCCTAGCAATGTAATTTTTAAATACGTTTTGGCTGCCTAACAATGTACTTTTTCTATCACGAAAGTGTTGCCTAGCAATGTCAGTCTAAACCGGAAACTGTTGCCTAGCAATGAAGTTTTAAAACACCTGACTGTTGCTTAGCAATGATATTTTGAACAAGAAAATGTAGCTTAGCAATGCCATCTCCAAACATGAAACGATTGCCTAGCAATGTCATCTATAAGGAATAGTTTTTAATCCCTCAATGATCTATACATACAATGAAAATATCGGTGATATGCTAATGGCAAAACATGGGTTATAAATTTTGCTTTAACAGAAAGAATACTGTTGCCTAGCAATGCCATATGAAACCGGGAACTGTTGCCTAGCAATGTCATCAACAAGAACTGTTGCTTAGCAATGTCATTTTTAAACACAATATTGTTACCTATTATAAACGTTTTAAAAATCAACTGTCGCATAGCAATGTCAATTTCAGACACAAAACTTTTACCTTTCAATGCATGTTTCAAAGAGAAACTTTTTCCTAGAAATGTAATTTTTAAATACAATTTGGCTGCCTAACAATTTAATTTTTCTATCATCCAACTGTTGCCTAGCAATGCCAGTCTAAACCGGAAACTGTTGAAAGCAATGAAGTTTTAAAACACCTGACTGTTGCTTAGCAATGACATTTTGAACAAGAAACTTTAGCTAAGCAATGCCATCTACAAACACGAAACTGTTGCCTAGCAATGTCATCTATACATAATAGTTTCTTTTATCTCTCAATGATCTATACATACAATGAAAATATCGGTGATATGCTAATGGCAAAACACGGGTTGTATTTTTGCTTTAATAGAAAGAAAACTGTTGCCTAGCAATGAGTTTAATACACGAAAGTGTTGCCTAGCAATGCCATTTTAAACCGGGAACAGTCGCCTAGCAATATCATCGACAAGAACTGTTGCTAAGCAATGTCATTTTTAAACACAATATTGCTACCTATTATAAACTTTTTTAAAATCAACTGTTTCGTAGGAACGTCAATTTCAGACACAAAACCTTTACCTTTCGATGCATTTTTCAAAGAGAAACTTTTTTCTAGCAATGTAATTTTTAAATACAATTTGGCTGCCTAACAATGTAATTTTTTTATCACGCTAGTGTTGCCTAGCAATGTCAGTCAAAACCGGAAACTGTTGCCTAGCAATGAAGTTTTAAAACACCTGACTGTTGCTTAGCAATGACATTTTGAACAAGAAACTGTAGCTTAGCAATGCTATCTCCAAATAGGAAACTGTTGCCTAGCAATGTCATCTATAAGGAATAGTTTTTAATCCCTCAATGATCTATAGATACAATGAAAACATCGGTGATATGCTAATGGAAAAACACGTGTTAAATTTTGCTTTAATAGAAAGAATACTGTTGCCTAGGAATGAGTTTTAAAACACGAAAGTGTTGCCTAGCAATGCCATTTTAAACCGGATACTGTTGCCTAGCAATGTCATCAAAAAGAACTGTTGCTTAGCAATGAAGATTTTAATCACCTGACTGTTGCTTACCAATGACATTTTGAACAAGAAACTGTAGCTTAGCAATGCCATCTGCAAATACGAAACTGTTGCCCTGCAGTGTCATCTATAAGGAACAGTTTTTATCTCTCAATGATCTATACATACAATGAAAGTATCAGTGATATGCTAATGGTATAACAGGGGTTGTAAATTTTGCTTTAATAGAAAGAATACTGTTGCATAGCAATGAGTTTAAAACACGAAAGTGTTGCCTAGCAATGCCATTTTAAACCGGGAACTGTTGCCTAGCAATGTCATAAAAAAGAACTGTTGCTTAGCAATGTCATCTTTAAACACAATATTGCTACATATTAAAAGCTTTTAAAAAAAAGATACTGTTGTGTAGCATTGTCAATTTCTGAGACGAGACCTTTACCTTTCAATGCATTTTTCAAAGAGAAACTTTTTCCTTGCAATGTAATTTTTAAATACAATTTGGCTGCCTAACAATGTAATTTTTCTATCACGAAAGTGTTGCCTAGCAATGTCAGTCTAAACCGGAAACTGTTGCCTAGCAATGAAGTTTTAAAACACCTGACTGTTGCTTAGCAATGATATTTTGAACAAGAAATGTAGCTTAGCAATGCCATCTCCAAACATGAAACGATTGCCTAGCAATGTCATCTATAAGGAATAGTTTTTAATCCCTTAATGATCTATAGATACAATGAAAACATCGGTGATATGCTAATGGAAAAACACGTGTTAAATTTTGCTTTAATAGAAAGAATACTGTTGCCTAGGAATGAGTTTTAAAACACGAATGTGTTGCCTAGCAATGCCATTTTAAACCGGATACTGTTGCCTAGCAATGTCATCAAAAAGAACTGTTGCTTAGCAATGTCATTTTTAAACACAATATTGCTACCTATTATAAACTTTTTTAAAATCAACTGTTTCGTAGGAACGTCAATTTCAGACACAAAACCTTTACCTTTCAATGCATTTTTCAAAGAGAAACTTTTTTCTAGCAATGTAATTTTTAAATACAATTTGGCTGCCTAAGAATGTAATTTTTTTATCACGCTAGTGTTGCCTAGCAATGTCAGTCTAAACCGGAAACTGTTGCCTAGCAATGAAGTTTTAAAACACCTGACTGTTGCTTAGCAATGACATTTTGAACAAGAAACTGTAGCTTAGCAATGCTATCTCCAAATAGGAAACTGTTGCCTAGCAATGTCATCTATAAGGAATAGTTTTTAATCCCTCAATGATCTATAGATACAATGAAAACATCGGTGATATGCTAATGGAAAAACACGTGTTAAATTTTGCTTTAATAGAAAGAATACTGTTGCCTAGGAATGAGTTTTAAAACACGAAAGTGTTGCCTAGCAATGCCATTTTAAACCGGATACTGTTGCCTAGCAATGTCATCAAAAAGAACTGTTGCTTAGCAATGTCATTTTTAAACACAATATTGCTACCTATTATAAACTTATTAAAATTCAAGTGTTGCGTAGCAACGTCAATTTCAGACACAAAACTTTTACCTTTCAATGCATTTTTCAAAGAGAAACTTTTTCCTAGCAATGTATTTTTTAAATACAATTTGGCTGCCTAACATTGTAATTTTTCTATCACAAAAGTTTTGCCTATCCATACCAGTATAACCGGAAACTGTTGCTTAACAATGAAGTTTTTAATCACCTGACTGTTCCTTAACAATGACATTTTGACCAAGAAACTATAGCCTAGCAATGCGATCTCCAAACGCGAAACTGTTGCCTAGCAATGTCATCTATAAGGAACAGTATTTTATCTCTCAATGATCTATACATACAATGAAAGTATCAGTGATATGCTAATGGTATAACAGGGGTTGTAAATTTTGCTTTATTATAAAGAATACTGTCGCCTAGCAATGAGTTTAAAACACGAAAGTGTTGCCTAGCAATGCCATTTTAAACCGGGAACTGTCGCCTAGCAATATCATCAACAAGAACTGTTGCTAGGCAATGTCATTTTTAAACACAATATTGCTACCTATTATAAACTTTTTAAAATTCTACTGTTGCGTAGCAACGTCAATTTCAGACACAAAACGTTTACTTTTCAATGCATTTTTCAAAGAGAAACTTTCTCCTAGCAATGTAATTTTTAAATACAATTTGGCTGCCTAACAATGTACTTTTTCTATCACGAAAGTGTTGCCTAGCAATGTCAGTCTAAACCGGAAACTGTTGCCTAGCAATGAAGTTTTAAAACACCTGACTGTTGCTTAGCAATGACATTTGGAACAAGAAACTGTAGCTTAGCAATGCTATCTCCAAATAGGAAACTGTTGCCTAGCAATGTCATCTATAAGGAATAGTTTTTAATCCTTTAAAGATCTATAGATACAATGAAAATATCGGTGATATGCTAATGGCAAAACACGGGTTGTAAATTTTGCTTTAATAGAAAGAATACTGTTGCCTAGCAATGAGTTTTAAAACACGAAAGTGTGCCTTGCAATGCCATTTGAAACCGGGAACTGTTGCCTAGCAATGTCATCAAAAAGAACTTTTGTTTAGCAATGTCATTTTTAAACACAATATTGCTACCTATTATAAACTTTTTAAAAATGATACTGTTGCGTAGCAATGTCAATTTCTGACACGAAACCTTTACCTTTCAATGCATTTTTCAAAGTCGCAACTTTTTCCTAGCAATGTAACTTTTAAAGACAATATGGCTGCCTAACAATTAAATTTTTCTATCACAAAAGTGTTGCCTAGCCATGTCAGTATAACCGGAAACTGTTGCTTGGCAATGAAGATTTTAATCACCTGACTGTTGCTGAGCAATGACATTTTGAACAAAAAACTGTAGCTTAGCAATGCCATCTCCAAATACGAAACTGTTGCCTAGCAATGTCATCTATAAGGAATAGTTTAAAATCCCTCAATGATCTATACATACAATGAAAATATCGGTGATATCTAATGGCAAAACATGGGTTGTAAATTTTGCTTTAATAGAAACAATACTTTTGCCTAGCAATGAGTTTTAAAACACGAAAGTGTTGCCTAGCAATGTCATTTGAAACCGGGAACTTTCGCCTAGCAATGTCATTAACAAGAACTGTTGCTTAGCAATGTCATTTTTAAACACAATATTGCTACCTGTTATAAACTTTTTTAAAAATCATCTGTTGCGTAGCAATGTCAATTTCTTTCACGATACCTTTACCTTTCAATGCATTTTTCAAAGTCGCAACTTTTTCCTAGCAATGTAACTTTTAAAGACAATTTGGCTGCCGAACAATTACATTTTTCTATCACAAAAGTGTTGCCTACCCATGCCAGTATAACCGGAAACTGTTACTTAGCAATGAAGATTTTAATCACCTGACTGTTGCTTACCAATGACATTTTGACCAAGAAACTATAGCCTAGCAATGCGATCTCCAAACGCGAAACTGTTGCCCTGCAGTGTCATCTATAAGGAACAGTTTTTATCTCTCAATGATCTATACATACAATGAAAGTATCAGTGATATGCTAATGGTATAACAGGGGTTGTAAATTTTGCTTTATTATAAAGAATACTGTCGCCTAGCAATGAGTTTAATACACGAAAGTGTTGCCTAGCAATGCCATTTTAAACCGGGAACAGTCGCCTAGCAATATCATCGACAAGAACTGTTGCTAAGCAATGTCATTTTTAAACACAATATTGCTACCTAGTATAAAATTTTTAAAATCAACTGTTTCGTAGGAACGTCAATTTCAGACACAAAACCTTTACCTTTCAATGCATTTTTCAAAGAGAAACTTTTTTCTAGCAATGTAATTTTTAAATACAATTTGGCTGCCTAACAATGTAATTTTTTTATCACGCTAGTGTTGCCTAGCAATGTCAGTCTAAACCGGAAACTGTTGCCTAGCAATGAAGTTTTAAAACACCTGACTGTTGCTTAGCAATGACATTTTGAACAAGAAACTGTAGCTTAGCAATGCTATCTCCAAATAGGAAACTGTTGCCTAGCAATGTCATCTATAAGGAATAGTTTTTAATCCCTCAATGATCTATAGATACAATGAAAACATCGGTGATATGCTAATGGAAAAACACGTGTTAAATTTTGCTTTAATAGAATGAATACTGTTGCCTAGGAATGAGTTTTAAAACACGAATGTGTTGCCTAGCAATGCCATTTTAAAACGGATACTGTTGCCTAGCAATGTCATCAAAAAGAACTGTTGCTTAGCAATGTCATTTTTAAACACAATATTGCTACCTATTATAAACTTATTAAAATTCAACTGTTGCGTAGCAACGTCAATTTCAGACACAAAACTTTTACCTTTCAATGCATTTTTCAAAGAGAAACTTTTTCCTAGCAATGTATTTTTTAAATACAATTTGGCTGCCTAACATTGTAATTTTTCTATCACAAAAGTTTTGCCTATCCATACCAGTATAACCGGAAACATTTGCTTAGCAATGAAGTTTATAATCACCTGACTGTTCCTTAACAATGACATTTTGACCAAGAAACTATAGCCTAGCAATGCGATCTCCAAACGCGAAACTGTTGCCTAGCAATGTCATCTATAAGGAACAGTTTTTTATCTCTCAATGATCTATACATACAATGAAAGTATCAGTGATATGCTAATGGTATAACAGGGGTTGTAAATTTTGCTTTATTATAAAGAATACTGTCGCCTAGCAATGAGTTTAAAACACGAAAGTGTTGCCTAGCAATGCCATTTTAAACCGGGAACTGTCGCCTAGCAATATCATCAACAAGAACTGTTGCTAGGCAATGTCATTTTTAAACACAATATTGCTACCTATTATAAACTTCTTAAACTTCAACTGTTGCGTAGCAACGTCAATTTCAGACACAAAACTTTTACCTTTCAATGCATTTTTCAAAGAGAAACTTTTTCCTAACAATGTAATTTTTAAATACAATTTGACTGCCTAACAATGTAATTTTTCTATCACGAAAGTGTTGCCTAGCAATGTCAGTCTAAACCGGAAACTGTTGCCTAGAAATGAAGTTTTAAAACACCTGACTGTTGCTTAGCAATGACATTTGGAACAAGAAACTGTAGCTTAGCAATGCTATCTCCAAATAGGAAACAGTTGTCTAGCAATGTCATCTATAAGGAATAGTTTGTAATCCTTTAAAGATCTATAGATACAATGAAAATATCGGTGATATGCTAATGGCAAAACACGGGTTGTAAATTTCGCTTTAATAGAAAGAATACTGTTGCCTAGCAATGCCATATGAAACCGGGAACTGTTGCCTAGCAATGTCATAAGAAGAACTATTGCTTAGCAATGTCATTTTTAAACACAATATTGTTACATATTATAAACTTTTTAAAAATCAACTGTTGCATAGCAATGTCAATTTTGAGACACAAAACTTTTACCTTTAAATGCATTTTTCAAAGAGAAACTTTTTCCTAGCAATGTATTTTTTAAATACAATTTGGCTGCTTAACAATGTAATTTTTCTATCACCCAAGTGTTGCCTATCAATGCCAGTCTAAACCGGAAACTGTTGCCTAGCAATGAAGTTTTAAAACACCTGACTGTTGCTTAGCAATGACATTTTGAAGAAGAAACTGTAGCTAAGAAATGCCATCCGCAAACAAGAAACTGTTGCCTAGCAATGTCATCTATAATTAATAGTTTTTTTATCTCTCAGTGACCTATACATACAATGAAAATATCGGTGTTATGCTAATGGCAAAACACGGGTTGTAAATTTTGTTTAATAGAAAGAATACTGTTGCCTAGCAATGAGTTTTAAAACACGAAAGTGTGCCTTGCAATGCCATTTGAAACCGGGAACTGTTACCTAGCAATGTCATCAAAAAGAACTTTTGTTTAGCAATGTCATTTTTAAACACAATATTGCTACCTATTATAAACTTTTTAAAAATGATACTGTTGCGTAGCAATGTCAATTTCTGACACGAAACCTTTACCTTTCAATGCATTTTTCAAAGTCGCAACTTTTTCCTAGCAATGTAACTTTTAAAGACAATATGGCTGCCTAACAGTTAAATTTTTCTATCACAAAAGTGTTGCCTAGCCATGCCAGTAAAACCGGAAACTGTTGATTAGCAATGAAGTTTTTAATCACCTGACTGTTCCTTAGCAATGACATTTTGACCAAGAAACTATAGCCTAGCAATGCGATCTCCAAACGCGAAACAGTTGCCTAGCAATGTCATCTATAAGGAACAGTTTTTATCTCTCAATGATCTATACATACAAAGAAAGTATCAGTGATATGCTAATGGTATAACAGGGGTTGTAAATTTTGCTTTATTATAAAGAATACTGTCGCCTAGCAATGAGTTTAATACACGAAAGTGTTGCCTAGCAATGCCATTTTAAACCGGGAACAGTCGCCTAGCAATATCATCGACAAGAACTGTTGCTAAGCAATGTCATTTTTAAACACAATATTGCTACCTATTATAAACTTATTAAAATTCAACTGTTGCGTAGCAACGTCAATTTCAGACACAAAACTTTTACCTTTCAATGAATTTTTCAAAGAGAAACTTTTTCCTAGCAATGTATTTTTTAAATACAATTTGGCTGCCTAACATTGTAATTTTTCTATCACAAAAGTTTTGCCTATCCATACCAGTATAACCGGAAACTGTTGCTTAGCAATGAAGTTTTTAATCACATGACTGTTCCTTAACAATGACATTTTGACCAAGAAACTATAGCCTAGCAATGCGATCTCCAAACGCGAAACTGTTGCCTAGCTATGTCATCTATAAGGAACAGTTTTTTATCTCTCAATGATCTATACATACAATGAAAGTATCAGTGATATGCTAATGGTATAACAGGGGTTGTAAATTTTGATTTATTATAAAGAATACTGTCGCCTAGCAATGAGTTTAAAACACGAAAGTGTTGCCTAGCAATGCCATTTTAAACCGGGAACTGTCGCCTAGCAATATTATCAACAAGAACTGTTGCTAGGCTATGTCATTTTTAAACACAATATTGCTACCTATTATAAACTTTTTAAAATTCAACTGTTTCGTAGCAACGTCAATTTCAGACACAAAACGTTTACCTTTCAATGCATTTTTCAAAGAGAAACTTTTTCCTAGCAATGTAATTTTTAAATACGTTTTGGCTGCCTAACAATGTACTTTTTCTATCACGAAAGTGTTGCCTAGCAATGTCAGTCTAAACCGGAAACTGTTGCCTAGCAATGAAGTTTTAAAACACCTGACTGTTGCTTAGCAATGATATTTTTAACAAGAAAATGTAGCTTAGCAATGCCATCTCCAAACATGAAACGATTGCCTAGCAATGTCATCTATAAGGAATAGTTTTTAATCCCTCAATGATCTATACATACAATGAAAATATCGGTGATATGCTAATGGCAAAACATGGGTTATAAATTTTGCTTTAACAGAAAGAATACTGTTGCCTAGCAATGCCATATGAAACCGGGAACTGTTGCCTAGCAATGTCATCAACAAGAACTGTTGCTTAGCAATGTCATTTTTAAACACAATATTGTTACCTATTATAAACGTTTTAAAAATCAACTGTCGCATAGCAATGTCAATTTCAGACACAAAACTTTTACCTTTCAATGCATGTTTCAAAGAGAAACTTTTTCCTAGAAATGTAATTTTTAAATACAATTTGGCTGCCTAACAATTTAATTTTTCTATCATCCAACTGTTGCCTAGCAATGCCAGTCTAAACCGGAAACTGTTGAAAGCAATGAAGTTTTAAAACACCTGACTGTTGCTTAGCAATGACATTTTGAACAAGAAACTTTAGCTAAGCAATGCCATCTACAAACACGAAACTGTTGCCTAGCAATGTCATCTATACATAATAGTTTCTTTTATCTCTCAATGATCTATACATACAATGAAAATATCGGTGATATGCTAATGGCAAAACACGGGTTGTATTTTTGCTTTAATAGAAAGAAAACTGTTGCCTAGCAATGAGTTTTAAAACACGAAAGTGTTGCCTAGCAATGCCATTTGAAACCGGAAACTGTCGCCAAGCAATATCATCAACAAGAACTGTTGCTAAGCAATGTCATTTTCAAACACAATATTGCTACCTATTATAAACTTTTTTTAAATCAACTGTTTCGTAGCAACGTCAATTTCAGACACAAAACTTTTACCTTTCAATGCATTTCACAAAGAGAAAATTTTTCCTAGCAATGTAATTTTTAAATACAGTTTGGGTGCCTAACAATTAAATTTTTCTATCACAAAAGTGTTGCCTAGCCATGCCAGTAAAACCGGAAACTGTTGCTTAGCAATGAAGTTTTTAATCACCTGACTGTTTTTTAGCAATGACATTTTGACCAAGAAACTATAGCCTAGCAATGCGATCTCCAAACGCGAAACAGTTGCCTAGCAATGTCATCTATAAGGAACAGTTTTTTATCTCTCAATGATCTATACATACAAAGAAAGTATCAGTGATATGCTAATGGTATAACAGGGGTTGTAAATTTTGCTTTATTATAAAGAATACTGTCGCCTAGCAATGAGTTTAATACACGAAAGTGTTGCCTAGCAATGCCATTTTAAACCGGGAACAGTCGCCTAGCAATATCATCGACAAGAACTGTTGCTAAGCAATGTCATTTTTAAACACAATATTGCTACCTATTATAAACTTTTTTAAAATCAACTGTTTCGTAGGAACGTCAATTTCAGACACAAAACCTTTACCTTTCAATGCATTTTTCAAAGAGAAACTTTTTTCTAGCAATGTAATTTTTAAATACAATTTGGCTGCCTAACAATGTAATTTTTTTATCACGCTAGTGTTGCCTTGCAATGTCAGTCAAAACCGGAAACTGTTGCCTAGCAATGAAGTTTTAAAACACCTGACTGTTGCTTAGCAATGACATTTTGAACAAGAAACTGTAGCTTAGCAATGCTATCTCCAAATAGGAAACTGTTGCCTAGCAATGTCATCTATAAGGAATAGTTTTTAATCCCTCAATGATCTATAGATACAATGAAAACATCGGTGATATGCTAATGGAAAAACACGTGTTAAATTTTGCTTTAATAGAAAGAATACTGTTGCCTAGGAATGAGTTTTAAAACACGAAAGTGTTGCCTAGCAATGCCATTTTAAACCGGATACTGTTGCCTAGCAATGTCATCAAAAAGAACTGTTGCTTAGCAATGTCATTTTTAAATAAAATATTGCTACCTATTATAAACTTATTAAAATTCAACTGTTGCGTAGCAACGTGTGACGACTAATATGTGATTATTCTCAATCGTAGTATATAAGTTTACTGAACTCCTACAAAACAAGGTCACTCATACACCTGTCGTGTCATCATAACACTGCCTGCATAGTCCACATTCCAACGTTCAGTACGACTACCTTTGTCACCGGGTGATTGCAAATTTCCTACTCTCAGTCTACTTTCTCTCTCTTTTAACAAATTACCCAGTTTTGATAATATTGATGAAAATTTCTATTAACGGGCGCCATCATCAATACGCTTCCTCTTTTCTTTTTGATATATATCAGCCCAGTCACAAATTAAATTATAGATACACAGGCTATGTACCTACATGCCTCTCGACTAGCTTTTAAATTAACAGTGGAGACGGGAGTTGGGTTCGGATTTACCTTTCGTTTTTTTTTATTCTGCTTCTTCTTTTTCTCCTTTTTCAATACTCACTACCAAAGTATGTAACTTAGCACAAAAATCAGCGACTCTCAAACCATTACAAGGATAAGGGTCAAAAATCTGAACTTCACGTTAATTTACTTTGCATAACAATAACCATAATTTATTTAATATATTATTTTTTTTTCTTTTTTTCAACAATAACAATCTTATATACAATAAATTACATTTACACTACATTAACCATTCAACACTTTTATTGGTAGGATAATATTTGATTATTCAAGGTTAGTATACCCAATTTTAACTATATAAGTACGTTCTCTGTTCAACAATAACAAATCCTTAATTAATTACTTTAATTTTCTTTTTTTTTTTTTTCAGGTATCTACTAGAACGTCTTGTATTATTCTTCTAATTTACTACTGACTTGTGTAGTCATTTACATTTGCAACTTCAGGATAGTTCAATATATATATTATATTGGGTTTTTTTTCTCTTGAATAAATAAAGGTTTTCAATTCATAATCCAGTCCTTACTCTACAGATTACACTCAATAATCCCACCTATGTCTCCTATATTAGTCTACTAGTCAGCTTAGTCCATGAAGAATTGTATTTAAAGATAGATAGAAAAGACAGTCTCATGAAGAAAGAAATAGAAGTTTAGGCCTATACCCACAGAGTGACTGTGGCGATAGACCACCGATACAGGAGCGGCGTCTAGATCTTGAGTTACAAACAATCTGACTCCTCTCCTGCAACCGGGAAAATATTAATGGGCCGCAAACAAAAATAAAATTTTGTAAATCGACGTCAGAGGTCCCTGACACTCTCTCCTAGAGGCACGTGGGGCCGTTGTTCGCCTCCAACATCGATGGCTTTCACAATCTCTCATAAATTTCTTTTCTTTATATGTTACTGGTATAGGCCTTGCCTACTACCAGATTTTATTTGTTTGATTCGGGATACTTCCGGCGTTCCCTCACCTCACCCTTACAATCTCTAGTACTTGCTAATACACTACTTATCATCAGTACACTACTCGCAATTACCTATTCTCCTCTTTCTAACCTAACCAATCATTTGTTGTTATCTTTCAACTCACTCTCCTCTTTCTAACCTGACCAGTCATCAGCTATTATCTTTTAACCCCTTTCTTTCTTTAAGTAGAGTTCCCTTCAGCTTATACCATTGATTTAATTCACTCGGTGGTTATTCTAGTTTTCCTACTTCTTACGTTACTACTCTTTAGCATGGGCACCCAATCTTCTTTTGTCTCTAAATTCCCTAGAATTCTAACTGAAACTAATTCACGCCCAGATTAGTAAGCTTCTCTATAACCCCTTTAGTGACTTCTACTTCTACCCTAACATGTAAATTTTCCAATGGTACACACCTAATGCACTACCACTCGTAGGCCTTCTTTTGCCCTTCAATCTTTCCACTTCTTATCCCCCTCTACCATATTCCATACGCCTTCGCTTGTAGATAAATCTCTATAAAAAACATAACTTAACATTACAGGCCAGCATGAAATCTATTTATAGATAGTCACCCGTCACCTGAAAGAAACCCAAGTGGGAGGGGCCCTCGTAAGAAGTACTAAGCATGCCCGTAATTACTTTTCTTCCTCACTCCCCTCGCGTCCTGTCTCAAAAATAACAAGGTTTCTATGAGCATCACCAATTACCCCTAGCTATGTATTCATTCGTGGGACAATCACCCATGAAACCCCAAAGTGAAGAGATCTATCTGTGGCATTCAACGGTTAGGCTCTTGACTGCTCTTTTATAATTAACTTAGACCAGAAATAGAAAATAATTGGATTACTGGATTTCACCACTTTACTTCTAGAATTCTCACTTCTATATTTCTATTCTATTCTTCTATCATACCATACGGCGTCCAATCGCCATACATGACTTAGAAACCATCCTTAAAAAAAAGGAATATCTCAGTTTTCTCACTCCCCTAACAATAAGAAAAGTCTAGACGATTATACTCAACCAGTGATGTCCAACTTATCCTCCGATCCTGAGTTGTCTTCCATTACTTCCTGATGTCCATATCTGCTCTTATTCAGAGCGAGCAGTCACGACTCACTCTCACAGCTGATGTTCGCTGTAGCGGTGTCTCGTACTGGCCGACTTGGTGTATTCTTCTGATTAATGACTATCTCCATATAGTCGTGTCAAGGAAGTTCACAACCAGAATTTCCTTAGATGGAAGTCTGACACACCATCATGCCAGAACGCCTCTACCGCTGTCACACATCCCAAGCTCGTCTTCTCCCTTCTGCCTTTTCAACTTCTCTCTCTCGTAGTCAGGCACGTACTCCTTACTGTCTTTTTGGGATCAGCTCTTCTCCCGTCGACTCGCCTTCGGCGCATGCGCACTTCTCTTTTTTCTGTAATTCAAAATAAATTCAGGGCAGTATCGATAGTCATAACAGGGTTCAATATCGATTAATCGAAGTCTCCCAAACCCTTCCTTTGTTTAGAAATGGTTTGCTATCGTCTATTATGCACGTAGCCATTCGCTACGTGACATTCTTCCCCCACTCACCATAAAAAAAAATAATGTTAACACTGTTCACATTTTTTTTTTTTTTGTTTAGTTTACCAGCCTTAAAGAATGTTTATCCAGGAACAAAGGGTTTCAAGTCTTTGACGTGCCACTTCCCCAACTTTTTACCGAAACGGTTTGTCAGTTCGTAGCTATTTTCACTGAACTTTTTCTTTATAATATAGGGCCCGACAAACTTTGCACTTAAACCTGCTGTATAAGCTTGTGAGGCATCACTTAATTTAAAGTTTCTTCTTAACACTAGATCTCCTGGACGAAATCTCATCTCTCTCCTCCGAAGATTATAATAATGACTCGAATTCTTATAGGCGGTTTCTAAGTTATGTCTAACCATTAAACGTACCGTTTTCAATTTATTGAGTCTCTCCACCCAAATTTTTGGAATTTCTTTATGAATCGGTTGGTTTTCCACCTTTTCAATCCTACTGATAATTTCAGGCTCCTTCCCATAATTTAGCATATAAGGAGTGCATCCAGTGGAACTATGCTTAGCCGTATTTATAGCAAAATTAAATTCTCTCAAATACACGTCCCAAACTGTTTGATCCTTTTGAATGTAACTAGAAATCATTGTTTTCAATACTCTATTGACTCTTTCTACTGGATTTCCTTGTGGCGAATATACAGGTAAATAACAAGGAGTTATATTAAAAGCTTTAGCTATCTCTCGCATTAATTTACTAGTGTATTGCGGTCCATTATCCATCAGCAAATATCCCGGAATTCCCCATTTAAGGATAATCAATTCATAAAATGCTTCCGTAACTGCTCTACTGGTTGCTTTCCTTAACGCTTTACATTCTACATACTTGGTAAAGGTGTCCTGAAATACAATCACATATCGGTTCCCTTTTTTTGAACGTGGGTAAGGTCCCAACAAATCTGTAGCTACAGTCATCCAAGGTTTCTCTTTCTGGTAAAAATGCATTGGTCCTGCTTGAGCCGTTTGTAACACCTTCTGTCTCTGACATATTTCACAAGCAGTAACATACTTAGCAACATCTCTAAACATTCCCAGCCAATAATACTTGTTTGCTATTCTAAAGAAAGTTTTAGCTATCCCCATATGTCCTGCAGTAGGTGCATCATGACATTCCTGCAATACTTTAATCCTAAAATCTTGCGGAATAACTAATTTCCACCTATTCACTGTTCCCTCTAAAGTTTGTTCTAACTGATCTAATCTTAAATGGTACAACTTCTCATCTACGACCTTCCAATCTGGCCAAAATTTAGGTTTACTTTGTACTTGCTCCTTCCGCTTAACATACCAAGCATCTTGTATATTTTCCCATTCCACTACTTCAGAGTTATCAGTCAACAAGAGGCAAAATTCTTCCTCTACCGTTTTCTCTTGAACTTTCCCTTCGTGTATTCTAGATAAAGCATCCGGAACTTTTTGTAATCTACCAGGCCTATGTATTACTTCAAAATCATACTCCTGGAGCAATAAACTCCACCTAGCTAATCGTCCGGTCGGATTCTGTAATGTATTTAACCATTTCAGAGCAAAGTGATCAGTATATACTTTAAAATGATAACCTTCCAAATAAGGACGAAACTTTTGAACTGCCCACAATATAGCTAACAATTCCTTCTCAACTATTGCCCACATTTGCTCGCCTACCGTTAAAGTTCTACTAGCATAAGCTATTACTTTTTCCTCTCCTTCCTCTCCTGTCTGAATTAATGCTGCTCCTAGTCCTGAAAAACTAGCGTCGGTCTGTAGCACTAGGGGTTTAGTATAATCTGGACAAGTTAATATAGGACTACTAGATAATTTCGATTTCAATTCATCAAAAGATTCCTGACATTCCTTAGTCCAACGCCATTTCTGATTCTTTTTCAGAAGTGCAGTGAGGGGCTTTACAACTTCAGAAAAAAATGGAATGAATCGTCGGTACCAAGAAGCCAATCCTAAAAATGCTCGTATAAGTAGCGCAGGCATTCTTGGGGTATGTCATTGAACAACACACCCAGCGTGCGAGCCTTTTAACTCGTGATCCGAAGGGGAAGCACCAAACAGAACATATGACACACTGCACTATGTGACCAAGTACAGTTCCTTCAGGAATCATACCACAGCAAGACGTGCGTCGTGTTATCAGTTAAAACTTTAATCAGGGGTGCCCACGGGGGGGGGGTTAAGACGCAGATGCGTCATTGAAATTTCTGGGGGGGCAAAATATTATCATTTATGAATTTTCTGGGGGGGGGGGTTGAAAATTGTTCCAAAATTAGAGTTTTATATGTTACAAATAAAAACAGTCAAGTTCTATAACTTCAAAGGGTCTCTTCTAATTTTTATAAAGATAAAGATGAAGAATTTCGACAGCCACGGGCGCCCATACCCGGGGGCGGGGGGGGCGCAAGGAAAAAAATGTATATTAATTATTATTATAGTCAGGTGTTTTTCTTTTAAGACAATTATTTGAATTGCAGAATGTTTACCAAATCAACAACATGGAAGCAGAATCCACAGTGGATTAGGAAAGGGGGTTCAAGGGGATTGGACTCCCAAAAGTCAAAACCTAAAATTCTATATTTTTATTTAAAACAAAAATTATTTAATTAAACAAGATTTGTTGGTGTGTCAAATATGATATAGCAGTTATTTTCTTTTTATAACATAATGAGTAGGCCTATTATATCCACTGTTCCATGTGTTACTTAACTTTTCTTATAAATAGTAATAAGTATTATAACTTAGGTAACAATTTCTTGGTTGGATAAAAACACTTTTTAAACGCACTTTATTTTACCTTAGTAAAACTTCCTGGACGGCCGTTTCGCAGGTGGTGTTCCTGCATCATTTCTTGTTTAAGTTGCCATGTCTTAGAGTAGGCTATAGTAAACAAATTTGCTAACTAGTTTTTCAGTGCTAAAATAACGTAAAATGTGATTTTTATTAGTTGAACAGTTAAAAATTTCCCGGGGGTGGACACCCGACTTAGGTAACATTTTCTTGTTTACATTGGCATGTCTTAGAGTATGGTAAACAAATTTCCTAACTAGTTTTTCTGTGCTAAAATAGCGTAAAATGTGATTTTAATTAGTTCAATATTTAAAAATTTTCTGGGGATGGACCCCCGACCCCCATTTTGGGGAGGTATTCCAAACCCACCCGGCACTTCCGATCCTCCCCACAATTATTTTCTGGCTACGTCATTGTGGCACTTATTATATTATTAATATAAGGTTACAAAGTGGCCCAAGAAGTTAAAGCGACAAAAAATTAATTAATTAAAAAAATTGCTCCCCCCTAGAAAATATCATATGGGCGCCCTTGTCGACAGCCAATTGGGTTGAGGGTGAGCATGAAGTTTGGGGGGTGAGCAATGAAGTTTGGGGGTGAGCAATCAAGTTTGGGGGGTGAGTCATGACGTTTGGGGGGTGGGCACCCCTGCTTTAATTCACGTTTTCTGTGTGTTTTGTGACCATGAAATATGTGGTGTAAGAAGAAGAATAGTCAAGATAACAGCGTTGTTTTTCATTAGACGACTGGAATAAGACTGAGAAACGTGAAATGTGTATAAAAAATAAAACTAACAATCATAGTGGAACATGTCATGTGTGTACAACATTTTGTGAGTGAGTGTCTCCTGAACTGGAAGATAAGGCACGTCTGTGGAGCGATGAGGTGTCTATGCGAGGAGAAGGAGGAAGTGTTATTGGTAAGTCACTCGCTTCAAAGCTTTCATTAATAAATTCCATACCCCAAAATTGCTTGCGCGACTTATACTTCCTTGACTTTTGTAGGGGCTGGATACTCAAGGATACACGAGATTTTATCTGAATCTACAGCAATTCCTAATGGAGTAATGATATGACCCAAATATTTTAATTCACTTCTACAAAATTTTGATTTTTCCCTATTAATTTTCAGGTTAGCTTTTCTTAATTTCTCTAAGACTTTTTCTAACAAGGACAAATGTTCTTCAAATGTCTCGCTAATAAGTACTATATCATCCAAATAACAAAAGCATTTCTCTCCTATCTCTTCTCTTAATATAGTATCAACTAATCTTTGAAACGAGGCTGGTGCGTTATGGATTCCAAAAGGCATAACTCGAAACTGATACAATCCTCTACCAGGTACGGTAAATGCTGTTTTTTCTTTACTTGCTTCATCTAATGGAACTTGCCAATACCCATTTTTCAAATCTATTGTACTGATATACCTAGCATGTCGTAATTTACTCAAAACATGTTCAATGTATGGCAAAGGATAACTATCTCTTTTAGTACAATTGTTTACTTTTCTGAAATCTACGCAGAACCTCCATGTTCTATCTGGTTTCTTTACCATAACTACCGGAGACGACCAAGGTGAATTTGAAGGCTCTATAACTTTTTCCAATAACATTTTATCTATTTCCGCGTGTATAACTTTTTCCAAAATGGGTGATACTGGATAATATCTTTGTTTTATAGGTTTTGCATCGCCTGTATCAATAACATGAGAAATCAGATCGGTAAGTCCAGTACACTGATCAAATTTCTGTAACTGATTTTCCAAAAACATATTCAATCTGTCCCTTTCCTGAGGTGTAGGTAAAGTAAGAATATTATGTAGTTGATCTTCTTCTTTTAAATCTATAGCCTTAACAAATTGAAAAATTTTTGCTGGTTCATCTTTGAAATACCAAGTCCCATCTTGCAAATCTACTACTAACCCAATTTGTTTCAAAACATCCATGCCCAGAATCATATCTACTGCTAAATTTGGCATAATTTTACATTTTATCTGAAAGATCCTGTCCTGCAATTTCATCTCAAAAGTTCTCTCTCCTGTTATAGAACTATAAGTTTTATCTGCTAATTGCACCACCCTAACTTCAGATTCTTCTACTGCTAAATCTAACATTTTACACAAAAAATCACCCTTCTCTCCCACATAAGTTTTATCTGAACCGGAATCTATTAAAGCAATAAATGTAATATCCTCCAGCAAAATTTCAACAAAACATCTATCTCCATTAACTAAATCTGTAGGATTTATATTTAACATCACACAAGCCTGATTTTTAGTTAATTTCCTTAAAGAATTTGTAGGCCTAACTTTACTTTCTTGGGGCATCCTACAATCAATAGACCTATGTCCAAACTTATTACAATTATAACATTTAATCGTAGTGCGTGGAGTAACTCTACGAGGTGCCTTACACTCGAATTGTCTATGTCCTGTTTTATCACAGTTCCAACATCGCTGGTTATTTGAAAAACGCGAAGTGGTGTTTTTACCATTATCCCTCGACTCATCCTGTCTCTCTTTATTTTCTATTACTTTAACTATTCTGGAATCATTTACATGACTTGAATTTCGTTCTTTGTCCCACGTCTTTGCAGAAAAACTAACACTAGGTTTCTTTTGTAATTCAGACGATGGAAGTTCCTGTTTTCCCTGAATTCCTAACGCTGTATGAACTGAAGGTATAACAACTTGTCTCTGGGGTTTATAAGCCGTTTCTTTAATTGTAGCTCTAACCTGCGTTGGAGGAGGAATATATCTCTCAGAATCTAACAATATTTGTTCATACTGCCTACCTACACGTATTAAATCTGTTATAGTTTGAATCTCTGCAGGTCTAAGGTACAATTTTACATCAGGACGCAAATTTTTGATAACAGTCTTCATCATTTGTTGAGGACTCATTGGAGTACTCAGCCTCCTCATTAACGTTTGAATAGCATTAACATAATCAAAAATCGATTCTTTAGGACCTTGCGTTCTCTGTCTAATCTCATCCAAAAGCGAGTCTTCTTCATCAATAGGCAAGTAATATTCTCTAAATTCTTTCAAAAAAGCTTCCCATGTAGGCCAGTCTGTTAATCTGTTCCTGTACCAAAGTAAAGCTGAATCTTGTAAAATTTCGGGTAATACTGACAATAACTCTGCACCCTGTAATTTAGAACTTTGTTTTAAATCTTCCAATCTCTCCAAAAATAAGTAAATACTATCCCCAGGTTTGAATTTAATGTTCCATTTACGAACCAGATCCAAAGTATTTGGTTTATGCGGCTCTAACTGAATTGTAAACGATGGTACTACTGGTACAACTTCTTCTGAATCAGCTACCGCCATGGCCTTCCTACGCATTAACTTAACCCATGTATACACTACATCTCCATATGAATCTTGTGGAACCGTTATATTATGTTCAACTAAATCTTCTTCCAAAACTTCCTGACTCAGCGCAAAAGCCGTAATTAACGCTTGAAATGACTGAGGGTTCTTGCGGGCATAATCTAACAAGCGTTGTCTTAACTCATCCCTTGTACCTGTGGTCGGTAACTTTACTCTATCACATTCTGCCTCTAAATCCGCCTTCCTCAACTTCCTAATAGCTTGGGTTAACTCAGCTGCTCTTATTTGTGCATACGGATCAACATAAGTAGCCATATTTATATATTAACAATACCACTGGAAAAAAGATTAGAACACAATAGTTCAGTCGTCTGTCTTAGTCATCTATAGAAGTCCTTACTTTGTCAATAGTCATTATTCTTTTCCCAAAAATATGTTATTATTATTATTATTTTTTTTTGAGAATAAATTGCAGCTATACTAACCTAACTCCCAAAATTCTTTTAAAACTATCTCTGCCTCACGCTATGGGCTATCAAAATATGTGATTTCAACACAACTCAACCCACGCTATGGGCTCCAAAATATATGACGACTCGTATTTCAAGTTTCCAATTCTAACTGATTAATGTTTATTTTCTTTTCTTATATCAAGCCAAACTTTTGTAATTTTAACACAACTCGCCCCACGCTATGGGTCAAAATTACTATCAAAATTATCCTACTATGAAACTATCACAGCCTCACGCTATGGACGACCAAAATATGGAACTTCACGATAACTTTATGCAGCACAACACACGGCCATACTTTTTATTTAACAATTTTAACTAAATTAAGTTGCAACAATTAGCAATACTGTTTTGTTTTAACACTACTTAGCCCCACGATATGGGCGCCAAAATCTGTGACGACTAATATGTGATTATTCTCAATCGTAGTATATAAGTTTACTGAACTCCTACAAAACAAGGTCACTCATACACCTGTCGTGTCATCATAACACTGCCTGCATAGTCCACATTCCAACGTTCAGTACGACTACCTTTGTCACCGGGTGATTGCAAATTTCCTACTCTCAGTCTACTTTCTCTCTCTTTTAACAAATTACCCAGTTTTGATGATATTGATGAAAATTTCTATTAACGGGCGCCATCATCAATACGCTTCCTCTTTTCTTTTTGTTATATATCAGCCCAGTCACAAATTAAATTATAGATACACAGGCTATGTACCTACATGCCTCTCGACTAGCTTTTAAATTAACAGTGGAGACGGGAGTTGGGTTCGGATTTACCTTTCGTTTTTTTTTTTATTCTGCTTCTTCTTTTTCTCCTTTTTCAATACTCACTACCAAAGTATGTAACTTAGCACAAAAATCAGCGACTCTCAAACCATTACAAGGATAAGGGTCAAAAATCTGAACTTCACGTTAATTTACTTTGCATAACAATAACCATAATTTATTTAATATATTATTTTTTTTTTCTTTTTTTCAACAATAACAATCTTATATACAATAAATTACATTTACACTACATTAACCATTCAACACTTTTATTGGTAGGATAATATTTGATTATTCAAGGTTAGTATACCCAATTTTAACTATATAAGTACGTTCTCTGTTCAACAATAACAAATCCTTAATTAATTACTTTAATTTTCTTTCTTTTTTTTTCAGGTATCTACTAGAACGTCTTGTATTATTCTTCTAATTTACTACTGACTTGTGTAGTCATTTACATTTGCAACTTCAGGATAGTTCAATATATATATTATATTGGGTTTTTTTTCTCTTGAATAAATAAAGGTTTTCAATTCATAATCCAGTCCTTACTCTACAGATTACACTCAATAATCCCACCTATGTCTCCTATATTAGTCTACTAGTCAGCTTAGTCCATGAAGAATTGTATTTAAAGATAGATAGAAAAGACAGTCTCATGAAGAAAGAAATAGAAGTTTAGGCCTATACCCACAGAGTGACTGTGGCGATAGACCACCGATACAGGAGCGGCGTCTAGATCTTGAGTTACAAACAATCTGACTCCTCTCCTGCAACCGGGAAAATATTAATGGGCCGCAAACAAAAATAAAATTTTGTAAATCGACGTCAGAGGTCCCTGACACTCTCTCCTAGAGGCACGTGGGGCCGTTGTTCGCCTCCAACATCGATGGCTTTCACAATCTCTCATAAATTTCTTTTCTTTATATGTTACTGGTATAGGCCTTGCCTACTACCAGATTTTATTTGTTTGATTCGGGATACTTCCGGCGTTCCCTCACCTCACCCTTACAATCTCTAGTACTTGCTAATACACTACTTATCATCAGTACACTACTCGCAATTACCTATTCTCCTCTTTCTAACCTAACCAATCATTTGTTGTTATCTTTCAACTCACTCTCCTCTTTCTAACCTGACCAGTCATCAGCTATTATCTTTTAACCCCTTTCTTTCTTTAAGTAGAGTTCCCTTCAGCTTATACCATTGATTTAATTCACTCGGTGGTTATTCTAGTTTTCCTACTTCTTACGTTACTACTCTTTAGCATGGGCACCCAATCTTCTTTTGTCTCTAAATTCCCTAGAATTCTAACTGATACTAATTCACGCCCAGATTAGTAAGCTTCTCTATAACCCCTTTAGTGACTTCTACTTCTACCCTAACATGTAAATTTTCCAATGGTACACACCTAATGCACTACCACTCGTAGGCCTTCTTTTGCCCTTCAATCTTTCCACTTCTTATCCCCCTCTACCATATTCCATACGCCTTCGCTTGTAGATAAATCTCTATAAAAAACATAACTTAACATTACAGGCCAGCATGAAATCTATTTATAGATAGTCACCCGTCACCTGAAAGAAACCCAAGTGGGAGGGGCCCTCGTAAGAAGTACTAAGCATGCCCCTTAATTACTTTTCTTCCTCACTCCCCTCGCGTCCTGTCTCAAAAATAACAAGGTTTCTATGAGCATCACCAATTACCCCTAGCTATGTATTCATTCGTGGGACAATCACCCATGAAACCCCAAAGTGAAGAGATCTATCTGTGGCATTCAACGGTTAGGCTCTTGACTGCTCTTTTATAATTAACTTAGACCAGAAATAGAAAATAATTGGATTACTGGATTTCACCACTTTACTTCTAGAATTCTCACTTCTATATTTCTATTCTATTCTTCTATCATACCATACGGCGTCCAATCGCCATACATGACTTAGAAACCATCCTTAAAAAAAAGGAATATCTCAGTTTTCTCACTCCCCTAACAATAAGAAAAGTCTAGACGATTATACTCAACCAGTGATGTCCAACTTATCCTCCGATCCTGAGTTGTCTTCCATTACTTCCTGATGTCCATATCTGCTCTTATTCAGAGCGAGCAGTCACGACTCACTCTCACAGCTGATGTTCGCTGTAGCGGTGTCTCGTACTGGCCGACTTGGTGTATTCTTCTGATTAATGACTATCTCCATATAGTCGTGTCAAGGAAGTTCACAACCAGAATTTCCTTAGATGGAAGTCTGACACACCATCATGCCAGAACGCCTCTACCGCTGTCACACATCCCAAGCTCGTCTTCTCCCTTCTGCCTTTTCAACTTCTCTCTCTCGTAGTCAGGCACGTACTCCTTACTGTCTTTTTGGGATCAGCTCTTCTCCCGTCGACTCGCCGTCGGCGCATGCGCACTTCTCTTTTTTCTGTAATTCAAAATAAATTCAGGGCAGTATCGATAGTCATAACAGGGTTCAATATCGATTAATCGAAGTCTCCCAAACCCTTCCTTTGTTTAGAAATGGTTTGCTATCGTCTATTATGCACGTAGCCATTCGCTACGTGACATTCTTCCCCCACTCACCATAAAAAAAAATAATGTTAACACTGTTCACATTTTTTTTTTTTTGTTTAGTTTACCAGCCTTAAAGAATGTTTATCCAGGAACAAAGGGTTTCAAGTCTTTGACGTGCCACTTCCCCAACTTTTTACCGAAACGGTTTGTCAGTTCGTAGCTATTTTCACTGAACTTTTTCTTTATAATATAGGGCCCGACAAACTTTGCACTTAAACCTGCTGTATAAGCTTGTGAGGCATCACTTAATTTAAAGTTTCTTCTTAACACTAGATCTCCTGGACGAATTCTCATCTCTCTCCTCCGAAGATTATAATAATGACTCGAATTCTTATAGGCGGTTTCTAAGTTATGTCTAACCATTAAACGTACCGTTTTCAATTTATTGAGTCTCTCCACCCAAATTTTTGGAATTTCTTTATGAATCGGTTGGTTTTCCACCTTTTCAATCCTACTGATAATTTCAGGCTCCTTCCCATAATTTAGCATATAAGGAGTGCATCCAGTGGAACTATGCTTAGCCGTATTTATAGCAAAATTAAATTCTCTCAAATACACGTCCCAAACTGTTTGATCCTTTTGAATGTAACTAGAAATCATTGTTTTCAATACTCTATTGACTCTTTCTACTGGATTTCCTTGTGGCGAATATACAGGTAAATAACAAGGAGTTATATTAAAAGCTTTAGCTATCTCTCGCATTAATTTACTAGTGTATTGCGGTCCATTATCCATCAGCAAATATCCCGGAATTCCCCATTTAAGGATAATCAATTCATAAAATGCTTCCGTAACTGCTCTACTGGTTGCTTTCCTTAACGCTTTACATTCTACATACTTGGTAAAGGTGTCCTGAAATACAATCACATATCGGTTCCCTTTTTTGGAACGTGGGTAAGGTCCCAACAAATCTGTAGCTACAGTCATCCAAGGTTTCTCTTTCTGGTAAAAATGCATTGGTCCTGCTTGAGCCGTTTGTAACACCTTCTGTCTCTGACATATTTCACAAGCAGTAACATACTTAGCAACATCTCTAAACATTCCCGGCCAATAATACTTGTTTGCTATTCTAAAGAAAGTTTTAGCTATCCCCATATGTCCTGCAGTAGGTGCATCATGACATTCCTGCAATACTTTAATCCTAAAATCTTGCGGAATAACTAATTTCCACCTATTCACTGTTCCCTCTAAAGTTTGTTCTAACTGATCTAATCTTAAATGGTACAACTTCTCATCTACGACCTTCCAATCTGGCCAAAATTTAGGTTTACTTTGTACTTGCTCCTTCCGCTTAACATACCAAGCATCTTGTATATTTTCCCATTCCACTACTTCAGAGTTATCAGTCAACAAGAGGCAAAATTCTTCCTCTACCGTTTTCTCTTGAACTTTCCCTTCGTGTATTCTAGATAAAGCATCCGGAACTTTTTGTAATCTACCAGGCCTATGTATTACTTCAAAATCATACTCCTGGAGCAATAAACTCCACCTAGCTAATCGTCCGGTCGGATTCTGTAATGTATTTAACCATTTCAGAGCAAAGTGATCAGTATATACTTTAAAATGATAACCTTCCAAATAAGGACGAAACTTTTGAACTGCCCACAATATAGCTAACAATTCCTTCTCAACTATTGCCCACTTTTGCTCGCCTACCGTTAAAGTTCTACTAGCATAAGCTATTACTTTTTCCTCTCCTTCCTCTCCTGTCTGAATTAATGCTGCTCCTAGTCCTGAAAAACTAGCGTCGGTCTGTAGCACTAGGGGTTTAGTATAATCTGGACAAGTTAATATAGGACTACTAGATAATTTCGATTTCAATTCATCAAAAGATTCCTGACATTCCTTAGTCCAACGCCATTTCTGATTCTTTTTCAGAAGTGCAGTGAGGGGCTTTACAACTTCAGAAAAAAATGGAATGAATCGTCGGTACCAAGAAGCCAATCCTAAAAATGCTCGTATAAGTAGCGCAGGCATTCTTGGGGTATGTCATTGAACAACACACCCAGCGTGCGAGCCTTTTAACTCGTGATCCGAAGGGGAAGCACCAAACAGAACATATGACACACTGCACTATGTGACCAAGTACAGTTCCTTCAGGAATCATACCACAGCAAGACGTGCGTCGTGTTATCAGTTAAAACTTTAATCAGGGGTGCCCACGGGGGGGGGGGTTAAGACGCAGATGCGTCATTGAAATTTCTGGGGGGGCAAAATATTATCATTTATGAATTTTCTGGGGGGGGGGTCGAAAATTGTTCCAAAATTAGAGTTTTATATGTTACAAATAAAAACAGTCAAGTTCTATAACTTCAAAGGGTCTCTTCTAATTTTTATAAAGATAAAGATGAAGAATTTCGACAGCCACGGGCGCCCATACCCGGGGGCGGGGGGGGGGGCGCAAGGAAAAAAATGTATATTAATTATTATTATAGTCAGGTGTTTTTCTTTTAAGACAATTATTTGAATTGCAGAATGTTTACCAAATCAACAACATGGAAGCAGAATCCACAGTGGATTAGGAAAGGGGGTTCAAGGGGATTGGACTCCCAAAAGTCAAAACCTAAAATTCTATATTTTTATTTAAAACAAAAATTATTTAATTAAACAAGATTTGTTGGTGTGTCAAATATGATATAGCAGTTATTTTCTTTTTATAACATAATGAGTAGGCCTATTATATCCACTGTTCCATGTGTTACTTAACTTTTCTTATAAATAGTAATAAGTATTATAACTTAGGTAACAATTTCTTGGTTGGATAAAAACACTTTTTAAACGCACTTTATTTTACCTTAGTAAAACTTCCTGGACGGCCGTTTCGCAGGTGGTGTTCCTGCATCATTTCTTGTTTAAGTTGCCATGTCTTAGAGTAGGCTATAGTAAACAAATTTGCTAACTAGTTTTTCAGTGCTAAAATAACGTAAAATGTGATTTTTATTAGTTGAACAGTTAAAAATTTCCCGGGGGTGGACACCCGACTTAGGTAACATTTTCTTGTTTACATTGGCATGTCTTAGAGTATGGTAAACAAATTTCCTAACTAGTTTTTCTGTGCTAAAATAGCGTAAAATGTGATTTTAATTAGTTCAATATTTAAAAATTTTCTGGGGATGGACCCCCGACCCCCATTTTGGGGAGGTATTCCAAACCCACCCGGCACTTCCGATCCTCCCCACAATTATTTTCTGGCTACGTCATTGTGGCACTTATTATATTATTAATATAAGGTTACAAAGTGGCCCAAGAAGTTAAAGCGACAAAAAATTAATTAATTAAAAAAATTGCTCCCCCCTAGAAAATATCATATGGGCGCCCTTGTCGACAGCCAATTGGGTTGAGGGTGAGCATGAAGTTTGGGGGGTGAGCAATGAAGTTTGGGGGTGAGCAATCAAGTTTGGGGGGTGAGTCATGACGTTTGGGGGGTGGGCACCCCTGCTTTAATTCACGTTTTCTGTGTGTTTTGTGACCATGAAATATGTGGTGTAAGAAGAAGAATAGTCAAGATAACAGCGTTGTTTTTCATTAGACGACTGGAATAAGACTGAGAAACGTGAAATGTGTATAAAAAATAAAACTAACAATCATAGTGGAACATGTCATGTGTGTACAACATTTTGTGAGTGAGTGTCTCCTGAACTGGAAGATAAGGCACGTCTGTGGAGCGATGAGGTGTCTATGCGAGGAGAAGGAGGAAGTGTTATTGGTAAGTCACTCGCTTCAAAGCTTTCATTAATAAATTCCATACCCCAAAATTGCTTGCGCGACTTATACTTCCTTGACTTTTGTAGGGGCTGGATACTCAAGGATACACGAGATTTTATCTGAATCTACAGCAATTCCTAATGGAGTAATGATATGACCCAAATATTTTAATTCACTTCTACAAAATTTTGATTTTTCCCTATTAATTTTCAGGTTAGCTTTTCTTAATTTCTCTAAGACTTTTTCTAACAAGGACAAATGTTCTTCAAATGTCTCGCTAATAAGTACTATATCATCCAAATAACAAAAGCATTTCTCTCCTATCTCTTCTCTTAATATAGTATCAACTAATCTTTGAAACGAGGCTGGTGCGTTATGGATTCCAAAAGGCATAACTCGAAACTGATACAATCCTCTACCAGGTACGGTAAATGCTGTTTTTTCTTTACTTGCTTCATCTAATGGAACTTGCCAATACCCATTTTTCAAATCTATTGTACTGATATACCTAGCATGTCGTAATTTACTCAAAACATGTTCAATGTATGGCAAAGGATAACTATCTCTTTTAGTACAATTGTTTACTTTTCTGAAATCTACGCAGAACCTCCATGTTCTATCTGGTTTCTTTACCATAACTACCGGAGACGACCAAGGTGAATTTGAAGGCTCTATAACTTTTTCCAATAACATTTTATCTATTTCCGCGTGTATAACTTTTTCCAAAATGGGTGATACTGGATAATATCTTTGTTTTATAGGTTTTGCATCGCCTGTATCAATAACATGAGAAATCAGATCGGTAAGTCCAGTACACTGATCAAATTTCTGTAACTGATTTTCCAAAAACATTATCAATCTGTCCCTTTCCTGAGGTGTAGGTAAAGTAAGAATATTATGTAGTTGATCTTCTTCTTTTAAATCTATAGCCTTAACAAATTGAAAAATTTTTGCTGGTTCATCTTTGAAATACCAAGTCCCATCTTGCAAATCTACTACTAACCCAATTTGTTTCAAAACATCCATGCCCAGAATCATATCTACTGCTAAATTTGGCATAATTTTACATTTTATCTGAAAGATCCTGTCCTGCAATTTCATCTCAAAAGTTCTCTCTCCTGTTATAGAACTATAAGTTTTATCTGCTAATTGCACCACCCTAACTTCAGATTCTTCTACTGCTAAATCTAACATTTTACACAAAAAATCACCCTTCTCTCCCACATAAGTTTTATCTGAACCGGAATCTATTAAAGCAATAAATGTAATATCCTCCAGCAAAATTTCAACAAAACATCTATCTCCATTAACTAAATCTGTAGGATTTATATTTAACATCACACAAGCCTGATTTTTAGTTAATTTCCTTAAAGAATTTGTAGGCCTAACTTTACTTTCTTGGGGCATCCTACAATCAATAGACCTATGTCCAAACTTATTACAATTATAACATTTAATCGTAGTGCGTGGAGTAACTCTACGAGGTGCCTTACACTCGAATTGTCTATGTCCTGTTTTATCACAGTTCCAACATCGCTGGTTATTTGAAAAACGCGAAGTGGTGTTTTTACCATTATCCCTCGACTCATCCTGTCTCTCTTTATTTTCTATTACTTTAACTATTCTGGAATCATTTACATGACTTGAATTTCGTTCTTTGTCCCACGTCTTTGCAGAAAAACTAACACTAGGTTTCTTTTGTAATTCAGACGATGGAAGTTCCTGTTTTCCCTGAATTCCTAACGCTGTATGAACTGAAGGTATAACAACTTGTCTCTGGGGTTTATAAGCCGTTTCTTTAATTGTAGCTCTAACCTGCGTTGGAGGAGGAATATATCTCTCAGAATCTAACAATATTTGTTCATACTGCCTACCTACACGTATTAAATCTGTTATAGTTTGAATCTCTGCAGGTCTAAGGTACAATTTTACATCAGGACGCAAATTTTTGATAACAGTCTTCATCATTTGTTGAGGACTCATTGGAGTACTCAGCCTCCTCATTAACGTTTGAATAGCATTAACATAATCAAAAATCGATTCTTTAGGACCTTGCGTTCTCTGTCTAATCTCATCCAAAAGCGAGTCTTCTTCATCAATAGGCAAGTAATATTCTCTAAATTCTTTCAAAAAAGCTTCCCATGTAGGCCAGTCTGTTAATCTGTTCCTGTACCAAAGTAAAGCTGAATCTTGTAAAATTTCGGGTAATACTGACAATAACTCTGCACCCTGTAATTTAGAACTTTGTTTTAAATCTTCCAATCTCTCCAAAAATAAGTAAATACTATCCCCAGGTTTGAATTTAATGTTCCATTTACGAACCAGATCCAAAGTATTTGGTTTATGCGGCTCTAACTGAATTGTAAACGATGGTACTACTGGTACAACTTCTTCTGAATCAGCTACCGCCATGGCCTTCCTACGCATTAACTTAACCCATGTATACACTACATCTCCATATGAATCTTGTGGAACCGTTATATTATGTTCAACTAAATCTTCTTCCAAAACTTCCTGACTCAGCGCAAAAGCCGTAATTAACGCTTGAAATGACTGAGGGTTCTTGCGGGCATAATCTAACAAGCGTTGTCTTAACTCATCCCTTGTACCTGTGGTCGGTAACTTTACTCTATCACATTCTGCCTCTAAATCCGCCTTCCTCAACTTCCTAATAGCTTGGGTTAACTCAGCTGCTCTTATTTGTGCATACGGATCAACATAAGTAGCCATATTTATATATTAACAATACCACTGGAAAAAAGATTAGAACACAATAGTTCAGTCGTCTGTCTTAGTCATCTATAGAAGTCCTTACTTTGTCAATAGTCATTATTCTTTTCCCAAAAATATGTTATTATTATTAATATTTTTTTTTTTTGAGAATAAATTGCAGCTATACTAACCTAACTCCCAAAATTCTTTTAAAACTATCTCTGCCTCACGCTATGGGCTATCAAAATATGTGATTTCAACACAACTCAACCCACGCTATGGGCTCCAAAATATATGACGACTCGTATTTCAAGTTTCCAATTCTAACTGATTAATGTTTATTTTCTTTTCTTATATCAAGCCAAACTTTTGTAATTTTAACACAACTCGCCCCACGCTATGGGTCAAAATTACTATCAAAATTATCCTACTATGAAACTATCACAGCCTCACGCTACGGACGACCAAAATATGGAACTTCACGATAACTTTATGCAGCACAACACACGGCCATACTTTTTATTTAACAATTTTAACTAAATTAAGTTGCAACAATTAGCAATACTGTTTTGTTTTAACACTACTTAGCCCCACGATATGGGCGCCAAAATCTGTGACGACTAATATGTGATTATTCTCAATCGTAGTATATAAGTTTACTGAACTCCTACAAAACAAGGTCACTCATACACCTGTCGTGTCATCATAACACTGCCTGCATAGTCCACATTCCAACGTTCAGTACGACTACCTTTGTCACCGGGTGATTGCAAATTTCCTACTCTCAGTCTACTTTCTCTCTCTTTTAACAAATTACCCAGTTTTGATAATATTGATGAAAATTTCTATTAACGGGCGCCATCATCAATACGCTTCCTCTTTTCTTTTTGTTATATATCAGCCCAGTCACAAATTAAATTATAGATACACAGGCTATGTACCTACATGCCTCTCGACTAGCTTTTAAATTAACAGTGGAGACGGGAGTTGGGTTCGGATTTACCTTTCGTTTTTTTTTATTCTGCTTCTTCTTTTTCTCCTTTTTCAATACTCACTACCAAAGTATGTAACTTAGCACAAAAATCAGCGACTCTCAAACCATTACAAGGATAAGGGTCAAAAATCTGAACTTCACGTTAATTTACTTTGCATAACAATAACCATAATTTATTTAATATATTATTTTTTTTTTCTTTTTTTCAACAATAACAATCTTATATACAATAAATTACATTTACACTACATTAACCATTCAACACTTTTATTGGTAGGATAATATTTGATTATTCAAGGTTAGTATACCCAATTTTAACTATATAAGTACGTTCTCTGTTCAACAATAACAAATCCTTAATTAATTACTTTAATTTTCTTTCTTTTTTTTTTCAGGTATCTACTAGAACGTCTTGTATTATTCTTCTAATTTACTACTGACTTGTGTAGTCATTTACATTTGCAACTTCAGGATAGTTCAATATATATATTATATTGGGTTTTTTTTCTCTTGAATAAATAAAGGTTTTCAATTCATAATCCAGTCCTTACTCTACAGATTACACTCAATAATCCCACCTATGTCTCCTATATTAGTCTACTAGTCAGCTTAGTCCATGAAGAATTGTATTTAAAGATAGATAGAAAAGACAGTCTCATGAAGAAAGAAATAGAAGTTTAGGCCTATACCCACAGAGTGACTGTGGCGATAGACCACCGATACAGGAGCGGCGTCTAGATCTTGAGTTACAAACAATCTGACTCCTCTCCTGCAACCGGGAAAATATTAATGGGCCGCAAACAAAAATAAAATTTTGTAAATCGACGTCAGAGGTCCCTGACACTCTCTCCTAGAGGCACGTGGGGCCGTTGTTCGCCTCCAACATCGATGGCTTTCACAATCTCTCATAAATTTCTTTTCTTTATATGTTACTGGTATAGGCCTTGCCTACTACCAGATTTTATTTGTTTGATTCGGGATACTTCCGGCGTTCCCTCACCTCACCCTTACAATCTCTAGTACTTGCTAATACACTACTTATCATCAGTACACTACTCGCAATTACCTATTCTCCTCTTTCTAACCTAACCAATCATTTGTTGTTATCTTTCAACTCACTCTCCTCTTTCTAACCTGACCAGTCATCAGCTATTATCTTTTAACCCCTTTCTTTCTTTAAGTAGAGTTCCCTTCAGCTTATACCATTGATTTAATTCACTCGGTGGTTATTCTAGTTTTCCTACTTCTTACGTTACTACTCTTTAGCATGGGCACCCAATCTTCTTTTGTCTCTAAATTCCCTAGAATTCTAACTGAAACTAATTCACGCCCAGATTAGTAAGCTTCTCTATAACCCCTTTAGTGACTTCTACTTCTACCCTAACATGTAAATTTTCCAATGGTACACACCTAATGCACTACCACTCGTAGGCCTTCTTTTGCCCTTCAATCTTTCCACTTCTTATCCCCCTCTACCATATTCCATACGCCTTCGCTTGTAGATAAATCTCTATAAAAAACATAACTTAACATTACAGGCCAGCATGAAATCTATTTATAGATAGTCACCCGTCACCTGAAAGAAACCCAAGTGGGAGGGGCCCTCGTAAGAAGTACTAAGCATGCCCCTTAATTACTTTTCTTCCTTACTCCCCTCGCGTCCTGTCTCAAAAATAACAAGGTTTCTATGAGCATCACCAATTACCCCTAGCTATGTATTCATTCGTGGGACAATCACCCATGAAACCCCAAAGTGAAGAGATCTATCTGTGGCATTCAACGGTTAGGCTCTTGACTGCTCTTTTATAATTAACTTAGACCAGAAATAGAAAATAATTGGATTACTGGATTTCACCACTTTACTTCTAGAATTCTCACTTCTATATTTCTATTCTATTCTTCTATCATACCATACGGCGTCCAATCGCCATACATGACTTAGAAACCATCCTTAAAAAAAAGGAATATCTCAGTTTTCTCACTCCCCTAACAATAAGAAAAGTCTAGACGATTATACTCAACCAGTGATGTCCAACTTATCCTCCGATCCTGAGTTGTCTTCCATTACTTCCTGATGTCCATATCTGCTCTTATTCAGAGCGAGCAGTCACGACTCACTCTCACAGCTGATGTTCGCTGTAGCGGTGTCTCGTACTGGCCGACTTGGTGTATTCTTCTGATTAATGACTATCTCCATATAGTCGTGTCAAGGAAGTTCACAACCAGAATTTCCTTAGATGGAAGTCTGACACACCATCATGCCAGAACGCCTCTACCGCTGTCACACATCCCAAGCTCGTCTTCTCCCTTCTGCCTTTTCAACTTCTCTCTCTCGTAGTCAGGCACGTACTCCTTACTGTCTTTTTGGGATCAGCTCTTCTCCCGTCGACTCGCCGTCGGCGCATGCGCACTTCTCTTTTTTCTGTAATTCAAAATAAATTCAGGGCAGTATCGATAGTCATAACAGGGTTCAATATCGATTAATCGAAGTCTCCCAAACCCTTCCTTTGTTTAGAAATGGTTTGCTATCGTCTATTATGCACGTAGCCATTCGCTACGTGACAAACGTCAATTTCAGACACAAAACTTTTACCTTTCAATGCATTTTCCAAAGAGAAACTTTTTCCTAGCAATGTATTTTTTAAATACAATTTGGCTGCCTAACATTGTAATTTTTCTATCACAAAAGTTTTGCCTATCCATACCAGTATAACCGGAAACTGTTGCTTAGCAATGAAGTTTTTAATCACCTGACTGTTCCTTAACAACGACATTTTGACCAAGAAACTATAGCCTAGCAATTCGATCTCCAAACGCGAAACTGTTGCCAAGCAATGTCATCTATAAGGAACAGTTTTTTATCTCTCAATGATTTATACATACAATGAAAGTATCAGTGATATGCTAATGGTATAACAGGGGTTGTAAATTTTGCTTTATTATAAAGAATACTGTCGCCTAGCAATGAGTTTAAAACACGAAAGTGTTGACTAGCAATGCCATTTTAAACCGGGAACTGTCGCCTAGATATATCATCAACAAGAACTGTTGCTAGGCAATGTCATTTTTAAACACAATATTGCTACCTATTATAAACTTTTTAAAATTCAACTGTTGCGTAGCAACGTCAATTTCAGACACAAAACGTTACCTTTCAATGCATTTTTCAAAGAGAAACTTTCTCCTAGCAATGTAATTTTTAAATACAATTTGGCTGCCTAACAATGTACTTTTTCTATCACGAAAGTGTTGCCTAGCAATGTCAGTCTAAACCGGAAACTGTTGCCTAGCAATGAAGTTTTAAAACACCTGACTGTTGCTTAGCAATGACATTTGGAACAAGAAACTGTAGCTTAGCAATGCTATCTCCAAATAGGAAACTGTTGCCTAGCAATGTCATCTTTAAGGAATAGTTTTTAATCCTTTAAAGATCTATAGATACAATGAAAATATCGGTGATATGCTAATGGCAAAACACGGGTTGTAAATTTTGCTTTAATAGAAAGAATACTGTTGCCTAGCAATGAGTTTTAAAACACGAAAGTGTGCCTTGCAATGCCATTTGAAACCGGGAACTGTTGCCTAGCAACGTCTTCAAAAAGAACTTTTGTTTAGCAATGTCATTTTTAAACACAATATTGCTACCTATTATAAACTTTTTAAAAATGATACTGTTGCGTAGCAATGTCAATTTCTGACACGAAACCTTTACCTTTCAATGCATTTTTCAAAGTCGCAACTTTTTCCTAGCAATGTAACTTTTAAAGACAATATGGCTGCCTAACAATTAAATTTTTCTATCACAAAAGTGTTGCCTAGCCATGTCAGTATAACCGGAAACTGTTGCTTAGCAATGAAGATTTTAATCACCTGACTGTTGCTGAGCAATGACATTTTGAACCAAAAACTGTAGCTTAGCAATGCCATCTCCAAATACGAAACTGTTGCCTAGCAATGTCATCTATAAGGAATAGTTTAAAATCCCTCAATGATCTATACATACAATGAAAATATCGGTGATATCTAATGGCAAAACATAGGTTGTAAATTTTGCTTTAATAGAAAGAATACTGTTGCCTAGCAATGAGTTTTAAAACACGAAAGTGTTGCCTAGCAATGCCATTTAAAACCGGGAACTGTCGCCTAGCAATGTCATCAACAAGAACTGTTGCTTAGCAATGTCATTTTTAAACACAATATTGCTACCTGTTATAAACTTTTTAAAAATTATCTGTTGCGTAGCAATGTCAATTTCTGACACGATACCTTTACCTTTCAATGCATTTTTCAAAGTCGCAACTTTTTCCTAGCAATGTAACTTTAAAGACAATTTGGCTGCCGAACAATTAAATTTTTCTATCACAAAAGTTTTGCCTACCCATGCCAGTATAACCGGAAACTGTTACTTAGCAATGAAGATTTTAATCACCTGACTGTTGCTTACCAATGACATTTTGAACAAGAAACTGTAGCTTAGCAATGCCATCTGCAAATACGAAACTGTTGCCCTGCAGTGTCATCTATAAGGAACAGTTTTTATCTCTCAATGATCTATACATACAATGAAAGTATCAGTGATATGCTAATGGTATAACAGGGGTTGTAAATTTTGCTTTAATAGAAAGAATACTGTTGCATAGCAATGAGTTTAAAACACGAAAGTGTTGCCTAGCAATGCCATTTTAAACCGGGAACTGTTGCCTAGCAATGTCATAAAAAAGAACTGTTGCTTAGCAATGTCATCTTTAAACACAATATTGCTACATATTAAAAGCTTTTTAAAAAAGATACTGTTGTGTAGCATTGTCAATTTCTGAGACGAAACCTTTACCTTTCAATGCATTTTTCAAAGAGAAACTTTTTCCTTGCAATGTAATTTTTAAATACAATTTGGCTGCCTAACAATGTAATTTTTCTATCACGAAAGTGTTGCCTAGCAATGTCAGTCTAAACCGGAAACTGTTGCCTAGCAATCAAGTTTTAAAACACCTGACTGTTGCTTAGCAATGATATTTTGAACAAGAAATGTAGCTTAGCAATGCCATCTCCAAACATGAAACGATTGCCTAGCAATGTCATCTATAAGGAATAGTATTTAATCCCTCAATGATCTATAGATACAATGAAAACATCGGTGATATGCTAATGGAAAAACACGTGTTAAATTTTGCTTTAATAGAAAGAATACTGTTGCCTAGGAATGAGTTTTAAAACACGAATGTGTTGCCTAGCAATGCCATTTTAAACCGGATACTGCTGCCTAGCAATGTCATCAAAAAGAACTGTTGCTTAGCAATGTCATTTTTAAACACAATATTGCTACCTATTATAAACTTATTAAAATTCAACTGTTGCGTAGCAACGTCAATTTCAGACACAAAACTTTTACCTTTAAATGCATTTTTTCAAAGAGAAACTTTTTCCTAGCAATGTATTTTTTAAATACAATTTGGCTGCCTAAGATTTTAATTTTTCTATCACAAAAGTTTTGCCTATCCATACCAGTATAACCGGAAACTGTTGCTTAGCAATGAAGTTTTTAATCACCTGACTGTTCCTTAACAATGACATTTTGACCAAGAAACTATAGCCTAGCAATGCGATCTCCAAACGCGAAACTGTTGCCTAGCAATGTCATCTATAAGGAACAGTTTTTTATCTCTCAATGATCTATACATACAATGAACGTATCAGTGATATGCTAATGGTATAACAGGGGTTGTAAATTTTCCTTTATTATAAAGAATACTGTCGCCTAGCAATGAGTTTAAAACACGAAAGTGTTGCCTAGCAATGCCATTTTAAACCGGGAACGGTCGCCTAGCAATATTATCAACAAGAACTGTTGCTAGGCAATGTCATTTTTAAACACAATATTGCTACCTATTATAAACTTTTTAAAATTCAACTGTTTCGTAGCAACGTCAATTTCAGACACAAAACGTTTAGCTTTCAATGCATTTTTCAAAGAGAAAGTTTTTCCAGGCAATGTAATTTTTAAATCCGTTTTGGCTGCCTAACAATGTACTTTTTCTATCACGAAAGTGTTGCCTAGCAATGTCAGTCTAAACCGGAAACTGTTGCCTAGCAATGAAGTTTTAAAACACCTGACTGTTGCTTAGCAATGATATTTTGAACAAGAAACTGTAGCTTAGCAATGCTATCTCCAAACATGAAACGATTGCCTAGCAATGTCATCTATAAGGAATAGTTTTTAATCCCTCAATGATCTATACATACAATGAAAATATCGGTGATATGCTAATGGCAAAACATGGGTTATAAATTTTGCTTTAACAGAAAGAATACTGTTGCCTAGCAATGCCATATGAAACCGGGAACTGTTGCCTAGCAATATCATCAACAAGAACTGTTGCTTAGCAATGTCATTTTTAAACACAATATTGTTACCTATTATAAACTTTTTAAATATCAACTGTCGCATAGCAATGTCATTTCAGACACAAAACTTTTACCTTTCAATGCATGTTTCAAAGAGAAACTTTTTCCTAGAAATGTAATTTTTAAATACAATTTGGCTGCCTAACAATTTAATTTTTCTATCATCCAACTGTTGCCTAGCAATGCAAGTCTAAACCGGAAACTGTTGAAAGCAATGAAGTTTTAAAACACCTGACTGTTGCTTAGCAATGACATTTTGAACAAGAAACTTTAGCTAAGCAATGCCATCTACAAACACGAAACTGTTGCCTAGCAATGTCATCTATACATAATAGTTTCTTTTATCTCTCAATGATCAATACATACAATGAAAATATCGGTGATATGCTAATGGCAAAACACGGGTTGTAATTTTGCTTTAATAGAAAGAAAACTGTTGCCTAGCAATGAGTTTTAAAACACGAAAGTGTTGCCTAGCAATGCCATTTGAAACCGGAAACTGTCGCCAAGCAATATCATCAACAAGAACTGTTGCTAAGCAATGTCATTTTTAAACACAATATTGCTACCTATTATAAACTTTTTTAAAATCAACTGTTTCGTAGCAACGTCAATTTCAGACACAAAACTTTTACCTTTCAATGCATTTCTCAAAGAGAAAATTTTTCCTAGCAATGTAATTTTTAAATACAGTTTGGGTGCCTAACAATTAAATTTTTCTATCACAAAAGTGTTGCCTAGCCATGCCAGTAAATCCGGAAACTGTTGCTTAGCAATGGAGTTTTTAATCACCTGACTGTTCCTTAGCAATGACATTTTGACCAAGAAACTATAGCCTAGCAATGCGATCTCCAAACGCGAAACAGTGGCCTAGCAATGTCATCTATAAGGAACAGTTTTTTATCTCTCAATGATCTATACATACAAAGAAAGTATCAGTGATATGCTAATGGTATAACAGGGGTTGTAAATTTTGCTTTATTATAAAGAATACTGTCGCCTAGCAATGAGTTTAATACACGAAAGTGTTGCCTAGCAATGCCATTTTAAACCGGGAACAGTCGCCTAGCAATATCATCGACAAGAACTGTTGCTAAGCAATGTCATTTTTAAACACAATATTGCTACCTATTATAAACTTTTTTAAATCAACTGTTTCGTAGGAACGTCAATTTCAGACACAAAACCTTTACCTTTCAATCCATTTTTCAAAGAGAAACTTTTTTCTAGCAATGTAATTTTTAAATACAATTTGGCTGCCTAACAATGTAATTTTTTTATCACGCTAGTGTTGCCTAGCAATGTCAGTCAAAACCGGAAACTGTTGCCTAGCAATGAAGTTTTAAAACACCTGACTGTTGCTTAGCAATGACATTTTGAACAAGAAACTGTAGCTTAGCAATGCTATCTCCAAATAGGAAACTGTTGCCTAGCAATGTCATCTATAAGGAATAGTTTTTAATCCCTCAATGATCTATAGATACAATGAAAACATCGGTGATATGCTAATGGAAAAACACGTGTTTAAATTTTGCTTTAATAGAAAGAATACTGTTGCCTAGGAATGAGTTTTAAAACACGAAAGTGTTGCCTAGCAATGCCATTTTAAACCGGATACTGTTGCCTAGCAATGTCATCAAAAAGAACTGTTGCTTAGCAATGTCATTTTTAAACAAAATATTGCTACCTATTATAAACTTATTAAAATTCAACTGTTCAGACACAAAACTTTTACCTTTCAATGCATTTTTCAAAGAGAAACTTTTTCCTAGCAATGTATTTTTTAAATACAATTTGGCTGCCTAACATTGTAATTTTTCTATCACAAAAGTTTTGCCTATCCATACCAGTATAACCGGAAACTGTTGCTTAGCAATGAAGTTTTTAATCACCTGACTGTTCCTTAACAATGACATTTTGACCAAGAAACTATAGCCTAGCAATGCGATCTCCAAACGCGAAACTGTTGCCAAGCAATGTCATCTATAAGGAACAGTTTTTTATCTCTCAATGATTTATACATACAATGAAAGTATCAGAGATATGCTAATGGTATAACAGGGGTTGTAAATTTTGCTTTATTATAAAGAATACTTTCGCCTAGCAATGAGTTTAAAACACGAAAGTGTTGCCTAGCAATGCCATTTTAAACCGGGAACTGTCGCCTAGATATATCATCAACAAGAACTGTTGCTAGGCAATGTCATTTTTAAACACAATATTGCTACCTATTATAAACTTTTTAAAATTCAACTGTTGCGTAGCAACGTCAATTTCAGACACAAAACGTTTACCTTTCAATGCATTTTTCAAAGAGAAACTTTCTCCTAGCAATGTAATTTTTAAATACAATTTGGCTGCCTAACAATGTACTTTTTCTATCACGAAAGTGTTGCCTAGCAATGTCAGTCTAAACCGGAAACTGTTGCCTAGCAATGAAGTTTTAAAACACCTGACTGTTGCTTAGCAATGACATTTGGAACAAGAAACTGTAGCTTAGCAATGCTATCTCCAAATAGGAAACTCTTGCCTAGCAATGTCATCTTTAAGGAATAGTTTTTAATCCTTTAAAGATCTATAGATACAATGAAATTATCGGTGATATGCTAATGGCAAAACACGGGTTGTAAATTTTGCTTTAATAGAAAGAATACTGTTGCCTAGCAATGAGTTTTAAAACACGAAAGTGTGCCTTGCAATGCCATTTGAAACCGGGAACTGTTGCCTAGCAATGTCTTCAAAAAGAACTTTTGTTTAGCAATGTCATTTTTAAACACAATATTGCTACCTATTATAAACTTTTTAAAAATGATACTGTTGCGTAGCAATGTCAATTTCTGACACGAAACCTTTACCTTTCAATGCATTTTTCAAAGAGAAACTTTCTCCTAGCAATGTAATTTTTAAATACAATTTGGCTGCCTAACAATGAAATTTTTCTATCACAAAAGTGTTGCCTAGCCATGTCAGTATAACCGGAAACTGTTGCTTAGCAATGAAGATTTTAATCACCTGACTGTTGCTGAGCAATGACATTTTGAACAAAAAACTGTAGCTTAGCAATGCCATCTCCAAATACGAAACTGTTGCCTAGCAATGTCGTCTATAAGGAATAGTTTAAAATCCCTCAATGATCTATACATACAATGAAAATATCGGTGATATCTAATGGCAAAACATAGGTTGTAAATTTTGCTTTAATAGAAAGAATACTGTTGCCTAGCAATGAGTTTTAAAACACGAAAGTGTTGCCTAGCAATGCCATTTAAAACCGGGAACTGTCGCCTAGCAATGTCATCAACAAGAATTGTTGCTTAGCAATGTCATTTTTAAACACAATATTGCTACCTGTTATAAACTTTTTAAAAATTATCTGTTGCGTAGCAATGTCAATTTCTGACACGATACCTTTACCTTTCAATGCATTTTTCAAAGTCGCAACTTTTTCCTAGCAATGTAACTTTTAAAGACAATTTGGCTGCGGAACAATTAAATTTTTCTATCACAAAAGTGTTGCCTACCCATGCCAGTATAACCGGAAACTGTTACTTAGCAATGAAGATTTTAATCACCAGACTGTTGCTTACCAATGACATTTTGAACAAGAAACTGTAGCTTAGCAATGCCATCTGCAAATACGAAACTGTTGCCCTGCAGTGTCATCTATAAGGAACAGTTTTTATCTCTCAATGATCTATACATACAATGAAAGTATCAGTGATATGCTAATGGTATAACAGGGGTTGTAAATTTTGCTTTAATAGAAAGAATACTGTTGCATAGCAATGAGTTTAAAACACGAAAGTGTTGCCTAGCAATGCCATTTTAAACCGGGAACTGTTGCCTACCAATGTCATAAAAAAGAACTGTTGCTTAGCAATGTCATCTTTAAACACAATATTGCTACATATTAAAAGCTTTTAAAAAAAAGATACTGTTGTGTAGCATTGTCAATTTCTGAGACGAAACCTTTACCTTTCAATGCATTTTTCAAAGAGAAACTTTTTCCTTGCAATGTAATTTTTAAATACAATTTGGCTGCCTAACAATGTAATTTTTCTATCACGAAAGTGTTGCCTAGCAATGTCAGTCTAAACCGGAAACTGTTGCCTAGCAATGAAGTTTTAAAACACCTGACTGTTGCTTAGCAATGATATTTTGAACAAGAAATGTAGCTTAGCAATGCCATCTCCAAACATGAAACGATTGCCTAGCAATGTCATCTATAAGGAATAGTTTTTAATCCCTTAATGATCTATAGATACAATGAAAACATCGGTGATATGCTAATGGAAAAACACGTGTTAAATTTTGCTTTAATAGAAAGAATACTGTTGCCTAGGAATGAGTTTTAAAACACGAATGTGTTGCCTAGCAATGCCATTTTAAACCGGATACTGTTGCCTAGCAATGTCATCAAAAAGAACTGTTGCTTAGCAATGTCATTTTTAAACACAATATTGCTACCTATTATAAACTTATTAAAATTCAACTGTTGCGTAGCAACGTCAATTTCAGACACAAAACTTTTACCTTTCAATGCATTTTTCAAAGAGAAACTTTTTCCTAGCAATGTATTTTTTAAATACAATTTGGCTGCCTAACATTGTAATTTTTCTATCACAAAAGTTTTGCCTATCCATAAAAGTATAACCGGAAACTGTTGCTTAGCAATGAAGTTTTTAATCACCTGACTGTTCCTTAACAATGACATTTTGACCAAGAAACTATAGCCTAGCAATGCGATCTCCAAACGCGAAACTGTTGCCTAGCAATGTCATCTATAAGGAACAGTTTTATATCTCTCAATGATCTATACATACAATGAAAGTATCAGTGATATGCTAATGGTATAACAGGGGTTGTAAATTTTGCTTTATTATAAAGATTACTGTCGCCTAGCAATGAGTTTAAAACACGAAAGTGTTGCCTAGCAATGCCATTTTAAACCGGGAACTGTCGCCTAGCAATATCATCAACAAGAACTATTGCTAGGCAATGTCATTTTTAAACACAATATTGCTACCTATTATAAACTTCTTAAACTTCAACTGTTGCGTAGCAACGTCAATTTCAGACACAAAACGTTTACCTTTCAATGCATTTTTCAAAGAGAAACTTTTTCCTAGCAATGTAATTTTTAAATCCGTTTTGGCTGCCTAACAATGTACTTTTTCTATCACGAAAGTGTTGCCTAGCAATGTCAGTCTAAACCGGAAACTGTTGCCTAGCAATGAAGTTTTAAAACACCTGACTGTTGCTTAGCAATGACATTTTGAACAAGAAACTGTAGCTTAGCAATGCTATCTCCAAATAGGAAACTGTTGCCTAGCAATGTCATCTATAAGGAATAGTTTTTAATCCCTCAATGATCTATAGATACAATGAAAACATCGGTGATATGCTAATGGAAAAACACGTGTTTAAATTTTGCTTTAATAGAAAGAATACTGTTGCCTAGGAATGAGTTTTAAAACACGAAAGTGTTGCCTAGCAATGCCATTTTAAACCGGATACTGTTGCCTAGCAATGTCATCAAAAAGAACTGTTGCTTAGCAATGTCATTTTTAAACAAAATATTGCTACCTATTATAAACTTATTAAAATTCAACTGTTCAGACACAAAACTTTTACCTTTCAATGCATTTTTCAAAGAGAAACTTTTTCCTAGCAATGTATTTTTTAAATACAATTTGGCTGCCTAACATTGTAATTTTTCTATCACAAAAGTTTTGCCTATCCATACCAGTATAACCGGAAACTGTTGCTTAGCAATGAAGTTTTTAATCACCTGACTGTTCCTTAACAATGACATTTTGACCAAGAAACTATAGCCTAGCAATGCGATCTCCAAACGCGAAACTGTTGCCAAGCAATGTCATCTATAAGGAACAGTTTTTTATCTCTCAATGATTTATACATACAATGAAAGTATCAGAGATATGCTAATGGTATAACAGGGGTTGTAAATTTTGCTTTATTATAAAGAATACTTTCGCCTAGCAATGAGTTTAAAACACGAAAGTGTTGCCTAGCAATGCCATTTTAAACCGGGAACTGTCGCCTAGATATATCATCAACAAGAACTGTTGCTAGGCAATGTCATTTTTAAACACAATATTGCTACCTATTATAAACTTTTTAAAATTCAACTGTTGCGTAGCAACGTCAATTTCAGACACAAAACGTTTACCTTTCAATGCATTTTTCAAAGAGAAACTTTCTCCTAGCAATGTAATTTTTAAATACAATTTGGCTGCCTAACAATGTACTTTTTCTATCACGAAAGTGTTGCCTAGCAATGTCAGTCTAAACCGGAAACTGTTGCCTAGCAATGAAGTTTTAAAACACCTGACTGTTGCTTAGCAATGACATTTGGAACAAGAAACTGTAGCTTAGCAATGCTATCTCCAAATAGGAAACTCTTGCCTAGCAATGTCATCTTTAAGGAATAGTTTTTAATCCTTTAAAGATCTATAGATACAATGAAATTATCGGTGATATGCTAATGGCAAAACACGGGTTGTAAATTTTGCTTTAATAGAAAGAATACTGTTGCCTAGCAATGAGTTTTAAAACACGAAAGTGTGCCTTGCAATGCCATTTGAAACCGGGAACTGTTGCCTAGCAATGTCTTCAAAAAGAACTTTTGTTTAGCAATGTCATTTTTAAACACAATATTGCTACCTATTATAAACTTTTTAAAAATGATACTGTTGCGTAGCAATGTCAATTTCTGACACGAAACCTTTACCTTTCAATGCATTTTTCAAAGAGAAACTTTCTCCTAGCAATGTAATTTTTAAATACAATTTGGCTGCCTAACAATGAAATTTTTCTATCACAAAAGTGTTGCCTAGCCATGTCAGTATAACCGGAAACTGTTGCTTAGCAATGAAGATTTTAATCACCTGACTGTTGCTGAGCAATGACATTTTGAACAAAAAACTGTAGCTTAGCAATGCCATCTCCAAATACGAAACTGTTGCCTAGCAATGTCGTCTATAAGGAATAGTTTAAAATCCCTCAATGATCTATACATACAATGAAAATATCGGTGATATCTAATGGCAAAACATAGGTTGTAAATTTTGCTTTAATAGAAAGAATACTGTTGCCTAGCAATGAGTTTTAAAACACGAAAGTGTTGCCTAGCAATGCCATTTAAAACCGGGAACTGTCGCCTAGCAATGTCATCAACAAGAATTGTTGCTTAGCAATGTCATTTTTAAACACAATATTGCTACCTGTTATAAACTTTTTAAAAATTATCTGTTGCGTAGCAATGTCAATTTCTGACACGATACCTTTACCTTTCAATGCATTTTTCAAAGTCGCAACTTTTTCCTAGCAATGTAACTTTTAAAGACAATTTGGCTGCGGAACAATTAAATTTTTCTATCACAAAAGTGTTGCCTACCCATGCCAGTATAACCGGAAACTGTTACTTAGCAATGAAGATTTTAATCACCAGACTGTTGCTTACCAATGACATTTTGAACAAGAAACTGTAGCTTAGCAATGCCATCTGCAAATACGAAACTGTTGCCCTGCAGTGTCATCTATAAGGAACAGTTTTTATCTCTCAATGATCTATACATACAATGAAAGTATCAGTGATATGCTAATGGTATAACAGGGGTTGTAAATTTTGCTTTAATAGAAAGAATACTGTTGCATAGCAATGAGTTTAAAACACGAAAGTGTTGCCTAGCAATGCCATTTTAAACCGGGAACTGTTGCCTACCAATGTCATAAAAAAGAACTGTTGCTTAGCAATGTCATCTTTAAACACAATATTGCTACATATTAAAAGCTTTTAAAAAAAAGATACTGTTGTGTAGCATTGTCAATTTCTGAGACGAAACCTTTACCTTTCAATGCATTTTTCAAAGAGAAACTTTTTCCTTGCAATGTAATTTTTAAATACAATTTGGCTGCCTAACAATGTAATTTTTCTATCACGAAAGTGTTGCCTAGCAATGTCAGTCTAAACCGGAAACTGTTGCCTAGCAATGAAGTTTTAAAACACCTGACTGTTGCTTAGCAATGATATTTTGAACAAGAAATGTAGCTTAGCAATGCCATCTCCAAACATGAAACGATTGCCTAGCAATGTCATCTATAAGGAATAGTTTTTAATCCCTTAATGATCTATAGATACAATGAAAACATCGGTGATATGCTAATGGAAAAACACGTGTTAAATTTTGCTTTAATAGAAAGAATACTGTTGCCTAGGAATGAGTTTTAAAACACGAATGTGTTGCCTAGCAATGCCATTTTAAACCGGATACTGTTGCCTAGCAATGTCATCAAAAAGAACTGTTGCTTAGCAATGTCATTTTTAAACACAATATTGCTACCTATTATAAACTTATTAAAATTCAACTGTTGCGTAGCAACGTCAATTTCAGACACAAAACTTTTACCTTTCAATGCATTTTTCAAAGAGAAACTTTTTCCTAGCAATGTATTTTTTAAATACAATTTGGCTGCCTAACATTGTAATTTTTCTATCACAAAAGTTTTGCCTATCCATAAAAGTATAACCGGAAACTGTTGCTTAGCAATGAAGTTTTTAATCACCTGACTGTTCCTTAACAATGACATTTTGACCAAGAAACTATAGCCTAGCAATGCGATCTCCAAACGCGAAACTGTTGCCTAGCAATGTCATCTATAAGGAACAGTTTTATATCTCTCAATGATCTATACATACAATGAAAGTATCAGTGATATGCTAATGGTATAACAGGGGTTGTAAATTTTGCTTTATTATAAAGATTACTGTCGCCTAGCAATGAGTTTAAAACACGAAAGTGTTGCCTAGCAATGCCATTTTAAACCGGGAACTGTCGCCTAGCAATATCATCAACAAGAACTGTTGCTAGGCAATGTCATTTTTAAACACAATATTGCTACCTATTATAAACTTCTTAAACTTCAACTGTTGCGTAGCAACGTCAATTTCAGACACAAAACGTTTACCTTTCAATGCATTTTTCAAAGAGAAACTTTTTCCTAGCAATGTAATTTTTAGATCCGTTTTGGCTGCCTAACAATGTACTTTTTCTATCACGAAAGTGTTGCCTAGCAATGTCAGTCTAAACCGGAAACTGTTGCCTAGCAATGAAGTTTTAAAACACCTGACTGTTGCTTAGCAATGATATTTTGAACAAGAAACTGTAGCTTAGCAATGCCATCTCCAAACATGAAACGATTGCCTAGCAATGTCATCTATAAGGAATAGTTTTTAATCCCTCAATGATCTATACATACAATGAAAATATCGTTGATATGCTAATGACAAAACATGGGTTATAAATTTTGCTTTAACAGAAAGAATACTGTTGCCTAGCAATGCCATATGAAACCGGGAACTGTTGCCTAGCATTGTCATCAACAAGAACTGTTGCTTAGCAATGTCATTTTTAAACACAATATTGTTACCTATTATAAACTTTTTTAAAATCAACTGTCGCATAGCAATGTCAATTTCAGACACAAAACTTTTACCTTTCAATGCATGTTTCAAAGAGAAACTTTTTCCTAGAAATGTAATTTTTAAATACAATTTGGCTGCCTAACAATTTAATTTTTCTATCATCCTACTGTTGCCTAGCAATGCCAGTCTAAACCGGAAACTGTTGAAAGCAATGAAGTTTTAAAACACCTGACTGTTGCTTAGCAATGACATTTTGAACAAGAAACTTTAGCTAAGCAATGCCATCTACAAACACGAAACTGTTGCCTAGCAATGTCATCTATACATAATAGTTTCTTTTATCTCTCAATGATCTATACATACAATGAAAATATCGGTGATATGCTAATGGCAAAACACGGGTTGTAATTTTGCTTTAATAGAAAGAAAACTGTTGCCTAGCAATGAGTTTTAAAACACGAAAGTGTTGCCTAGCAATGCCATTTGAAACCCTAAACTGTCGCCAAGCAATATCATCAACAAGAACTGTTGCTAAGCAATGTCATTTTTAAACACAATATTGCTACCTATTATAAACTTTTTTAAAATCAACTGTTTCGTAGCAACGTCAATTTCAGACACAAAACTTTTACCTTTCAATGCATTTCTCAAAGAGAAAATTTTTCCTAGCAATGTAATTTTTAAATACAGTTTGGGTGCCTAACAATTAAATTTTTCTATCACAAAAGTGTTGCCTAGCCATGCCAGTAAAACCGGAAACTGTTGCTTAGCAATTAAGTTTTTAATCACCTGACTGTTCCTTAGCAATGACATTTTGACCAAGAAACTATAGCCTAGCAATGCGATCTCCAAACGCGAAACAGTTGCCTAGCAATGTCATTTATAAGGAACAGTTTTTTATCTCTCAATGATCTATACATACAAAGAAAGTATCAGTGATATGCTAATGGTATAACAGGGGTTGTAAATTTTGCTTTATTATAAAGAATACTGTCGCCTAGCAATGAGTTTAATACACGAAAGTGTTGCCTAGCAATGCCATTTTAAACCGGGAACAGTCGCCTAGCAATATCATCGACAAGAACTGTTGCTAAGCAATGTCATTTTTAAACACAATATTGCTACCTATTATAAACTTTTTTAAAATCAACTGTTTCGTAGGAACGTCAATTTCAGAAACAAAACCTTTACCTTTCAATCCATTTTTCAAAGAGAAACTTTTTTCTAGCAATGTAATTTTTAAATACAATTTGGCTGCCTAACAATGTAATTTTTTTATCACGCTAGTGTTGCCTAGCAATGTCAGTCAAAACCGGAAACTGTTGCCTAGCAATGAAGTTTTAAAACACCTGACTGTTGCTTAGCAATGACATTTTGAACAAGAAACTGTAGCTTAGCAATGCTATCTCCAAATAGGAAACTGTTGCCTAGCAATGTCATCTATAAGGAATAGTTTTTAATCCCTCAATGATCTATAGATACAATGAAAACATCGGTGATATGCTAATGGAAAAACACGTGTTTAAATTTTGCTTTAATAGAAAGAATACTGTTGCCTAGGAATGAGTTTTAAAACACGAAAGTGTTGCCTAGCAATGCCATTTTAAACCGGATACTGTTGCCTAGCAATGTCATCAAAAAGAACTGTTGCTTAGCAATGTCATTTTTAAACAAAATATTGCTACCTATTATAAACTTATTAAAATTCAACTGTTCAGACACAAAACTTTTACCTTTCAATGCATTTTTCAAAGAGAAACTTTTTCCTAGCAATGTATTTTTTAAATACAATTTGGCTGCCTAACATTGTAATTTTTCTATCACAAAAGTTTTGCCTATCCATACCAGTATAACCGGAAACTGTTGCTTAGCAATGAAGTTTTTAATCACCTGACTGTTCCTTAACAATGACATTTTGACCAAGAAACTATAGCCTAGCAATGCGATCTCCAAACGCGAAACTGTTGCCAAGCAATGTCATCTATAAGGAACAGTTTTTTATCTCTCAATGATCTATACATACAAAGAAAGTATCAGTGATATGCTAATGGTATAACAGGGGTTGTAAATTTTCCTTTATTATAAAGAATACTGTCGCCTAGCAATGAGTTTAATACACGAAAGTGTTGCCTAGCAATGCCATTTTAAACCGGGAACAGTCGCCTAGCAATATCATCGACAAGAACTGTTGCTAAGCAATGTCATTTTTAAACACAATATTGCTACCTATTATAAACTTTTTTAAATCAACTGTTTCGTAGGAACGTCAATTTCAGACACAAAACCTTTACCTTTCAATCCATTTTTCAAAGAGAAACTTTTTTCTAGCAATGTAATTTTTAAATACAATTTGGCTGCCTAACAATGTAATATTTTTATCACGCTAGTGTTGCCTAGCAATGTCAGTCAAAACCGGAAACTGTTGCCTAGCAATGAAGTTTTAAAACACCTGACTGTTGCTTAGCAATGACATTTGGAACAAGAAACTGTAGCTTAGCAATGCTATCTCCAAATAGGAAACTGTTGCCTAGCAATGTCATCTATAAGGAATAGTTTTTAATCCCTCAATGATCTATAGATACAATGAAAACATCGGTGATATGCTAATGGAAAAACACGTGTTTAAATTTTGCTTTAATAGAAAGAATACTGTTGCCTAGGAATGAGTTATAAAACACGAAAGTGTTGCCTAGCAATGCCATTTTAAACCGGATACTGTTGCCTAGCAATGTCATCAAAAAGAACTGTTGCTTAGCAATGTCATTTTTAAACAAAATATTGCTACCTATTATAAACTTATTAAAATTCAACTGTTCAGACACAAAACTTTTACCTTTCAATGCATTTTTCAAAGAGAAACTTTTTCCTAGCAATGTATTTTTTAAATACAATTTGGCTGCCTACCATTGTAATTTTTCTATCACAAAAGTTTTGCCTATCCATACCAGTATAACCGGAAACTGTTGCTTAGCAATGAAGTTTTTAATCACCTGACTGTTCCTTAACAATGACATTTTGACCAAGAAACTATAGCCTAGCAATGCGATCTCCAAACGCGAAACTGTTGCCAAGCAATGTCATCTATAAGGAACAGTTTTTTATCTCTCAATGATTTATACATACAATGAAAGTATCAGAGATATGCTAATGGTATAACAGGGGTTGTAAATTTTGCTTTATTATAAAGAATACTTTCGCCTAGCAATGAGTTTAAAACACGAAAGTGTTGCCTAGCAATGCCATTTTAAACCGGGAACTGTCGCCTAGATATATCATCAACAAGAACTGTTGCTAGGCAATGTTATTTTTAAACACAATATTGCTACCTATTATAAACTTTTTAAAATTCAACTGTTGCGTAGCAACGTCAATTTCAGACACAAAACGTTTACCTTTCAATGCATTTTTCAAAGAGAAACTTTCTCCTAGCAATGTAATTTTTAAATACAATTTGGCTGCCTAACAATGTACTTTTTCTATCACGAAAGTGTTGCCTAGCAATGTCAGTCTAAACCGGAAACTGTTGCCTAGCAATGAAGTTTTAAAACACCTGACTGTTGCTTAGCAATGACATTTGGAACAAGAAACTGTAGCTTAGCAATGCTATCTCCAAATAGGAAACTCTTGCCTAGCAATGTCATCTTTAAGGAATAGTTTTTAATCCTTTAAAGATCTATAGATACAATGAAATTATCGGTGATATGCTAATGGCAAAACACGGGTTGTAAATTTTGCTTTAATAGAAAGAATACTGTTGCCTAGCAATGAGTTTTAAAACACGAAAGTGTGCCTTGCAATGCCATTTGAAACCGGGAACTGTTGCCTAGCAATGTCTTCAAAAAGAACTTTTGTTTAGCAATGTCATTTTTAAACACAATATTGCTACCTATTATAAACTTTTTAAAAATGATACTGTTGCGTAGCAATGTCAATTTCTGACATGAAACCTTTACCTTTCAATGCATTTTTCAAAGAGAAACTTTCTCCTAGCAATGTAATTTTTAAATACAATTTGGCTGCCTAACAATGAAATTTTTCTATCACAAAAGTGTTGCCTAGCCATGTCAGTATAACCGGAAACTGTTGCTTAGCAATGAAGATATTAATCACCTGACTGTTGCTGAGCAATGACATTTTGAACAAAAAACTGTAGCTTAGCAATGCCATCTCCAAATACGAAACTGTTGCCTAGCAATGTCATCTATAAGGAATAGTTTAAAATCCCTCAATGATCTATACATACAATGAAAATATCGGTGATATCTAATGGCAAAACATAGGTTGTAAATTTTGCTTTAATAGAAAGAATACTGTTGCCTAGCAATGAGTTTTAAAACACGAAAGTGTTGCCTAGCAATGCCATTTAAAACCGGGAACTGTCGCCTAGCAATGTCATCAACAAGAATTGTTGCTTAGCAATGTCATTTTTAAACACAATATTGCTACCTGTTATAAACTTTTTAAAAATTATCTGTTGCGTAGCAATGTCAATTTCTGACACGATACCTTTACCTTTCAATGCATTTTTCAAAGTCGCAACTTTTTCCTAGCAATGTAACTTTTAAAGACAATTTGGCTGCCGAACAATTAAATTTTTCTATCACAAAAGTGTTGCCTACCCATGCCAGTATAACCGGAAACTGTTACTTAGCAATGAAGATTTTAATCACCTGACTGTTGCTTACCAATGACATTTTGAACAAGAAACTGTAGCTTAGCAATGCCATCTGCAAATACGAAACTGTTGCCCTGCAGTGTCATCTATAAGGAACAGTTTTTATCTCTCAATGATCTATACATACAATGAAAGTATCAGTGATATGCTAATGGTATAACAGGGGTTGTAAATTTTGCTTTAATAGAAAGAATACTGTTGCATAGCAATGAGTTTAAAACACGAAAGTGTTGCCTAGCAATGCCATTTTAAACCGGGAACTGTTGCCTAGCAATGTCATAAAAAAGAACTGTTGCTTAGCAATGTCATCTTTAAACACAATATTGCTACATATTAAAAGCTTTTAAAAAAAAGATACTGTTGTGTAGCATTGTCAATTTCTGAGACGAAACCTTTACCTTTCAATGCATTTTTCAAAGAGAAACTTTTTCCTTGCAATGTAATTTTTAAATACAATTTGGCTGCCTAACAATGTAATTTTTCTATCACGAAAGTGTTGCCTAGCAATGTCAGTCTAAACCGGAAACTGTTGCCTAGCAATGAAGTTTTAAAACACCTGACTGTTGCTTAGCAATGATATTTTGAACAAGATATGTAGCTTAGCAATGCCATCTCCAAACATGAAACGATTGCCTAGCAATGTCATCTATAAGGAATAGTTTTTAATCCCTTAATGATCTATAGATACAATGAAAACATCGGTGATATGCTAATGGAAAAACACGTGTTAAATTTTGCTTTAATAGAAAGAATACTGTTGCCTAGGAATGAGTTTTAAAACACGAATGTGTTGCCCAGCAATGCCATTTTAAACCGGATACTGTTGCCTAGCAATGTCATCAAAAAGAACTGTTGCTTAGCAATGTCATTTTTAAACACAATATTGCTACCTATTATAAACTTATTAAAATTCAAATGTTGCGTAGCAACGTCAATTTCAGACACAAAACTTTTACCTTTCAATGCATTTTTCAAAGAGAAACTTTTTCCTAGCAATGTATTTTTTAAATACAATTTGGCTGCCTAACATTGTAATTTTTCTATCACAAAAGTTTTGCCTATCCATAAAAGTATAACCGGAAACTGTTGCTTAGCAATGAAGTTTTTAATCACCTGACTGTTCCTTAACAATGACATTTTGACCAAGAAACTATAGCCTAGCAATGCGATCTCCAAACGCGAAACTGTTGCCTAGCAATGTCATCTATAAGGAACAGTTTTATATCTCTCAATGATCTATACATACAATGAAAGTATCAGTGATATGCTAATGGTATAACAGGGGTTGTAAATTTTGCTTTATTATAAAGAATACTGTCGCCTAGCAATGAGTTTAAAACACGAAAGTGTTGCCTAGCAATGCCATTTTAAACCGGGAACTGTCGCCTAGCAATATCATCAACAAGAACTGTTGCTAGGCAATGTCATTTTTAAACACAATATTGCTACCTATTATAAACTTCTTAAACTTCAACTGTTGCGTAGCAACGTCAATTTCAGACACAAAACGTTTACCTTTCAATGCATTTTTCAAAGAGAAACTTTTTCCTAGCAATGTAATTTTTAAATCCGTTTTGGCTGCCTAACAATGTACTTTTTCTATCACGAAAGTGTTGCCTAGCAATGTCAGTCTAAACCGGAAACTGTTGCCTAGCAATGAAGTTTTAAAACACCTGACTGTTGCTTAGCAATGATATTTTGAACAAGAAACTGTAGCTTAGCAATGCCATCTCCAAACATGAAACGATTGCCTAGCAATGTCATCTATAAGGAATAGTTTTTAATCCCTCAATGATCTATACATACAATGAAAATATCGTTGATATGCTAATGACAAAACATGGGTTATAAATTTTGCTTTAACAGAAAGAATACTGTTGCCTAGCAATGCCATATGAAACCGGGAACTGTTGCCTAGCATTGTCATCAACAAGAACTGTTGCTTAGCAATGTCATTTTTAAACACAATATTGTTACCTATTATAAACTTTTTAAAAATCAACTGTCGCATAGCAATGTCAATTTCAGACACAAAACTTTTACCTTTCAATGCATGTTTCAAAGAGAAACTTTTTCCTAGAAATGTAATTTTTAAATACAATTTGGCTGCCTAACAATTTAATTTTTCTATCATCCAACTGTTGCCTAGCAATGCCAGTCTAAACCGGAAACTGTTGAAAGCAATGAAGTTTTAAAACACCTGACTGTTGCTTAGCAATGACATTTTGAACAAGAAACTTTAGCTAAGCAATGCCATCTACAAACACGAAACTGTTGCCTAGCAATGTCATCTATACATAATAGTTTCTTTTATCTCTCAATGATCTATACATACAATGAAAATATCGGTGATATGCTAATGGCAAAACACGGGTTGTAATTTTGCTTTATTATAAAGAATACTGTCGCCTAGCAATGAGTTTAATACACGAAAGTGTTGCCTAGCAATGCCATTTTAAACCGGGAACAGTCGCCTAGCAATATCATCGACAAGAACTGTTGCTAAGCAATGTCATTTTTAAACACAATATTGCTACCTATTATAAACTTTTTTAAAATCAACTGTTTCGTAGGAACGTCAATTTCAGAAACAAAACCTTTACCTTTCAATCCATTTTTCAAAGAGAAACTTTTTTCTAGCAATGTAATTTTTAAATACAATTTGGCTGCCTAACAATGTAATTTTTTTATCACGCTAGTGTTGCCTAGCAATGTCAGTCAAAACCGGAAACTGTTGCCTAGCAATGAAGTTTTAAAACACCTGACTGTTGCTTAGCAATGACATTTTGAACAAGAAACTGTAGCTTAGCAATGCTATCTCCAAATAGGAAACTGTTGCCTAGCAATGTCATCTATAAGGAATAGTTTTTAATCCCTCAATGATCTATAGATACAATGAAAACATCGGTGATATGCTAATGGAAAAACACGTGTTTAAATTTTGCTTTAATAGAAAGAATACTGTTGCCTAGGAATGAGTTTTAAAACACGAAAGTGTTGCCTAGCAATGCCATTTTAAACCGGATACTGTTGCCTAGCAATGTCATCAAAAAGAACTGTTGCTTAGCAATGTCATTTTTAAACAAAATATTGCTACCTATTATAAACTTATTAAAATTCAGCTGTTGCGTAGCAACGTCAATATCAGACACAAAACTTTTACCTTTCAATGCATTTTTCAAAGAGAAACTTTTTCCTAGCAATGTATTTTTTAAATACAATTTGGCTGCCTAACATTGTAATTTTTCTATCACAAAAGTTTTGCCTATCCATACCAGTATAACCGGAAACAGTTGCTTAGCAATGAAGTTTTTAATCACCTGACTGTTCCTTAACAATGACATTTTGACCAAGAAACTATAGCCTAGCAATGCGATCTCCAAACGCGAAACTGTTGCCAAGCAATGTCATCTATAAGGAACAGTTTTTTATCTCTCAATAATTTATACATACAATGAAAGTATCAGTGATATGCTAATGGTATAACAGGGGTTGTAAATTTTGCTTTATTATAAAGAATACTGTCGCCTAGCAATGAGTTTAAAACACGAAAGTGTTGCCTAGCAATGCCATTTTAAACCGGGAACTGTCGCCTAGATATATCATCAACAAGAACTGTTGCTAGGCAATGTCATTTTTAAACACAATATTGCTACCTATTAAAAACTTTTTAAAATTCAACTGTTGCGTAGCAACGTGAATTTCAGACACAAAACGTTTACCTTTCAATGCATTTTTCAAAGAGAAACTTTCTCCTAGCAATGTAATTTTTAAATACAATTTGGCTGCCTAACAATGTACTTTTTCTATCACGAAAGTGTTGCCTAGCAATGTCAGTCTAAACCGGAAACTGTTGCCTAGCAATGAAGTTTTAGAACACCTGACTGTTGCTTAGCAATGACATTTGGAACAAGAAACTGTAGCTTAGCAATGCTATCTCCAAATAGGAAACTGTTGCCTAGCAATGTCATCTTTAAGGAATAGTTTTTAATCCTTTAAAGATCTATAGATACAATGAAAATATCGGTGATATGCTAATGGCAAAACACGGGTTGTAAATTTTGCTTTAATAGAAAGAATACTGTTGCCTAGCAATGAGTTTTAAAACACGAAAGTGTGCCTTGCAATGCCATTTGAAACCGGGAACTGTTGCCTAGCAATGTCTTCAAAAAGAACTTTTGTTTAGCAATGTCATTTTTAAACACAATATTGCTACCTATTATAAACTTTTTAAAAATGATACTGTTGCGTAGCAATGTCAATTTCTGACACGAAACCTTTACCTTTCAATGCATTTTTCAAAGTCGCAACTTTTTCCTAGCAATGTAACTTTTAAAGACAATATGGCTGCCTAACAATTAAATTTTTCTATCACAAAAGTGTTGCCTAGCCATCTCAGTATAACCGGAAACTGTTGCTTAGCAATGAAGATTTTAATCACCTGACTGTTGCTGAGCAATGACATTTTGAACAAAAAACTGTAGCTTAGCAATGCCATCTCCAAATACGAAACTGTTGCCTAGCAATGTCATCTATAAGGAATAGTTTAAAATCCCTCAATGATCTATACATACAATGAAAATATCCGTGATATCTAATGGCAAAACATAGGTTGTAAATTTTGTTTTAATAGAAAGAATACTGTTGCCTAGCAATGAGTTTTAAAACACGAAAGTGTTGCCTAGCAATGCCATTTAAAACCGGGAACTGTCGCCTAGCAATGTCATCAACAAGAACTGTTGCTTAGCAATGTCATTTTTAAACACAATATTGCTACCTGTCATAAACTTTTTAAAAATTATCTGTTGCGTAGCAATGTCAATTTCTGACACGATACCTTTACCTTTCATTGCATTTTTCAAAGTCGCAACTTTTTCCTAGCAATGTAACTTTTAAAGACAATTTGGCTGCCTAACAATTAAATTTTTTATCACAAAAGTGTTGCCTACCCATGCCAGTATAACCGGAAACTGTTACTTAGCAATGAAGATTTTAATCACCTGACTGTTGCTTACCAATGACATTTTGAACAAGAAACTGTAGCTTAGCAATGCCATCTGCAAATACGAAACTGTTGCCCTGCAGTGTCATCTATAAGGAACAGTTTTTATCTCTCAATGATCTATACATACAATGAAAGTATCAGTGATATGCTAATGGTATAACAGGGGTTGTAAATTTTGCTTTAATAGAAAGAATACTGTTGTATAGCAATGAGTTTAAAACACGAAAGTGTTGCCTAGCAATGCCATTTTAAACCGGGAACTGTTGCCTAGCAATGTCATAAAAAAGAACTGTTGCTTAGCAATGTCATCTTTAAACACAATATTGTTACATATTAAAAGCTTTTAAAAAAAGATACTGTTGTGTAGCATTGTCAATTTCTGAGACGAAACCTTTACCTTTCAATGCATTTTTCAAAGAGAAACTTTTTCCTTGCAATGTAATTTTTAAATACAATTTGGCTGCCTAACAATGTAATTTTTCTATCACGAAAGTGTTGCCTAGCAATGTCAGTCTAAACCGGAAACTGTTGCCTAGCAATGAAGTTTTAAAACACCTGACTGTTGCTTAGCAATGATATTTTGAACAAGAAATGTAGCTTAGCAATGCCATCTCCAAACATGAAACGATTGCCTAGCAATGTCATCTATAAGGAATAGTTTTTAATCCCTCAATGATCTATAGATACAATGAAAACATCGGTGATATGCTAATGGAAAAACACGTGTTAAATTTTGCTTTAATAGAAAGAATACTGTTGCCTAGGAATGAGTTTTAAAACACGAATGTGTTGCCTAGCAATGCCATTTTAAACCGGATACTGTTGCCTAGCAATGTCATCAAAAAGAACTGTTGCTTAGCAATGTCATTTTTAAACACAATATTGCTACCTATTATAAACTTATTAAAATTCAACTGTTGCGTAGCAACGTCAATTTCAGACACAAAACTTTTACCTTTCAATGCATTTTTCAAAGAGAAACTTTTTCCTAGCAATGTATTTTTTAAATACAATTTGGCTGCCTAACATTGTAATTTTTCTATCACAAAAGTTTTGCCTATCCATACCAGTATAACCGGAAACTGTTGCTTAGCAATGAAGTTTTTAATCACCTGACTGTTCCTTAACAATGACATTTTGACCAAGAAACTATAGCCTAGCAATGCGATCTCCAAACGCGAAACTGTTGCCTAGCGATGTCATCTATAAGGAACAGTTTTTTATCTCTCAATGATCTATACATACAATGAAAGTATCAGTGATATGCTAATGGTATAACAGGGGTTGTAAATTTTGCTTTATTATAAAGAATACTGTCGCCTAGCAATGAGTTTAAAACACGAAAGTGTTGCCTAGCAATGCCATTTTAAACCGGGAACTGTCGCCTAGCAATATCATCAACAAGAACTGTTGCTAGGCAATGTAATTTTTAAATACAATTTGGCTGCCTAACAATGTAATTTTTCTATCACGAAAGTGTTGCCTAGCAATGTCAGTCTAAACCGGAAACTGTTGCCTAGAAATGAAGTTTTAAAACACCTGACTGTTGCTTAGCAATGACATTTGGAACAAGAAACTGTAGCTTAGCAATGCTATCTCCAAATAGGAAACTGTTGTCTAGCAATGTCATCTATAAGGAATAGTTTGTAATCCTTTAAAGATCTATAGATACAATGAAAATATCGGTGATATGCTAATGGCAAAACACGGGTTGTAAATTTCGCTTTAATAGAAAGAATACTGTTGCCTAGCAATGCGATATGAAACCGGGAACTGTTGCCTAGCAATGTCATAAAAAAAACTATTGCTTAGCAATGTCATTTTTAAACACAATATTGTTACATATTATAAACTTTTTAAAAATCAACTGTTGCATAGCAATGTCAATTATGAGACACAAAACTTTTACCTTTCAATGCATTTTTCAAAGAGAAACTTTTTCCTAGCAATGTATTTTTTAAATACAATTTGGCTGCTTAACAATGTAATTTTTCTATCACCCAAGTGTTGCCTATCAATGCCAGTCTAAACCGGAAACTGTTGCCTAGCAATGAGGTTTTAAAACACCTGACTGTTGCTTAGCAATGACATTTTGAAGAAGAAACTGTAGCTAAGAAATGCCATCCGCAAACAAGAAACTGTTGCCTAGCAATGTCATCTATAATTAATAGTTTTTTTATCTCTCAGTGACCTATACATACAATGAAAATATCGGTGTTATGCTAATGGCAAAACACGGGTTGTAAATTTTGTTTAATAGAAAGAATACTGTTGCCTAGCAATGAGTTTTAAAACACGAAAGTGTGCCTTGCAATGCCATTTGAAACCGGGAACTGTTGCCTAGCAATGTCATCAAAAAGAACTTTTGTTTAGCAATGTCATTTTTAAACACAATATTCCTACCTATTATAAACTTTTTAAAAATGATACTGTTGCGTAGCAATGTCAATTTCTGACACGAAACCTTTACCTTTCAATGCATTTTTCAAAGTCGCAACTTTTTCCTAGCAATGTAACTTTTAAAGACAATTTGGCTGCCGAACAATTAAATTTTTCTATCACAAAAGTGTTGCCTACCCATGCCAGTATAACCGGAAACTGTTACTTAGCAATGAAGATTTTAATCACCTGACTGTTGCTTACCAATGACATTTTGAACAAGAAACTGTAGCTTAGCAATGCCATCTGCAAATACGAAACTGTTGCCCTGCAGTGTCATCTATAAGGAACAGTTTTTATCTCTCAATGATCTATACATACAATGAAAGTATCAGTGATATGCTAATGGTATAACAGGGGTTGTAAATTTTGCTTTAATAGAAAGAATACTGTTGCATAGCAATGAGTTTAAAACACGAAAGTGTTGCCTAGCAATGCCATTTTAAACCGGGAACTGTTGCCTAGCAATGTCATAAAAAAGAACTGTTGCTTAGCAATGTCATCTTTAAACACAATATTGCTACATATTAAAAGCTTTTAAAAAAAAGATACTGTTGTGTAGCATTGTCAATTTCTGAGACGAAACCTTTACCTTTCAATGCATTTTTCAAAGAGAAACTTTTTCCTTGCAATGTAATTTTTAAATACAATTTGGCTGCCTAACAATGTAATTTTTCTATCACGAAAGTGTTGCCTAGCAATGTCAGTCTAAACCGGAAACTGTTGCCTAGCAATGAAGTTTTAAAACACCTGACTGTTGCTTAGCAATGATATTTTGAACAAGATATGTAGCTTAGCAATGCCATCTCCAAACATGAAACGATTGCCTAGCAATGTCATCTATAAGGAATAGTTTTTAATCCCTTAATGATCTATAGATACAATGAAAACATCGGTGATATGCTAATGGAAAAACACGTGTTAAATTTTGCTTTAATAGAAAGAATACTGTTGCCTAGGAATGAGTTTTAAAACACGAATGTGTTGCCTAGCAATGCCATTTTAAACCGGATACTGTTGCCTAGCAATGTCATCAAAAAGAACTGTTGCTTAGCAATGTCATTTTTAAACACAATATTGCTACCTATTATAAACTTATTAAAATTCAAATGTTGCGTAGCAACGTCAATTTCAGACACAAAACTTTTACCTTTCAATGCATTTTTCAAAGAGAAACTTTTTCCTAGCAATGTATTTTTTAAATACAATTTGGCTGCCTAACATTGTAATTTTTCTATCACAAAAGTTTTGCCTATCCATAAAAGTATAACCGGAAACTGTTGCTTAGCAATGAAGTTTTTAATCACCTGACTGTTCCTTAACAATGACATTTTGACCAAGAAACTATAGCCTAGCAATGCGATCTCCAAACGCGAAACTGTTGCCTAGCAATGTCATCTATAAGGAACAGTTTTATATCTCTCAATGATCTATACATACAATGAAAGTATCAGTGATATGCTAATGGTATAACAGGGGTTGTAAATTTTGCTTTATTATAAAGAATACTGTCGCCTAGCAATGAGTTTAAAACACGAAAGTGTTGCCTAGCAATGCCATTTTAAACCGGGAACTGTCGCCTAGCAATATCATCAACAAGAACTGTTGCTAGGCAATGTCATTTTTAAACACAATATTGCTACCTATTATAAACTTCTTAAACTTCAACTGTTGCGTAGCAACGTCAATTTCAGACACAAAACGTTTACCTTTCAATGCATTTTTCAAAGAGAAACTTTTTCCTAGCAATGTAATTTTTAAATCCGTTTTGGCTGCCTAACAATGTACTTTTTCTATCACGAAAGTGTTGCCTAGCAATGTCAGTCTAAACCGGAAACTGTTGCCTAGCAATGAAGTTTTAAAACACCTGACTGTTGCTTAGCAATGATATTTTGAACAAGAAACTGTAGCTTAGCAATGCCATCTCCAAACATGAAACGATTGCCTAGCAATGTCATCTATAAGGAATAGTTTTTAATCCCTCAATGATCTATACATACAATGAAAATATCGTTGATATGCTAATGACAAAACATGGGTTATAAATTTTGCTTTAACAGAAAGAATACTGTTGCCTAGCAATGCCATATGAAACCGGGAACTGTTGCCTAGCATTGTCATCAACAAGAACTGTTGCTTAGCAATGTCATTTTTAAACACAATATTGTTACCTATTATAAACTTTTTAAAAATCAACTGTCGCATAGCAATGTCAATTTCAGACACAAAACTTTTACCTTTCAATGCATGTTTCAAAGAGAAACTTTTTCCTAGAAATGTAATTTTTAAATACAATTTGGCTGCCTAACAATTTAATTTTTCTATCATCCAACTGTTGCCTAGCAATGCCAGTCTAAACCGGAAACTGTTGAAAGCAATGAAGTTTTAAAACACCTGACTGTTGCTTAGCAATGACATTTTGAACAAGAAACTTTAGCTAAGCAATGCCATCTACAAACACGAAACTGTTGCCTAGCAATGTCATCTATACATAATAGTTTCTTTTATCTCTCAATGATCTATACATACAATGAAAATATCGGTGATATGCTAATGGCAAAACACGGGTTGTAATTTTGCTTTATTATAAAGAATACTGTCGCCTAGCAATGAGTTTAATACACGAAAGTGTTGCCTAGCAATGCCATTTTAAACCGGGAACAGTCGCCTAGCAATATCATCGACAAGAACTGTTGCTAAGCAATGTCATTTTTAAACACAATATTGCTACCTATTATAAACTTTTTTAAAATCAACTGTTTCGTAGGAACGTCAATTTCAGAAACAAAACCTTTACCTTTCAATCCATTTTTCAAAGAGAAACTTTTTTCTAGCAATGTAATTTTTAAATACAATTTGGCTGCCTAACAATGTAATTTTTTTATCACGCTAGTGTTGCCTAGCAATGTCAGTCAAAACCGGAAACTGTTGCCTAGCAATGAAGTTTTAAAACACCTGACTGTTGCTTAGCAATGACATTTTGAACAAGAAACTGTAGCTTAGCAATGCTATCTCCAAATAGGAAACTGTTGCCTAGCAATGTCATCTATAAGGAATAGTTTTTAATCCCTCAATGATCTATAGATACAATGAAAACATCGGTGATATGCTAATGGAAAAACACGTGTTTAAATTTTGCTTTAATAGAAAGAATACTGTTGCCTAGGAATGAGTTTTAAAACACGAAAGTGTTGCCTAGCAATGCCATTTTAAACCGGATACTGTTGCCTAGCAATGTCATCAAAAAGAACTGTTGCTTAGCAATGTCATTTTTAAACAAAATATTGCTACCTATTATAAACTTATTAAAATTCAGCTGTTGCGTAGCAACGTCAATATCAGACACAAAACTTTTACCTTTCAATGCATTTTTCAAAGAGAAACTTTTTCCTAGCAATGTATTTTTTAAATACAATTTGGCTGCCTAACATTGTAATTTTTCTATCACAAAAGTTTTGCCTATCCATACCAGTATAACCGGAAACAGTTGCTTAGCAATGAAGTTTTTAATCACCTGACTGTTCCTTAACAATGACATTTTGACCAAGAAACTATAGCCTAGCAATGCGATCTCCAAACGCGAAACTGTTGCCAAGCAATGTCATCTATAAGGAACAGTTTTTTATCTCTCAATAATTTATACATACAATGAAAGTATCAGTGATATGCTAATGGTATAACAGGGGTTGTAAATTTTGCTTTATTATAAAGAATACTGTCGCCTAGCAATGAGTTTAAAACACGAAAGTGTTGCCTAGCAATGCCATTTTAAACCGGGAACTGTCGCCTAGATATATCATCAACAAGAACTGTTGCTAGGCAATGTCATTTTTAAACACAATATTGCTACCTATTAAAAACTTTTTAAAATTCAACTGTTGCGTAGCAACGTGAATTTCAGACACAAAACGTTTACCTTTCAATGCATTTTTCAAAGAGAAACTTTCTCCTAGCAATGTAATTTTTAAATACAATTTGGCTGCCTAACAATGTACTTTTTCTATCACGAAAGTGTTGCCTAGCAATGTCAGTCTAAACCGGAAACTGTTGCCTAGCAATGAAGTTTTAGAACACCTGACTGTTGCTTAGCAATGACATTTGGAACAAGAAACTGTAGCTTAGCAATGCTATCTCCAAATAGGAAACTGTTGCCTAGCAATGTCATCTTTAAGGAATAGTTTTTAATCCTTTAAAGATCTATAGATACAATGAAAATATCGGTGATATGCTAATGGCAAAACACGGGTTGTAAATTTTGCTTTAATAGAAAGAATACTGTTGCCTAGCAATGAGTTTTAAAACACGAAAGTGTGCCTTGCAATGCCATTTGAAACCGGGAACTGTTGCCTAGCAATGTCTTCAAAAAGAACTTTTGTTTAGCAATGTCATTTTTAAACACAATATTGCTACCTATTATAAACTTTTTAAAAATGATACTGTTGCGTAGCAATGTCAATTTCTGACACGAAACCTTTACCTTTCAATGCATTTTTCAAAGTCGCAACTTTTTCCTAGCAATGTAACTTTTAAAGACAATATGGCTGCCTAACAATTAAATTTTTCTATCACAAAAGTGTTGCCTAGCCATCTCAGTATAACCGGAAACTGTTGCTTAGCAATGAAGATTTTAATCACCTGACTGTTGCTGAGCAATGACATTTTGAACAAAAAACTGTAGCTTAGCAATGCCATCTCCAAATACGAAACTGTTGCCTAGCAATGTCATCTATAAGGAATAGTTTAAAATCCCTCAATGATCTATACATACAATGAAAATATCCGTGATATCTAATGGCAAAACATAGGTTGTAAATTTTGTTTTAATAGAAAGAATACTGTTGCCTAGCAATGAGTTTTAAAACACGAAAGTGTTGCCTAGCAATGCCATTTAAAACCGGGAACTGTCGCCTAGCAATGTCATCAACAAGAACTGTTGCTTAGCAATGTCATTTTTAAACACAATATTGCTACCTGTCATAAACTTTTTAAAAATTATCTGTTGCGTAGCAATGTCAATTTCTGACACGATACCTTTACCTTTCATTGCATTTTTCAAAGTCGCAACTTTTTCCTAGCAATGTAACTTTTAAAGACAATTTGGCTGCCTAACAATTAAATTTTTTATCACAAAAGTGTTGCCTACCCATGCCAGTATAACCGGAAACTGTTACTTAGCAATGAAGATTTTAATCACCTGACTGTTGCTTACCAATGACATTTTGAACAAGAAACTGTAGCTTAGCAATGCCATCTGCAAATACGAAACTGTTGCCCTGCAGTGTCATCTATAAGGAACAGTTTTTATCTCTCAATGATCTATACATACAATGAAAGTATCAGTGATATGCTAATGGTATAACAGGGGTTGTAAATTTTGCTTTAATAGAAAGAATACTGTTGTATAGCAATGAGTTTAAAACACGAAAGTGTTGCCTAGCAATGCCATTTTAAACCGGGAACTGTTGCCTAGCAATGTCATAAAAAAGAACTGTTGCTTAGCAATGTCATCTTTAAACACAATATTGTTACATATTAAAAGCTTTTAAAAAAAGATACTGTTGTGTAGCATTGTCAATTTCTGAGACGAAACCTTTACCTTTCAATGCATTTTTCAAAGAGAAACTTTTTCCTTGCAATGTAATTTTTAAATACAATTTGGCTGCCTAACAATGTAATTTTTCTATCACGAAAGTGTTGCCTAGCAATGTCAGTCTAAACCGGAAACTGTTGCCTAGCAATGAAGTTTTAAAACACCTGACTGTTGCTTAGCAATGATATTTTGAACAAGAAATGTAGCTTAGCAATGCCATCTCCAAACATGAAACGATTGCCTAGCAATGTCATCTATAAGGAATAGTTTTTAATCCCTCAATGATCTATAGATACAATGAAAACATCGGTGATATGCTAATGGAAAAACACGTGTTAAATTTTGCTTTAATAGAAAGAATACTGTTGCCTAGGAATGAGTTTTAAAACACGAATGTGTTGCCTAGCAATGCCATTTTAAACCGGATACTGTTGCCTAGCAATGTCATCAAAAAGAACTGTTGCTTAGCAATGTCATTTTTAAACACAATATTGCTACCTATTATAAACTTATTAAAATTCAACTGTTGCGTAGCAACGTCAATTTCAGACACAAAACTTTTACCTTTCAATGCATTTTTCAAAGAGAAACTTTTTCCTAGCAATGTATTTTTTAAATACAATTTGGCTGCCTAACATTGTAATTTTTCTATCACAAAAGTTTTGCCTATCCATACCAGTATAACCGGAAACTGTTGCTTAGCAATGAAGTTTTTAATCACCTGACTGTTCCTTAACAATGACATTTTGACCAAGAAACTATAGCCTAGCAATGCGATCTCCAAACGCGAAACTGTTGCCTAGCGATGTCATCTATAAGGAACAGTTTTTTATCTCTCAATGATCTATACATACAATGAAAGTATCAGTGATATGCTAATGGTATAACAGGGGTTGTAAATTTTGCTTTATTATAAAGAATACTGTCGCCTAGCAATGAGTTTAAAACACGAAAGTGTTGCCTAGCAATGCCATTTTAAACCGGGAACTGTCGCCTAGCAATATCATCAACAAGAACTGTTGCTAGGCAATGTAATTTTTAAATACAATTTGGCTGCCTAACAATGTAATTTTTCTATCACGAAAGTGTTGCCTAGCAATGTCAGTCTAAACCGGAAACTGTTGCCTAGAAATGAAGTTTTAAAACACCTGACTGTTGCTTAGCAATGACATTTGGAACAAGAAACTGTAGCTTAGCAATGCTATCTCCAAATAGGAAACTGTTGTCTAGCAATGTCATCTATAAGGAATAGTTTGTAATCCTTTAAAGATCTATAGATACAATGAAAATATCGGTGATATGCTAATGGCAAAACACGGGTTGTAAATTTCGCTTTAATAGAAAGAATACTGTTGCCTAGCAATGCGATATGAAACCGGGAACTGTTGCCTAGCAATGTCATAAAAAAAACTATTGCTTAGCAATGTCATTTTTAAACACAATATTGTTACATATTATAAACTTTTTAAAAATCAACTGTTGCATAGCAATGTCAATTATGAGACACAAAACTTTTACCTTTCAATGCATTTTTCAAAGAGAAACTTTTTCCTAGCAATGTATTTTTTAAATACAATTTGGCTGCTTAACAATGTAATTTTTCTATCACCCAAGTGTTGCCTATCAATGCCAGTCTAAACCGGAAACTGTTGCCTAGCAATGAGGTTTTAAAACACCTGACTGTTGCTTAGCAATGACATTTTGAAGAAGAAACTGTAGCTAAGAAATGCCATCCGCAAACAAGAAACTGTTGCCTAGCAATGTCATCTTTAAGGAATAGTTTTTAATCCTTTAAAGATCTATAGATACAATGAAAATATCGGTGATATGCTAATGGCAAAACACGGGTTGTAAATTTTGTTTAATAGAAAGAATACTGTTGCCTAGCAATGAGTTTTAAAACACGAAAGTGTGCCTTGCAATGCCATTTGAAACCGGGAACTGTTGCCTAGCAATGTCATCAAAAAGAACTTTTGTTTAGCAATGTCATTTTTAAACACAATATTCCTACCTATTATAAACTTTTTAAAAATGATACTGTTGCGTAGCAATGTCAATTTCTGACACGAAACCTTTACCTTTCAATGCATTTTTCAAAGTCGCAACTTTTTCCTAGCAATGTAACTTTTAAAGACAATATGGCTGCCTAACAGTTAAATTTTTCTATCACAAAAGTGTTGCCTAGCCATGCCAGTAAAACCGGAAACTGTTGCTTAGCAATGACGTTTTGACCAAGAAACTATAGCCTATCAATGCGATCTCCAAACGCGAAACAGTTGCCTAGCAATGTCATCTATAAGGAACAGTTTTTTATCTCTCAATGATCTATACATACAAAGAAAGTATCAGTGATATGCTAATGGTATAACGGGGGTTGTAAATTTTGCTTTATTATAAAGAATACTGCCGCCTAGCAATGAGTTTAATACACGAAAGTGTTGCCTAGCAATGCCATTTTAAACCGGGAACAGTCGCCTAGCAATATCATCGACAAGAACTGTTGCTAAGCAATGTCATTTTTAAACACAATATTGCTACCTATTATAAACTTATTAAAATTCAACTGTTGCGTAGCAACGTCAATTTCAGACACAAAACTTTTACCTTTCAATGCATTTTTCAAAGAGAAACTTTTTCCTAGCAATGTATTTTTTAAATACAATTTGGCTGCCTAACATTGTAATTTTTCTATCACAAAAGTTTTGCCTATCCATACCAGTATAACCGGAAACTGTTGCTTAGCAATGAAGTTTTTAATCACCTGACTGTTCCTTAACAATGACATTTTGACCAAGAAACTATAGCCTAGCAATGCGATCTCCAAACGCGAAACTGTTGCCTAGCAATGTCATCTATAAGGAACAGTTTTTTATCTCTCAATGATCTATACATACAATGAAAGTATCAGTGATATGCTAATGGTATAACAGGGGTTGTAAATTTTCCTTTATTATAAAGAATACTGTCGCCTAGCAATGAGTTTAAAACACGAAAGTGTTGCCTAGCAATGCCATTTTAAACCGGGAACGGTCGCCTAGCAATATTATCAACAAGAACTGTTGCTAGGCAATGTCATTTTTAAACACAATATTGCTACCTATTATAAACTTTTTAAAATTCAACTGTTTCGTAGCAACGTCAATTTCAGACACAAAACGTTTACCTTTCAATGCATTTTTCAAAGAGAAACTTTTTCCAGGCAATGTAATTTTTAAATCCGTTTTGGCTGCCTAACAATGTACTTTTTCTATCACGAAAGTGTTGCCTAGCAATGTCAGTCTAAACCGGAAACTGTTGCCTAGCAATGAAGTTTTAAAACACCTGACTGTTGCTTAGCAATGATATTTTGAACAAGAAACTGTAGCTTAGCAATGCTATCTCCAAACATGAAACGATTGCCTAGCAATGTCATCTATAAGGAATAGTTTTTAATCCCTCAATGATCTATACATACAATGAAAATATCGGTGATATGCTAATGGCAAAACATGGGTTATAAATTTTGCTTTAACAGAAAGAATACTGTTGCCTAGCAATGCCATATGAAACCGGGAACTGTTGCCTAGCAATGTCATCAACAAGAACTGTTGCTTAGCAATGTCATTTTTAAACACAATATTGTTACCTATTATAAACTTTTTAAATATCAACTGTCGCATAGCAATGTCAATTTCAGACACAAAACTTTTACCTTTCAATGCATGTTTCAAAGAGAAACTTTTTCCTAGAAATGTAATTTTTAAATACAATTTGGCTGCCTAACAATTTAATTTTTCTATCATCCAACTGTTGCCTAGCAATGCAAGTCTAAACCGGAAACTGTTGAAAGCAATGAAGTTTTAAAACACCTGACTGTTGCTTAGCAATGACATTTTGAACAAGAAACTTTAGCTAAGCAATGCCATCTACAAACACGAAACTGTTGCCTAGCAATGTCATCTATACATAATAGTTTCTTTTATCTCTCAATGATCAATACATACAATGAAAATATCGGTGATATGCTAATGGCAAAACACGGGTTGTAATTTTGCTTTAATAGAAAGAAAACTGTTGCCTAGCAATGAGTTTTAAAACACGAAAGTATTGCCTAGCAATGCCATTTGAAACCGGAAACTGTCGCCAAGCAATATCATCAACAAGAACTGTTGCTAAGCAATGTCATTTTTAAACACAATATTGCTACCTATTATAAACTTTTTTTAAAATCAACTGTTTCGTAGCAACGTCAATTTCAGACACAAAACTTTTACCTTTCAATGCATTTCTCAAAGAGAAAATTTTTCCTAGCAATGTAATTTTTAAATACAGTTTGGGTGCCTAACAATTAAATTTTTCTATCACAAAAGTGTTGCCTAGCCATGCCAGTAAATCCGGAAACTGTTGCTTAGCAATGAAGTTTTTAATCACCTGACTGTTCCTTAGCAATGACATTTTGACCAAGAAACTATAGCCTAGCAATGCGATCTCCAAACGCGAAACAGTGGCCTAGCAATGTCATCTATAAGGAACAGTTTTTTATCTCTCAATGATCTATACATACAAAGAAAGTATCAGTGATATGCTAATGGTATAACAGGGGTTGTAAATTTTGCTTTATTATAAAGAATACTGTCGCCTAGCAATGAGTTTAATACACGAAAGTGTTGCCTAGCAATGCCATTTTAAACCGGGAACAGTCGCCTAGCAATATCATCGACAAGAACTGTTGCTAAGCAATGTCATTTTTAAACACAATATTGCTACCTATTATAAACTTTTTTAAATCAACTGTTTCGTAGGAACGTCAATTTCAGACACAAAACCTTTACCTTTCAATCCATTTTTCAAAGAGAAACTTTTTTCTAGCAATGTAATTTTTAAATACAATTTGGCTGCCTAACAATGTAATTTTTTTATCACGCTAGTGTTGCCTAGCAATGTCAGTCAAAACCGGAAACTGTTGCCTAGCAATGAAGTTTTAAAACACCTGACTGTTGCTTAGCAATGACATTTTGAACAAGAAACTGTAGCTTAGCAATGCTATCTCCAAATAGGAAACTGTTGCCTAGCAATGTCATCTATAAGGAATAGTTTTTAATCCCTCAATGATCTATAGATACAATGAAAACATCGGTGATATGCTAATGGAAAAACACGTATTTAAATTTTGCTTTAATAGAAAGAATACTGTTGCCTAGGAATGAGTTTTAAAACACGAAAGTGTTGCCTAGCAATGCCATTTTAAACCGGATACTGTTGCCTAGCAATGTCATCAAAAAGAACTGTTGCTTAGCAATGTCATTTTTAAACAAAATATTGCTACCTATTATAAACTTATTAAAATTCAACTGTTCAGACACAAAACTTTTACCTTTCAATGCATTTTTCAAAGAGAAACTTTTTCCTAGCAATGTATTTTTTAAATACAATTTGGCTGCCTAACATTGTAATTTTTCTATCACAAAAGTTTTGCCTATCCATACCAGTATAACCGGAAACTGTTGCTTAGCAATGAAGTTTTTAATCACCTGACTGTTCCTTAACAATGACATTTTGACCAAGAAACTATAGCCTAGCAATGCGATCTCCAAACGCGAAACTGTTGCCAAGCAATGTCATCTATAAGGAACAGTTTTTTATCTCTCAATGATTTATACATACAATGAAAGTATCAGTGATATGCTAATGGTATAACAGGTGTTGTAAATTTTGCTTTATTATAAAGAATACTTTCGCCTAGCAATGAGTTTAAAACACGAAAGTGTTGCCTAGCAATGCCATTTTAAACCGGGAACTGTCGCCTAGATATATCATCAACAAGAACTGTTGCTAGGCAATGTCATTTTTAAACACAATATTGCTACCTATTAAAAACTTTTTAAAATTCAACTGTTGCGTAGCAACGTCAATTTCAGACACAAAACGTTTACCTTTCAATGCATTTTTCAAAGAGAAACTTTCTCCTAGCAATGTAATTTTTAAATACAATTTGGCTGCCTAACAATGTACTTTTTCTATCACGAAAGTGTTGCCTAGCAATGTCAGTCTAAACCGGAAACTGTTGCCTAGCAATGAAGTTTTAAAACACCTGACTGTTGCTTAGCAATGACATTTGGAACAAGAAACTGTAGCTTAGCAATGCTATCTCCAAATAGGAAACTCTTGCCTAGCAATGTCATCTTTAAGGAATAGTTTTTAATCCTTTAAAGATCTATAGATACAATGAAATTATCGGTGATATGCTAATGGCAAAACACGGGTTGTAAATTTTGCTTTAATAGAAAGAATACTGTTGCCTAGCAATGAGTTTTAAAACACGAAAGTGTGCCTTGCAATGCCATTTGAAACCGGGAACTGTTGCCTAGCAATGTCTTCAAAAAGAACTTTTGTTTAGCAATGTCATTTTTAAACACAATATTGCTACCTATTATAAACTTTTTAAAAATGATACTGTTGCGTAGCAATGTCAATTTCTGACACGAAACCTTTACCTTTCAATGCATTTTTCAAAGAGAAACTTTCTCCTAGCAATGTAATTTTTAAATACAATTTGGCTGCCTAACAATGAAATTTTTCTATCACAAAAGTGTTGCCTAGCCATGTCAGTATAACCGGAAACTGTTGCTTAGCAATGAAGATTTTAATCACCTGACTGTTGCTGAGCAATGACATTTTGAACAAAAAACTGTAGCTTAGCAATGCCATCTCCAAATACGAAACTGTTGCCTAGCAATGTCATCTATAAGGAATAGTTTAAAATCCCTCAATGATCTATACATACAATGAAAATATCGGTGATATCTAATGGCAAAACATAGGTTGTAAATTTTGCTTTAATAGAAAGAATACTGTTGCCTAGCAATGAGTTTTAAAACACGAAAGTGTTGCCTAGCAATGCCATTTAAAACCGGGAACTGTCGCCTAGCAATGTCATCAACAAGAATTGTTGCTTAGCAATGTCATTTTTAAACACAATATTGCTACCTGTTATAAACTTTTTAAAAATTATCTGTTGCGTAGCAATGTCAATTTCTGACACGATACCTTTACCTTTCAATGCATTTTTCAAAGTCGCAACTTTTTCCTAGCAATGTAACTTTTAAAGACAATTTGGCTGCCGAACAATTAAATTTTTCTATCACAAAAGTGTTGCCTACCCATGCCAGTATAACCGGAAACTGTTACTTAGCAATGAAGATTTTAATCACCTGACTGTTGCTTACCAATGACATTTTGAACAAGAAACTGTAGCTTAGCAATGCCATCTGCAAATACGAAACTGTTGCCCTGCAGTGTCATCTATAAGGAACAGTTTTTATCTCTCAATGATCTATACATACAATGAAAGTATCATTGATATGCTAATGGTATAACAGGGGTTGTAAATTTTGCTTTAATAGAAAGAATACTGTTGCATAGCAATGAGTTTAAAACACGAAAGTGTTGCCTAGCAATGCCATTTTAAACCGGGAACTGTTGCCTAGCAATGTCATAAAAAAGAACTGTTGCTTAGCAATGTCATCTTTAAACACAATATTGCTACATATTAAAAGCTTTTAAAAAAAAGATACTGTTGTGTAGCATTGTCAATTTCTGAGACGAAACCTTTACCTTTCAATGCATTTTTCAAAGAGAAACTTTTTCCTTGCAATGTAATTTTTAAATACAATTTGGCTGCCTAACAATGTAATTTTTCTATCACGAAAGTGTTGCCTAGCAATGTCAGTCTAAACCGGAAACTGTTGCCTAGCAATGAAGTTTTAAAACACCTGACTGTTGCTTAGCAATGATATTTTGAACAAGAAATGTAGCTTAGCAATGCCATCTCCAAACATGAAACGATTGCCTAGCAATGTCATCTATAAGGAATAGTTTTTAATCCCTTAATGATCTATAGATACAATGAAAACATCGGTGATATGCTAATGGAAAAACACGTGTTAAATTTTGCTTTAATAGAAAGAATACTGTTGCCTAGGAATGAGTTTTAAAACACGAATGTGTTGCCTAGCAATGCCATTTTAAACCGGATACTGTTGCCTAGCAATGTCATCAAAAAGAACTGTTGCTTAGCAATGTCATTTTTAAACACAATATTGCTACCTATTATAAACTTATTAAAATTCAACTGTTGCGTAGCAACGTCAATTTCAGACACAAAACTTTTACCTTTCAATGCATTTTTCAAAGAGAAACTTTTTCCTAGCAATGTATTTTTTAAATACAATTTGGCTGCCTAACATTGTAATTTTTCTATCACAAAAGTTTTGCCTATCCATAAAAGTATAACCGGAAACTGTTGCTTAGCAATGAAGTTTTTAATCACCTGACTGTTCCTTAACAATGACATTTTGACCAAGAAACTATAGCCTAGCAATGCGATCTCCAAACGCGAAACTGTTGCCTAGCAATGTCATCTATAAGGAACAGTTTTATATCTCTCAATGATCTATACATACAATGAAAGTATCAGTGATATGCTAATGGTATAACAGGGGTTGTAAATTTTGCTTTATTATAAAGAATACTGTCGCCTAGCAATGAGTTTAAAACACGAAAGTGTTGCCTAGCAATGCCATTTTAAACCGGGAACTGTCGCCTAGCAATATCATCAACAAGAACTGTTGCTAGGCAATGTCATTTTTAAACACAATATTGCTACCTATTATAAACTTCTTAAACTTCAACTGTTGCGTAGCAACGTCAATTTCAGACACAAAACGTTTACCTTTCAATGCATTTTTCAAAGAGAAACTTTTTCCTAGCAATGTAATTTTTAAATCCGTTTTGGCTGCCTAACAATGTACTTTTTCTATCACGAAAGTGTTGCCTAGCAATGTCAGTCTAAACCGGAAACTGTTGCCTAGCAATGAAGTTTTAAAACACCTGACTGTTGCTTAGCAATGATATTTTGAACAAGAAACTGTAGCTTAGCAATGCCATCTCCAAACATGAAACGATTGCCTAGCAATGTCATCTATAAGGAATAGTTTTTAATCCCTCAATGATCTATACATACAATGAAAATATCGTTGATATGCTAATGACAAAACATGGGTTATAAATTTTGCTTTAACAGAAAGAATACTGTTGCCTAGCAATGCCATATGAAACCGGGAACTGTTGCCTAGCATTGTCATCAACAAGAACTGTTGCTTAGCAATGTCATTTTTAAACACAATATTGTTACCTATTATAAACTTTTTAAAAATCAACTGTCGCATAGCAATGTCAATTTCAGACACAAAACTTTTACCTTTCAATGCATGTTTCAAAGAGAAACTTTTTCCTAGAAATGTAATTTTTAAATACAATTTGGCTGCCTAACAATTTAATTTTTCTATCATCCAACTGTTGCCTAGCAATGCCAGTCTAAACCGGAAACTGTTGAAAGCAATGAAGTTTTAAAACACCTGACTGTTGCTTAGCAATGACATTTTGAACAAGAAACTTTAGCTAAGCAATGCCATCTACAAACACGAAACTGTTGCCTAGCAATGTCATCTATACATAATAGTTTCTTTTATCTCTCAATGATCTATACATACAATGAAAATATCGGTGATATGCTAATGGCAAAACACGGGTTGTAATTTTGCTTTAATAGAAAGAAAACTGTTGCCTAGCAATGAGTTTTAAAACACGAAAGTGTTGCCTAGCAATGCCATTTGAAACCGGAAACTGTCGCCAAGCAATATCATCAACAAGAACTGTTGCTAAGCAATGTCATTTTTAAACACAATATTGCTACCTATTATAAACTTTTTTAAAATCAACTGTTTCGTAGCAACGTCAATTTCAGACACAAAACTTTTACCTTTCAATGCATTTCTCAAAGAGAAAATTTTTCCTAGCAATGTAATTTTTAAATACAGTTTGGGTGCCTAACAATTAAATTTTTCTATCACAAAAGTGTTGCCTAGCCATGCCAGTAAAACCGGAAACTGTTGCTTAGCAATTAAGTTTTTAATCACCTGACTGTTCCTTAGCAATGACATTTTGACCAAGAAACTATAGCCTAGCAATGCGATCTCCAAACGCGAAACAGTTGCCTAGCAATGTCATTTATAAGGAACAGTTTTTTATCTCTCAATGATCTATACATACAAAGAAAGTATCAGTGATATGCTAATGGTATAACAGGGGTTGTAAATTTTGCTTTATTATAAAGAATACTGTCGCCTAGCAATGAGTTTAATACACGAAAGTGTTGCCTAGCAATGCCATTTTAAACCGGGAACAGTCGCCTAGCAATATCATCGACAAGAACTGTTGCTAAGCAATGTCATTTTTAAACACAATATTGCTACCTATTATAACCTTTTTTAAAATCAACTGTTTCGTAGGAACGTCAATTTCAGAAACAAAACCTTTACCTTTCAATCCATTTTTCAAAGAGAAACTTTTTTCTAGCAATGTAATTTTTAAATACAATTTGGCTGCCTAACAATGTAATTTTTTTATCACGCTAGTGTTGCCTAGCAATGTCAGTCAAAACCGGAAACTGTTGCCTAGCAATGAAGTTTTAAAACACCTGACTGTTGCTTAGCAATGACATTTTGAACAAGAAACTGTAGCTTAGCAATGCTATCTCCAAATAGGAAACTGTTGCCTAGCAATGTCATCTATAAGGAATAGTTTTTAATCCCTCAATGATCTATAGATACAATGAAAACATCGGTGATATGCTAATGGAAAAACACGTATTTAAATTTTGCTTTAATAGAAAGAATACTGTTGCCTAGGAATGAGTTTTAAAACACGAAAGTGTTGCCTAGCAATGCCATTTTAAACCGGATACTGTTGCCTAGCAATGTCATCAAAAAGAACTGTTGCTTAGCAATGTCATTTTTAAACAAAATATTGCTACCTATTATAAACTTATTAAAATTCAACTGTTCAGACACAAAACTTTTACCTTTCAATGCATTTTTCAAAGAGAAACTTTTTCCTAGCAATGTATTTTTTAAATACAATTTGGCTGCCTAACATTGTAATTTTTCTATCACAAAAGTTTTGCCTATCCATACCAGTATAACCGGAAACTGTTGCTTAGCAATGAAGTTTTTAATCACCTGACTGTTCCTTAACAATGACATTTTGACCAAGAAACTATAGCCTAGCAATGCGATCTCCAAACGCGAAACTGTTGCCAAGCAATGTCATCTATAAGGAACAGTTTTTTATCTCTCAATGATTTATACATACAATGAAAGTATCAGTGATATGCTAATGGTATAACAGGTGTTGTAAATTTTGCTTTATTATAAAGAATACTTTCGCCTAGCAATGAGTTTAAAACACGAAAGTGTTGCCTAGCAATGCCATTTTAAACCGGGAACTGTCGCCTAGATATATCATCAACAAGAACTGTTGCTAGGCAATGTCATTTTTAAACACAATATTGCTACCTATTATAAACTTTTTAAAATTCAACTGTTGCGTAGCAACGTCAATTTCAGACACAAAACGTTTACCTTTCAATGCATTTTTCAAAGAGAAACTTTCTCCTAGCAATGTAATTTTTAAATACAATTTGGCTGCCTAACAATGTACTTTTTCTATCACGAAAGTGTTGCCTAGCAATGTCAGTCTAAACCGGAAACTGTTGCCTAGCAATGAAGATTTTAATCACCTGACTGTTGCTTACCAATGACATTTTGAACAAGAAACTGTAGCTTAGCAATGCCATCTGCAAATACGAAACTGTTGCCCTGCAGTGTCATCTATAAGGAACAGTTTTTATCTCTCAATGATCTATACATACAATGAAAGTATCAGTGATATGCTAATGGTATAACAGGGGTTGTAAATTTTGCTTTAATAGAAAGAATACTGTTGCATAGCAATGAGTTTAAAACACGAAAGTGTTGCCTAGCAATGCCATTTTAAACCGGGAACTGTTGCCTAGCAATGTCATAAAAAAGAACTGTTGCTTAGCAATGTCATCTTTAAACACAATATTGCTACATATTAAAAGCTTTTAAAAAAAAGATACTGTTGTGTAGCATTGTCAATTTCTGAGACGAAACCTTTACCTTTCAATGCATTTTTCAAAGAGAAACTTTTTCCTTGCAATGTAATTTTTAAATACAATTTGGCTGCCTAACAATGTAATTTTTCTATCACGAAAGTGTTGCCTAGCAATGTCAGTCGAAACCGGAAACTGTTGCCTAGCAATGAAGTTTTAAAACACCTGACTGTTGCTTAGCAATGATATTTTGAACAAGAAATGTAGCTTAGCAATGCCATCTCCAAACATGAAACGATTGCCTAGCAATGTCATCTATAAGGAATAGTTTTTAATCCCTTAATGATCTATAGATACAATGAAAACATCGGTGATATGCTAATGGAAAAACACGTGTTAAATTTTGCTTTAATAGAAAGAATACTGTTGCCTAGGAATGAGTTTTAAAACACGAATGTGTTGCCTAGCAATGCCATTTTAAACCGGGAACTGTTGCCTAGCAATGTCATAAAAAAGAACTGTTGCTTAGCAATGTCATCTTTAAACACAATATTGCTACATATTAAAAGCTTTTAAAAAAAAGATACTGTTGTGTAGCATTGTCAATTTCTGAGACGAAACCTTTACCTTTCAATGCATTTTTCAAAGAGAAACTTTTTCCTTGCAATGTAATTTTTAAATACAATTTGGCTGCCTAACAATGTAATTTTTCTATCACGAAAGTGTTGCCTAGCAATGTCAGTCTAAACCGGAAACTGTTGCCTAGCAATGAAGTTTTAAAACACCTGACTGTTGCTTAGCAATGATATTTTGAACAAGAAATGTAGCTTAGCAATGCCATCTCCAAACATGAAACGATTGCCTAGCAATGTCATCTATAAGGAATAGTTTTTAATCCCTTAATGATCTATAGATACAATGAAAACATCGGTGATATGCTAATGGAAAAACACGTGTTAAATTTTGCTTTAAAGAAAGAATACTGTTGCCTAGGAATGAGTTTTAAAACACGAATGTGTTGCCTAGCAATGCCATTTTAAACCGGATACTGTTGCCTAGCAATGTCATCAAAAAGAACTGTTGCTTAGCAATGTCATTTTTAAACACAATATTGCTACCTATTATAAACTTATTAAAATTCAACTGTTGCGTAGCAACGTCAATTTCAGACACAAAACTTTTACCTTTCAATGCATTTTTCAAAGAGAAACTTTTTCCTAGCAATGTATTTTTTAAATACAATTTGGCTGCCTAACATTGTAATTTTTCTATCACAAAAGTTTTGCCTATCCATAAAAGTATAACCGGAAACTGTTGCTTAGCAATGAAGTTTTTAATCACCTGACTGTTCCTTAACAATGACATTTTGACCAAGAAACTATAGCCTAGCAATGCGATCTCCAAACGCGAAACTGTTGCCTAGCAATGTCATCTATAAGGAACAGTTTTATATCTCTCAATGATCTATACATACAATGAAAGTATCAGTGATATGCTAATGGTATAAAAGGGGTTGTAAATTTTGCTTTATTATAAAGAATACTGTCGCCTAGCAATGAGTTTAAAACACGAAAGTGTTGCCTAGCAATGCCATTTTAAACCGGGAACTGTCGCCTAGCAATATCATCAACAAGAACTGTTGCTAGGCAATGTCATTTTTAAACACAATATTGCTACCTATTATAAACTTCTTAAACTTCAACTGTTGCGTAGCAACGTCAATTTCAGACACAAAACGTTTACCTTTCAATGCATTTTTCAAAGAGAAACTTTTTCCTAGCAATGTAATTTTTAAATCCGTTTTGGCTGCCTAACAATGTACTTTTTCTATCACGAAAGTGTTGCCTAGCAATGCCAGTCTAAACCGGAAACTGTTGAAAGCAATGAAGTTTTAAAACACCTGACTGTTGCTTAGCAATGACATTTTGAACAAGAAACTTTAGCTAAGCAATGCCATCTACAAACACGAAACTGTTGCCTAGCAATGTCATCTATACATAATAGTTTCTTTTATCTCTCAATGATCTATACATACAATGAAAATATCGGTGATATGCTAATGGCAAAACACGGGTTGTAATTTTGCTTTAATAGAAAGAAAACTGTTGCCTAGCAATGAGTTTTAAAACACGAAAGTGTTGCCTAGTAATGCCATTTGAAACCGGAAACTGTCGCCAAGCAATATCATCAACAAGAACTGTTGCTAAGCAATGTCATTTTTAAACACAATATTGCTACCTATTATAAACTTTTTTAAAATCAACTGTTTCGTAGCAACGTCAATTTCAGACACAAAACTTTTACCTTTCAATGCATTTCTCAAAGAGAAAATTTTTCCTAGCAATGTAATTTTTAAATACAGTTTGGGTGCCTAACAATTAAATTTTTCTATCACAAAAGTGTTGCCTAGCCATGCCAGTAAAACCGGAAACTGTTGCTTAGCAATTAAGTTTTTAATCACCTGACTGTTCCTTAGCAATGACATTTTGACCAAGAAACTATAGCCTAGCAATGCGATCTCCAAACTCGAAACAGTTGCCTAGCAATGTCATTTATAAGGAACAGTTTTTTATCTCTCAATGATCTATACATACAAAGAAAGTATCAGTGATATGCTAATGGTATAACTGGGGTTGTAAATTTTGCTTTATTATAAAGAATACTGTCGCCTAGCAATGAGTTTAATACACGAAAGTGTTGCCTAGCAATGCCATTTTAAACCGGGAACAGTCGCCTAGCAATATCATCGACAAGAACTGTTGCTAAGCAATGTCATTTTTAAACACAATATTGCTACCTATTATAAACTTTTTTAAAATCAACTGTTTCGTAGGAACGTCAATTTCAGAAACAAAACCTTTACCTTTCAATCCATTTTTCAAAGAGAAACTTTTTTCTAGCAATGTAATTTTTAAATACAATTTGGCTGCCTAACAATGTAATTTTTTTATCACGCTAGTGTTGCCTAGCAATGTCAGTCAAAACCGGAAACTGTTGCCTAGCAATGAAGTTTTAAAACACCTGACTGTTGCTTAGCAATGACATTTTGAACAAGAAACTGTAGCTTAGCAATGCTATCTCCAAATAGGAAACTGTTGCCTAGCAATGTCATCTATAAGGAATAGTTTTTAATCCCTCAATGATCTATAGATACAATGAAAACATCGGTGATATGCTAATGGAAAAACACGTATTTAAATTTTGCTTTAATAGAAAGAATACTGTTGCCTAGGAATGAGTTTTAAAACACGAAAGTGTTGCCTAGCAATGCCATTTTAAACCGGATACTGTTGCCTAGCAATGTCATCAAAAAGAACTGTTGCTTAGCAATGTCATTTTTAAACAAAATATTGCTACCTATTATAAACTTATTAAAATTCAACTGTTCAGACACAAAACTTTTACCTTTCAATGCATTTTTCAAAGAGAAACTTTTTCCTAGCAATGTATTTTTTAAATACAATTTGGCTGCCTAACATTGTAATTTTTCTATCACAAAAGTTTTGCCTATCCATACCAGTATAACCGGAAACTGTTGCTTAGCAATGAAGTTTTTAATCACCTGACTGTTCCTTAACAATGACATTTTGACCAAGAAACTATAGCCTAGCAATGCGATCTCCAAACGCGAAACTGTTGCCAAGCAATGTCATCTATAAGGAACAGTTTTTTATCTCTCAATGATTTATACATACAATGAAAGTATCAGTGATATGCTAATGGTATAACAGGTGTTGTAAATTTTGCTTTATTATAAAGAATACTTTCGCCTAGCAATGAGTTTAAAACACGAAAGTGTTGCCTAGCAATGCCATTTTAAACCGGGAACTGTCGCCTAGATATATCATCAACAAGAACTGTTGCTAGGCAATGTCATTTTTAAACACAATATTGCTACCTATTAAAAACTTTTTAAAATTCAACTGTTGCGTAGCAACGTCAATTTCAGACACAAAACGTTTACCTTTCAATGCATTTTTCAAAGAGAAACTTTCTCCTAGCAATGTAATTTTTAAATACAATTTGGCTGCCTAACAATGTACTTTTTCTATCACGAAAGTGTTGCCTAGCAATGTCAGTCTAAACCGGAAACTGTTGCCTAGCAATGAAGTTTTAAAACACCTGACTGTTGCTTAGCAATGACATTTGGAACAAGAAACTGTAGCTTAGCAATGCTATCTCCAAATAGGAAACTCTTGCCTAGCAATGTCATCTTTAAGGAATAGTTTTTAATCCTTTAAAGATCTATAGATACAATGAAATTATCGGTGATATGCTAATGGCAAAACACGGGTTGTAAATTTTGCTTTAATAGAAAGAATACTGTTGCCTAGCAATGAGTTTTAAAACACGAAAGTGTGCCTTGCAATGCCATTTGAAACCGGGAACTGTTGCCTAGCAATGTCTTCAAAAAGAACTTTTGTTTAGCAATGTCATTTTTAAACACAATATTGCTACCTATTATAAACTTTTTAAAAATGATACTGTTGCGTAGCAATGTCAATTTCTGACACGAAACCTTTACCTTTCAATGCATTTTTCAAAGAGAAACTTTCTCCTAGCAATGTAATTTTTAAATACAATTTGGCTGCCTAACAATGAAATTTTTCTATCACAAAAGTGTTGCCTAGCCATGTCAGTATAACCGGAAACTGTTGCTTAGCAATGAAGATTTTAATCACCTGACTGTTGCTGAGCAATGACATTTTGAACAAAAAACTGTAGCTTAGCAATGCCATCTCCAAATACGAAACTGTTGCCTAGCAATGTCATCTATAAGGAATAGTTTAAAATCCCTCAATGATCTATACATACAATGAAAATATCGGTGATATCTAATGGCAAAACATAGGTTGTAAATTTTGCTTTAATAGAAAGAATACTGTTGCCTAGCAATGAGTTTTAAAACACGAAAGTGTTGCCTAGCAATGCCATTTAAAACCGGGAACTGTCGCCTAGCAATGTCATCAACAAGAATTGTTGCTTAGCAATGTCATTTTTAAACACAATATTGCTACCTGTTATAAACTTTTTAAAAATTATCTGTTGCGTAGCAATGTCAATTTCTGACACGATACCTTTACCTTTCAATGCATTTTTCAAAGTCGCAACTTTTTCCTAGCAATGTAACTTTTAAAGACAATTTGGCTGCCGAACAATTAAATTTTTCTATCACAAAAGTGTTGCCTACCCATGCCAGTATAACCGGAAACTGTTACTTAGCAATGAAGATTTTAATCACCTGACTGTTGCTTACCAATGACATTTTGAACAAGAAACTGTAGCTTAGCAATGCCATCTGCAAATACGAAACTGTTGCCCTGCAGTGTCATCTATAAGGAACAGTTTTTATCTCTCAATGATCTATACATACAATGAAAGTATCAGTGATATGCTAATGGTATAACAGGGGTTGTAAATTTTGCTTTAATAGAAAGAATACTGTTGCATAGCAATGAGTTTAAAACACGAAAGTGTTGCCTAGCAATGCCATTTTAAACCGGGAACTGTTGCCTAGCAATGTCATAAAAAAGAACTGTTGCTTAGCAATGTCATCTTTAAACACAATATTGCTACATATTAAAAGCTTTTAAAAAAAAGATACTGTTGTGTAGCATTGTCAATTTCTGAGACGAAACCTTTACCTTTCAATGCATTTTTCAAAGAGAAACTTTTTCCTTGCAATGTAATTTTTAAATACAATTTGGCTGCCTAACAATGTAATTTTTCTATCACGAAAGTGTTGCCTAGCAATGTCAGTCGAAACCGGAAACTGTTGCCTAGCAATGAAGTTTTAAAACACCTGACTGTTGCTTAGCAATGATATTTTGAACAAGAAATGTAGCTTAGCAATGCCATCTCCAAACATGAAACGATTGCCTAGCAATGTCATCTATAAGGAATAGTTTTTAATCCCTTAATGATCTATAGATACAATGAAAACATCGGTGATATGCTAATGGAAAAACACGTGTTAAATTTTGCTTTAATAGAAAGAATACTGTTGCCTAGGAATGAGTTTTAAAACACGAATGTGTTGCCTAGCAATGCCATTTTAAACCGGATACTGTTGCCTAGCAATGTCATCAAAAAGAACTGTTGCTTAGCAATGTCATTTTTAAACACAATATTGCTACCTATTATAAACTTATTAAAATTCAACTGTTGCGTAGCAACGTCAATTTCAGACACAAAACTTTTACCTTTCAATGCATTTTTCAAAGAGAAACTTTTTCCTAGCAATGTATTTTTTAAATACAATTTGGCTGCCAAACATTGTAATTTTTCTATCACAAAAGTTTTGCCTATCCATAAAAGTATAACCGGAAACTGTTGCTTAGCAATGAAGTTTTTAATCACCTGACTGTTCCTTAACAATGACATTTTGACCAAGAAACGATAGCCTAGCAATGCGATCTCCAAACGCGAAACTGTTGCCTAGCAATGTCATCTATAAGGAACAGTTTTATATCTCTCAATGATCTATACATACAATGAAAGTATCAGTGATATGCTAATGGTATAACAGGGGTTGTAAATTTTGCTTTATTATAAAGAATACTGTCGCCTAGCAATGAGTTTAAAACACGAAAGTGTTGCCTAGCAATGCCATTTTAAACCGGGAACTGTCGCCTAGCAATATCATCAACAAGAACTGTTGCTAGGCAATGTCATTTTTAAACACAATATTGCTACCTATTATAAACTTCTTAAACTTCAACTGTTGCGTAGCAACGTCAATTTCAGACACAAAACGTTTACCTTTCAATGCATTTTTCAAAGAGAAACTTTTTCCTAGCAATGTAATTTTTAAATCCGTTTTGGCTGCCTAACAATGTACTTTTTCTATCACGAAAGTGTTGCCTAGCAATGTCAGTCTAAACCGGAAACTGTTGCCTAGCAATGAAGTTTTAAAACACCTGACTGTTGCTTAGCAATGATATTTTGAACAAGAAACTGTAGCTTAGCAATGCCATCTCCAAACATGAAACGATTGCCTAGCAATGTCATCTATAAGGAATAGTTTTTAATCCCTCAATGATCTATACATACAATGAAAATATCGTTGATATGCTAATGACAAAACATGGGTTATAAATTTTGCTTTAACAGAAAGAATACTGTTGCCTAGCAATGCCATATGAAACCGGGAACTGTTGCCTAGCATTGTCATCAACAAGAACTGTTGCTTAGCAATGTCATTTTTAAACACAATATTGTTACCTATTATAAACTTTTTAAAAATCAACTGTCGCATAGCAATGTCAATTTCAGACACAAAACTTTTACCTTTCAATGCATGTTTCAAAGAGAAACTTTTTCCTAGAAATGTAATTTTTAAATACAATTTGGCTGCCTAACAATTTAATTTTTCTATCATCCAACTGTTGCCTAGCAATGCCAGTCTAAACCGGAAACTGTTGAAAGCAATGAAGTTTTAAAACACCTGACTGTTGCTTAGCAATGACATTTTGAACAAGAAACTTTAGCTAAGCAATGCCATCTACAAACACGAAACTGTTGCCTAGCAATGTCATCTATACATAATAGTTTCTTTTATCTCTCAATGATCTATACATACAATGAAAATATCGGTGATATGCTAATGGCAAAACACGGGTTGTAATTTTGCTTTAATAGAAAGAAAACTGTTGCCTAGCAATGAGTTTTAAAACACGAAAGTGTTGCCTAGCAATGCCATTTGAAACCGGAAACTGTCGCCAAGCAATATCATCAACAAGAACTGTTGCTAAGCAATGTCATTTTTAAACACAATATTGCTACCTATTATAAACTTTTTTAAAATCAACTGTTTCGTAGCAACGTCAATTTCAGACACAAAACTTTTACCTTTCAATGCATTTCTCAAAGAGAAAATTTTTCCTAGCAATGTAATTTTTAAATACAGTTTGGGTGCCTAACAATTAAATTTTTCTATCACAAAAGTGTTGCCTAGCCATGCCAGTAAAACCGGAAACTGTTGCTTAGCAATGAAGTTTTTAATCACCTGACTGTTCCTTAGCAATGACATTTTGACCAAGAAACTATAGCCTAGCAATGCGATCTCCAAACGCGAAACAGTTGCCTAGCAATGTCATTTATAAGGAACAGTTTTTTATCTCTCAATGATCTATACATACAAAGAAAGTATCAGTGATATGCTAATGGTATAACAGGGGTTGTAAATTTTGCTTTATTATAAAGAATACTGTCGCCTAGCAATGAGTTTAATACACGAAAGTGTTGCCTAGCAATGCCATTTTAAACCGGGAACAGTCGCCTAGCAATATCATCGACAAGAACTGTTGCTAAGCAATGTCATTTTTAAACACAATATTGCTACCTATTATAAACTTTTTTAAAATCAACTGTTTCGTAGGAACGTCAATTTCAGAAACAAAACCTTTACCTTTCAATCCATTTTTCAAAGAGAAACTTTTTTCTAGCAATGTAATTTTTAAATACAATTTGGCTGCCTAACAATGTAATTTTTTTATCACGCTAGTGTTGCCTAGCAATGTCAGTCAAAACCGGAAACTGTTGCGTAGCAATGAAGTTTTAAAACACCTGACTGTTGCTTAGCAATGACATTTTGAACAAGAAACTGTAGCTTAGCAATGCTATCTCCAAATAGGAAACTGTTGCCTAGCAATGTCATCTATAAGGAATAGTTTTTAATCCCTCAATGATCTATAGATACAATGAAAACATCGGTGATATGCTAATGGAAAAACACGTGTTTAAATTTTGCTTTAATAGAAAGAATACTGTTGCCTAGGAATGAGTTTTAAAACACGAAAGTGTTGCCTAGCAATGCCATTTTAAACCGGATACTGTTGCCTAGCAATGTCATCAAAAAGAACTGTTGCTTAGCAATGTCATTTTTAAACAAAATATTGCTACCTATTATAAACTTATTAAAATTCAACTGTTCAGACACAAAACTTTTACCTTTCAATGCATTTTTCAAAGAGAAACTTTTTCCTAGCAATGTATTTTTTAAATACAATTTGGCGGCCTAACATTGTAATTTTTCTATCACAAAAGTTTTGCCTATCCATACCAGTATAACCGGAAACTGTTGCTTAGCAATGAAGTTTTTAATCACCTGACTGTTCCTTAACAATGACATTTTGACCAAGAAACTATAGCCTAGCAATGCGATCTCCAAACGCGAAACTGTTGCCAAGCAATGTCATCTATAAGGAACAGTTTTTTATCTCTCAATGATCTATACATACAAAGAAAGTATCAGTGATATGCTAATGGTATAACAGGGGTTGTAAATTTTGCTTTATTATAAAGAATACTGTCGCCTAGCAATGAGTTTAATACACGAAAGTGTTGCCTAGCAATGCCATTTTAAACCGGGAACAGTCGCCTAGCAATATCATCGACAAGAACTGTTGCTAAGCAATGTCATTTTTAAACACAATATTGCTACCTATTATAAACTTTTTTAAATCAACTGTTTCGTAGGAACGTCAATTTCAGACACAAAACCTTTACCTTTCAATCCATTTTTCAAAGAGAAACTTTTTTCTAGCAATGTAATTTTTAAATACAATTTGGCTGCCTAACAATGTAATATTTTATCACGCTAGTGTTGCCTAGCAATGTCAGTCAAAACCGGAAACTGTTGCCTAGCAATGAAGTTTTAAAACACCTGACTGTTGCTTAGCAATGACATTTTGAACAAGAAACTGTAGCTTAGCAATGCTATCTCCAAATAGGAAACTGTTGCCTAGCAATGTCATCTATAAGGAATAGTTTTTAATCCCTCAATGATCTATAGATACAATGAAAACATCGGTGATATGCTAATGGAAAAACACGTGTTTAAATTTTGCTTTAATAGAAAGAATACTGTTGCCTAGGAATGAGTTTTAAAACACGAAAGTGTTGCCTAGCAATGCCATTTTAAACCGGATACTGTTGCCTAGCAATGTCATCAAAAAGAACTGTTGCTTAGCAATGTCATTTTTAAACAAAATATTGCTACCTATTATAAACTTATTAAAATTCAACTGTTCAGACACAAAACTTTTACCTTTCAATGCATTTTTCAAAGAGAAACTTTTTCCTAGCAATGTATTTTTTAAATACAATTTGGCTGCCTAACATTGTAATTTTTCTATCACAAAAGTTTTGCCTATCCATACCAGTATAACCGGAAACTGTTGCTTAGCAATGAAGTTTTTAATCACCTGACTGTTCCTTAACAATGACATTTTGACCAAGAAACTATAGCCTAGCAATGCGATCTCCAAACGCGAAACTGTTGCCAAGCAATGTCATCTATAAGGAACAGTTTTTTATCTCTCAATGATTTATACATACAATGAAAGTATCAGAGATATGCTAATGGTATAACAGGGGTTGTAAATTTTGCTTTATTATAAAGAATACTTTCGCCTAGCAAAGAGTTTAAAACACGAAAGTGTTGCCTAGCAATGCCATTTTAAAACGGGAACTGTCGCCTAGATATATCATCAACAAGAACTGTTGCTAGGCAATGTCATTTTTAAACACAATATTGCTACCTATTATAAACTTTTTATAATTCAACTGTTGCGTAGCAACGTCAATTTCAGACACAAAACGTTTACCTTTCAATGCATTTTTCAAAGAGAAACTTTCTCCTAGCAATGTAATTTTTAAATACAATTTGGCTGCCTAACAATGTACTTTTTCTATCACGAAAGTGTTGCCTAGCAATGTCAGTCTAAACCGGAAACTGTTGCCTAGCAATGAAGTTTTAAAACACCTGACTGTTGCTTAGCAATGACATTTGGAACAAGAAACTGTAGCTTAGCAATGCTATCTCCAAATAGGAAACTCTTGCCTAGCAATGTCATCTTTAAGGAATAGTTTTTAATCCTTTAAAGATCTATAGATACAATGAAATTATCGGTGATATGCTAATGGCAAAACACGGGTTGTAAATTTTGCTTTAATAGAAAGAATACTGTTGCCTAGCAATGAGTTTTAAAACACGAAAGTGTGCCTTGCAATGCCATTTGAAACCGGGAACTGTTGCCTAGCAATGTCTTCAAAAAGAACTTTTGTTTAGCAATGTCATTTTTAAACACAATATTGCTACCTATTATAAACTTTTTAAAAATGATACTGTTGCGTAGCAATGTCAATTTCTGACACGAAACCTTTACCTTTCAATGTATTTTTCAAAGAGAAACTTTCTCCTAGCAATGTAATTTTTAAATACAATTTGGCTGCCTAACAATGAAATTTTTCTATCACAAAAGTGTTGCCTAGCCATGTCAGTATAACCGGAAACTGTTGCTTAGCAATGAAGATTTTAATCACCTGACTGTTGCTGAGCAATGACATTTTGAACAAAAAACTGTAGCTTAGCAATGCCATCTCCAAATACGAAACTGTTGCCTAGCAATGTCATCTATAAGGAATAGTTTAAAATCCCTCAATGATCTATACATACAATGAAAATATCGGTGATATCTAATGGCAAAACATAGGTTGTAAATTTTGCTTTAATAGAAAGAATACTGTTGCCTAGCAATGAGTTTTAAAACACGAAAGTGTTGCCTAGCAATGCCATTTAAAACCGGGAACTGTCGCCTAGCAATGTCATCAACAAGAATTGTTGCTTAGCAATGTCATTTTTAAACACAATATTGCTACCTGTTATAAACTTTTTAAAAATTATCTGTTGCGTAGCAATGTCAATTTCTGACACGATACCTTTACCTTTCAATGCATTTTTCAAAGTCGCAACTTTTTCCTAGCAATGTAACTTTTAAAGACAATTTGGCTGCCGAACAATTAAATTTTTCTATCACAAAAGTGTTGCCTACCCATGCCAGTATAACCGGAAACTGTTACTTAGCAATGAAGATTTTAATCACCTGACTGTTGCTTACCAATGACATTTTGAACAAGAAACTGTAGCTTAGCAATGCCATCTGCAAATACGAAACTGTTGCCCTGCAGTGTCATCTATAAGGAACAGTTTTTATCTCTCAATGATCTATACATACAATGAAAGTATCAGTGATATGCTAATGGTATAACAGGGGTTGTAAATTTTGCTTTAATAGAAAGAATACTGTTGCATAGCAATGAGTTTAAAACACGAAAGTGTTGCCTAGCAATGCCATTTTAAACCGGGAACTGTTGCCTAGCAATGTCATAAAAAAGAACTGTTGCTTAGCAATGTCATCTTTAAACACAATATTGCTACATATTAAAAGCTTTTAAAAAAAAGATACTGTTGTGTAGCATTGTCAATTTCTGAGACGAAACCTTTACCTTTCAATGCATTTTTCAAAGAGAAACTTTTTCCTTGCAATGTAATTTTTAAATACAATTTGGCTGCCTAACAATGTAATTTTTCTATCACGAAAGTGTTGCCTAGCAATGTCAGTCTAAACCGGAAACTGTTGCCTAGCAATGAAGTTTTAAAACACCTGACTGTTGCTTAGCAATGATATTTTGAACAAGAAATGTAGCTTAGCAATGCCATCTCCAAACATGAAACGATTGCCTAGCAATGTCATCTATAAGGAACAGTTTTTAATCCCTTAATGATCTATAGATACAATGAATACATCGGTGATATGCTAATGGAAAAACACGTGTTAAATTTTGCTTTAATAGAAAGAATACTGTTGCCTAGGAATGAGTTTTAAAACACGAATGTGTTGCCTAGCAATGCCATTTTAAACCGGATACTGTTGCCTAGCAATGTCATCAAAAAGAACTGTTGCTTAGCAATGTCATTTTTAAACACAATATTGCTACCTATTATAAACTTATTAAAATTCAACTGTTGCGTAGCAACGTCAATTTCAGACACAAAACTTTTACCTTTCAATGCATTTTTCAAAGAGAAACTTTTTCCTAGCAATGTAATTTTTAAATACAATTTGGCTGCCTAACAATGTAATTTTTCTATCACGAAAGTGTTGCCTAGCAATGTCAGTCTAAACCGGAAACTGTTGCCTAGAAATGAAGTTTTAAAACACCTGACTGTTGCTTAGCAATGACATTTGGAACAAGAAACTGTAGCTTAGCAATGCTATCTCCAAATAGGAAACTGTTGTCTAGCAATGTCATCTATAAGGAATAGTTTGTAATCCTTTAAAGATCTATAGATACAATGAAAATATCGGTGATATGCTAATGGCAAAACACGGGTTGTAAATTTCGCTTTAATAGAAAGAATACTGTTGCCTAGCAATGCCGTATGAAACCGGGAACTGTTGCCTAGCAATGTCATAAAAAAACTATTGCTTAGCAATGTCATTTTTAAACACAATATTGTTACATATTATAAACTTTTTAAAAATCAATTGTTGCATAGCAATGTCAATTTTGAGACACAAAACTGTTACCTTACAATGCATTTTTCAAAGAGAAACTTTTTCCTAGCAATGTATTTTTTAAATACAATTTGGCTGCTTAACAATGTAATTTTTCTATCACCCAAGTGTTGCCTATCAATGCCAGTCTAAACCGGAAACTGTTGAAAGCAATGAAGTTTTAAAACACCTGACTGTTGCTTAGCAATGACATTTTGAACAAGAAACTTTAGCTAAGCAATGCCATCTACAAACACGAAACTGTTGCCTAGCAATGTCATCTATACATAATAGTTTCTTTTATCTCTCAATGATCTATACATACAATGAAAATATCGGTGATATGCTAATGGCAAAACACGGGTTGTAATTTTGCTTTAATAGAAAGAAAACTGTTGCCTAGCAATGAGTTTTGAAACACGAAAGTGTTGCCTAGCAATGCCATTTGAAACCGGAAACTGTCGCCAAGCAATATCATCAACAAGAACTGTTGCTAAGCAATGTCATTTTTAAACACAATATTGCTACCTATTATAAACTTTTTTAAAATCAACTGTTTCGTAGCAACGTCAATTTCAGACACAAAACTTTTACCTTTCAATGCATTTCTCAAAGAGAAAATTTTTCCTAGCAATGTAATTTTTAAATACAGTTTGGGTGCCTAACAATTAAATTTTTCTATCACAAAAGTGTTGCCTAGCCATGCCAGTAAAACCGGAAACTGTTGCTTAGCAATGAAGTTTTTAATCACCTGACTGTTCCTTAGCAATGACATTTTGACCAAGAAACTATAGCCTAGCAATGCGATCTCCAAACGCGAAACAGTTGCCTAGCAATGTCATCTATAAGGAACAGTTTTTTATCTCTCAATGATCTATACATACAAAGAAAGTATCAGTGATATGCTAATGGTATAACAGGGGTTGTAAATTTTGCTTTATTATAAAGAATACTGTCGCCTAGCAATGAGTTTAATACACGAAAGTGTTGCCTAGCAATGCCATTTTAAACCGGGAACAGTCGCCTAGCAATATCATCGACAAGAACTGTTGCTAAGCAATGTCATTTTTAAACACAATATTGCTACCTATTATAAACTTTTTTAAAATCAACTGTTTCGTAGGAACGTCAATTTCAGACACAAAACCTTTACCTTTCAATCCATTTTTCAAAGAGAAACTTTTTTCTAGCAATGTAATTTTTAAATACAATTTGGCTGCCTAACAATGTAATTTTTTTATCACGCTAGTGTTGCCTAGCAATGTCAGTCAAAACCGGAAACTGTTGCCTAGCAATGAAGTTTTAAAACACCTGACTGTTGCTTAGCAATGACATTTTGAACAAGAAACTGTAGCTTAGCAATGCTATCTCCAAATAGGAAACTGTTGCCTAGCAATGTCATCTATAAGGAATAGTTTTTAATCCCTCAATGATCTATAGATACAATGAAAACATCGGTGATATGCTAATGGAAAAACACGTGTTTAAATTTTGCTTTAATAGAAAGAATACTGTTGCCTAGGAATGAGTTTTAAAACACGAAAGTGTTGCCTAGCAATGCCATTTTAAACCGGATACTGTTGCCTAGCAATGTCATCAAAAAGAACTGTTGCTTAGCAATGTCATTTTTAAACACAATATTGCTACCTGTTATAAACTTTTTAAAAATTATCTGTTGCGTAGCAATGTCAATTTCTGACACGATACCTTTACCTTTCAATGCATTTTTCAAAGTCGCAACTTTTTCCTAGCAATGTAACTTTTAAAGACAATTTGGCTGCCGAACAATTAAATTTTTCTATCACAAAAGTGTTGCCTACCCATGCCAGTATAACCGGAAACTGTTACTTAGCAATGAAGATTTTAATCACCTGACTGTTGCTTACCAATGACATTTTGAACAAGAAACTGTAGCTTAGCAATGCCATCTGCAAATACGAAACTGTTGCCCTGCAGTGTCATCTATAAGGAACAGTTTTTATCTCTCAATGATCTATACATACAATGAAAGTATCAGTGATATGCTAATGGTATAACAGGGGTTGTAAATTTCGCTTTAATAGAAAGAATACTGTTGCATAGCAATGAGTTTAAAACACGAAAGTGTTGCCTAGCAATGCCATTTTAAACCGGGAACTGTTGCCTAGCAATGTCATAAAAAAGAACTGTTGCTTAGCAATGTCATCTTTAAACACAATATTGCTACATATTAAAAGCTTTTAAAAAAAAGATACTGTTGTGTAGCATTGTCAATTTCTGAGACGAAACCTTTACCTTTCAATGCATTTTTCAAAGAGAAACTTTTTCCTTGCAATGTAATTTTTAAATACAATTTGGCTGCCTAACAATGTAATTTTTCTATCACGAAAGTGTTGCCTAGCAATGTCAGTCTAAACCGGAAACTGTTGCCTAGCAATGAAGTTTTAAAACACCTGACTGTTGCTTAGCAATAATATTTTGAACAAGAAATGTAGCTTAGCAATGCCATCTCCAAACATGAAACGATTGCCTAGCAATGTCATCTATAAGGAACAGTTTTTAATCCCTTAATGATCTATAGATACAATGAAAACATCGGTGATATGCTAATGGAAAAACACGTGTTAAATTTTGCTTTAATAGAAAGAATACTGTTGCCTAGGAATGAGTTTTAAAACACGAATGTGTTGCCTAGCAATGCCATTTTAAACCGGATACTGTTGCCTAGCAATGTCATCAAAAAGAACTGTTGCTTAGCAATGTCATTTTTAAACACAATATTGCTACCTATTATAAACTTATTAAAATTCAACTGTTGCGTAGCAACGTCAATTTCAGACACAAAACTTTTACCTTTCAATGCATTTTTCAAAGAGAAACTTTTTCCTAGCAATGTATTTTTTAAATACAATTTGGCTGCCTAACATTGTAATTTTTCTATCACAAAAGTTTTGCCTATCCATAAAAGTATAACCGGAAACTGTTGCTTAGCAATGAAGTTTTTAATCACCTGACTGTTCCTTAACAATGACATTTTGACCAAGAAACTATAACCTAGCAATGCGATCTCCAAAAGCGAAACTGTTGCCTAGCAATGTCATCTATAAGGAACAGTTTTATATCTCTCAATGATCTATACATACAATGAAAGTATCAGTGATATGCTAATGGTATAACAGGGGTTGTAAATTTTGCTTTATTATAAAGAATACTGTCGCCTAGCAATGAGTTTAAAACACGAAAGTGTTGCCTAGCAATGCCATTTTAAACCGGGAACTGTCGCCTAGCAATATCATCAACAAGAACTGTTGCTAGGCAATGTCATTTTTAAACACAATATTGCTACCTATTATAAACTTCTTAAACTTCAACTGTTGCGTAGCAACGTCAATTTCAGACACAAAACTTTTACCTTTCAATGCATTTTTCAAAGAGAAACTTTTTCCTAGCAATGTAATTTTTAAATACAATTTGGCTGCCTAACAATGTAATTTTTCTATCACGAAAGTGTTGCCTAGCAATGTCAGTCTAAACCGGAAACTGTTGCCTAGAAATGAAGTTTTAAAACACCTGACTGTTGCTTAGCAATGACATTTGGAACAAGAAACTGTAGCTTAGCAATGCTATCTCCAAATAGGAAACTGTTGTCTAGCAATGTCATCTATAAGGAATAGTTTGTAATCCTTTAAAGATCTATAGATACAATGAAAATATCGGTGATATGCTAATGGCAAAACACGGGTTGTAAATTTCGCTTTAATAGAAAGAATACTGTTGCCTAGCAATGCCGTATGAAACCGGGAACTGTTGCCTAGCAATGTCATAAAAAAACTATTGCTTAGCAATGTCATTTTTAAACACAATATTGTTACATATTATAAACTTTTTAAAAATCAATTGTTGCATAGCAATGTCAATTTTGAGACACAAAACTGTTACCTTTCAATGCATTTTTCAAAGAGAAACTTTTTCCTAGCAATGTATTTTTTAAATACAATTTGGCTGCTTAACAATGTAATTTTTCTATCACCCAAGTGTTGCCTATCAATGCCAGTCTAAACCGGAAACTGTTGAAAGCAATGAAGTTTTAAAACACCTGACTGTTGCTTAGCAATGACATTTTGAACAAGAAACTTTAGCTAAGCAATGCCATCTACAAACACGAAACTGTTGCCTAGCAATGTCATCTATACATAATAGTTTCTTTTATCTCTCAATGATCTATACATACAATGAAAATATCGGTGATATGCTAATGGCAAAACACGGGTTGTAATTTTGCTTTAATAGAAAGAAAACTGTTGCCTAGCAATGAGTTTTGAAACACGAAAGTGTTGCCTAGCAATGCCATTTGAAACCGGAAACTGTCGCCAAGCAATATCATCAACAAGAACTGTTGCTAAGCAATGTCATTTTTAAACACAATATTGCTACCTATTATAAACTTTTTTAAAATCAACTGTTTCGTAGCAACGTCAATTTCAGACACAAAACTTTTACCTTTCAATGCATTTCTCAAAGAGAAAATTTTTCCTAGCAATGTAATTTTTAAATACAGTTTGGGTGCCTAACAATTAAATTTTTCTATCACAAAAGTGTTGCCTAGCCATGCCAGTAAAACCGGAAACTGTTGCTTAGCAATGAAGTTTTTAATCACCTGACTGTTCCTTAGCAATGACATTTTGACCAAGAAACTATAGCCTAGCAATGCGATCTCCAAACGCGAAACAGTTGCCTAGCAATGTCATCTATAAGGAACAGTTTTTTATCTCTCAATGATCTATACATACAAAGAAAGTATCAGTGATATGCTAATGGTATAACAGGGGTTGTAAATTTTGCTTTATTATAAAGAATACTGTCGCCTAGCAATGAGTTTAATACACGAAAGTGTTGCCTAGCAATGCCATTTTAAACCGGGAACAGTCGCCTAGCAATATCATCGACAAGAACTGTTGCTAAGCAATGTCATTTTTAAACACAATATTGCTACCTATTATAAACTTTTTTAAAATCAACTGTTTCGTAGGAACGTCAATTTCAGACACAAAACCTTTACCTTTCAATCCATTTTTCAAAGAGAAACTTTTTTCTAGCAATGTAATTTTTAAATACAATTTGGCTGCCTAACAATGTAATTTTTTTATCACGCTAGTGTTGCCTAGCAATGTCAGTCAAAACCGGAAACTGTTGCCTAGCAATGAAGTTTTAAAACACCTGACTGTTGCTTAGCAATGACATTTTGAACAAGAAACTGTAGCTTAGCAATGCTATCTCCAAATAGGAAACTGTTGCCTAGCAATGTCATCTATAAGGAATAGTTTTTAATCCCTCAATGATCTATAGATACAATGAAAACATCGGTGATATGCTAATGGAAAAACACGTGTTTAAATTTTGCTTTAATAGAAAGAATACTGTTGCCTAGGAATGAGTTTTAAAACACGAAAGTGTTGCCTAGCAATGCCATTTTAAACCGGATACTGTTGCCTAGCAATGTCATCAAAAAGAACTGTTGCTTAGCAATGTCATTTTTAAACAAAATATTGCTACCTATTATAAATTTTTAAAATTCAACTGTTGCGTAGCAACGTAAATTTCAGACACAAAACGTTTACCTTTCAATGCATTTTTCAAAGAGAAACTTTCTCCTAGCAATGTAATTTTTAAATACAATTTGGCTGCCTAACAATGTACTTTTTCTATCACGAAAGTGTTGCCTAGCAATGTCAGTCTAAACCGGAAACTGTTGCCTAGCAATGAAGTTTTAAAACACCTGACTGTTGCTTAGCAATGACATTTGGAACAAGAAACTGTAGCTTAGCAATGCTATCTCCAAATAGGAAACTGTAGCCTAGCAATGTCATCTTTAAGGAATAGTTTTTAATCCTTTAAAGATCTATAGATACAATGAAATTATCGGTGATATGCTAATGGCAAAACACGGGTTGTAAATTTTGCTTTAATAGAAAGAATACTGTTGCCTAGCAATGAGTTTTAAAACACGAAAGTGTGCCTTGCAATGCCATTTGAAACCGGGAGCTGTTGCCTAGCAATGTCTTCAAAAAGAACTTTTGTTTAGCAATGTCATTTTTAAACACAATATTGCTACCTATTATAAACTTTTTAAAAATGATACTGTTGCGTAGCAATGTCAATTTCTGACACGAAACCTTTACCTTTCAATGCATTTTTCAAAGTCGCAACTTTTTCCTAGCAATGTAACTTTTAAAGAAAATATGGCTGCCTAACAATTAAATTTTTCTATCACAAAAGTGTTGCCTAGCCATGTCAGTATAACCGGAAACTGTTGCTTAGCAATGAAGATTTTAATCACCTGACTGTTGCTGAGCAATGACATTTTGAACAAAAAAATGTAGCTTAGCAATGCCATCTGCAAATACGAAACTGTTGCCCTGCAGTGTCATCTATAAGGAACAGTTTTTATCTCTCAATGATCTATACATACAATGAAAGTATCAGTGATATGCTAATGGTATAACAGGGGTTGTAAATTTTGCTTTAATAGAAAGAATACTGTTGCATAGCAATGAGTTTAAAACACGAAAGTGTTGCCTAGCAATGTCAGTCTAAACCGGAAACTGTTGCCTAGCAATGAAGTTTTAAAACACCTGACTGTTGCTTAGCAATGATATTTTGAACAAGAAATGTAGCTTAGCAATGCCATCTCCAAACATGAAACGATTGCCTAGCAATGTCATCTATAAGGAATAGTTTTTAATCCCTCAATGATCTATAGATACAATGAAAACATCGGTGATATGCTAATGGAAAAACACGTGTTAAATTTTGCTTTAATAGAAAGAATACTGTTGCCTAGGAATGAGTTTTAAAACACGAATGTGTTGCCTAGCAATGCCATTTTAAACCGGATACTGTTGCCTAGCAATGTCATCAAAAAGAACTGTTGCTTAGCAATGTCATTTTTAAACACAATATTGCTACCTATTATAAACTTATTAAAATTCAACTGTTGCGTAGCAACGTCAATTTCAGACACAAAACTTTTACCTTTCAATGCATTTTTCAAAGAGAAACTTTTTCCTAGCAATGTATTTTTTAAATACAATTTGGCTGCCTAACATTGTAATTTTTCTATCACAAAAGTTTTGCCTATCCATACCAGTATAACCGGAAACTGTTGCTTAGCAATGAAGTTTTTAATCACCTGACTGTTCCTTAACAATGACATTTTGACCAAGAAACTATAGCCTAGCAATGCGATCTCCAAACGCGAAACTGTTGCCTAGCAATGTCATCTATAAGGAACAGTTTTTTATCTCTCAATGATCTATACATACAATGAAAGTATCAGTGATATGCTAATGGTATAACAAGGGTTGTAAATTTTGCTTTATTATAAAGAATACTGTCGCCTAGCAATGAGTTTAAAACACGAAAGTGTTGCCTAGCAATGCCATTTTAAACCGGGAACTGTCGCCTAGCAATATCATCAACAAGAACTGTTGCTAGGCAATGTCATTTTTAAACACAATATTGCTACCTATTATAAACTTCTTAAACTTCAACTGTTGCGTAGCAACGTCAATTTCAGACACAAAACTTTTACCTTTCAATGCATTTTTCAAAGAGAAACTTTTTCCTAGCAATGTAATTTTTAAATACAATTTGGCTGCCTAACAATGTAATTTTTCTATCACGAAAGTGTTGCCTAGCAATGTCAGTCTAAACCGGAAACTGTTGCCTAGAAATGAAGTTTTAAAACACCTGACTGTTGCTTAGCAATGACATTTGGAACAAGAAACTGTAGCTTAGCAATGCTATCTCCAAATAGGAAACTGTTGTCTAGCAATGTCATCTATAAGGAATAGTTTGTAATCCTTTAAAGATCTATAGATACAATGAAAATATCGGTGATATGCTAATGGCAAAACACGGGTTGTAAATTTCGCTTTAATAGAAAGAATACTGTTGCCTAGCAATGCCGTATGAAACCGGGAACTGTTGCCTAGCAATGTCATAAAAAACTATTGCTTAGCAATGTCATTTTTAAACACAATATAGTTACATATTATAAACTTTTTAAAAATCAATTGTTGCATAGCAATGTCAATTTTGAGACACAAAACTTTTACCTTTCAATACATTTTTCAAAGAGAAACTTTTTCCTAGCAATGTATTTTTTAAATACAATTTGGCTGCTTAACAATGTAATTTTTCTATCACCCAAGTGTTGCCTATCAATGCCAGTCTAAACCGGAAACTGTTGCCTAGCAATGAAGTTTTAAAACACCTGACTGTTGCTTAGCAATGACATTTTGAAGACGAAACTGTAGCTAAGAAATGCCATCCGCAAACAAGAAACTGTTGCCTAGCAATGTCATCTATAATTAATAGTTTTTTTATCTCTCAGTGACCTATACATACAATGAAAATATCGGTGTTATGCTAATGGCAAAACACGGGTTGTAAATTTTGTTTAATAGAAAGAATACTGTTGCCTAGCAATGAGTTTTAAAACACGAAAGTGTGCCTTGCAATGCCATTTGAAACCGGGAACTGTTGCCTAGCAATGTCATCAAAAAGAACTTTTGTTTAGCAATGTCATTTTTAAACACAATATTGCTACCTATTATAAACTTTTTAAAAATGATACTGTTGCGTAGCAATGTCAATTTCTGACACGAAATCTTTACCTTTCAATGCATTTTTCAAAGTCGCAACTTTTTCCTAGCAATGTAACTTTTAAAGACAATATGGCTGCCTAACAGTTAAATTTTTCTATCACAAAAGTGTTGCCTAGCCATGCCAGTAAAACCGGAAACTGTTGCTTAGCAATGAAGTTTTTAATCACCTGACTGTTCCTTAGCAATGACATTTTGACCAAGAAACTATAGCCTATCAATGCGATCTCCAAACGCGAAACAGTTGCCTAGCAATGTCATCTATAAGGAACAGTTTTTTATCTCTCAATGATCTATACATACAAAGAAAGTATCAGTGATATGCTAATGGTATAACGGGGGTTGTAAATTTTGCTTTATTATAAAGAATACTGTCGCCTAGCAATGAGTTTAATACACGAAAGTGTTGCCTAGCAATGCCATTTTAAACCGGGAACAGTCGCCTAGCAATATCATCGACAAGAACTGTTGCTAAGCAATGTCATTTTTAAACACAATATTGCTACCTATTATAAACTTATTAAAATTCAACTGTTGCGTAGCAACGTCAATTTCAGACACAAAACATTTACCTTTCAATGCATTTTTCAAAGAGAAACTTTTTCCTAGCAATGTAATTTTTAAATCCGTTTTGGCTGCCTAACAATGTACTTTTTCTATCACGAAAGTGTTGCCTAGCAATGTCAGTCTAAACCGGAAACTGTTGCCTAGCAATGAAGTTTTAAAACACCTGACTTTTGCTTAGCAATGATATTTTGAACAAGAAACTTTAGCTAAGCAATGCCATCTACAAACAAGAAACTGTTGCCTAGCAATGTCATCTATACATAATAGTTTCTTTTATCTCTCAATGATCTATACATACAATGAAAATATCGGTGATATGCTAATGGCAAAACACGGGTTGTAATTTTGCTTTAATAGAAAGAAAACTGTTGCCTAGCAATGAGTTTTAAAACACGAAAGTGTTGCCTAGCAATGCCATTTGAAACCGGAAACTGTCGCCAAGCAATATCATCAACAAGAACTGTTGCTATGCAATGTCATTTTTACACACAATATTGCTACCTATTATAAACTTTTTTTAAATCAACTGTTTCATAGCAACGTCAATTTCAGACACAAAACTTTTACCTTTCAATGCATTTCTCAAAGAGAAAATTTTTCCTAGCAATGTAATTTTTAAATACAGTTTGGGTGCCTAACAATTAAATTTTTCTATCACAAAAGTGTTGCCTAGCCATGCCAGTAAAACCGGAAACTGTTGCTTAGCAATGAAGTTTTTAATCACCTGACTGTTCCTTAGCAATGACATTTTGACCAAGAAAATATAGCTTAGTAATGCGATCTCCAAACGCGAAACAGTTGCCTAGCAATGTCATCTATAAGGAACAGTTTTTATATCTCAATGATCTATACATACAAAGAAAGTATCAGTGATATGCTAATGGTATAACAGGGGTTGTAAATTTTGCTTTATTATAAAGAATACTGTCGCCTAGCAATGAGTTTAATACACGAAAGTGTTGCCTAGCAATGCCATTTTAAACCGGGAACTGTCGCCTAGCAATATCATCGACAAGAACTGTTGCTAAGCAATGTCATTTTTAAACACAATATTGCTACCTATTATAAACTTTTTTTAAATCAACTGTTTCGTAGCAACGTCAATTTCAGACACAAAACTTTTACCTTTCAATGCATTTTTCAAAGAGAAACTTTTTTCTAGCAATGTAATTTTTAAATACAATTTGGCTGCCTAACAATGTAATTTTTTATCACGCTAGTGTTGCCTAGCAATGTCAGTATAAACCGGAAACTGTTGCCTAGCAATGAAGTTTTAAAACACCTGACCGTTGCTTAGCAATGACATTTTGAACAAGAAACTGTAGCTTAGCAATGCTATCTCCAAATAGGAAACTGTTGCCTAGCAATGTCATCTATAAGGAATAGTTTTTAATCCCTCAATGATCTATAGATACAATGAAAACATGGGTGATATGCTAATGGAAAAACACGGGTTAAATTTCGCTTTAATAGAAAGAATACTGTTGCCTAGCAATGCCATATGAAACCGGGAACTGTTGTATAGCAATGTCATCAACAAGAACTGTTGCTTAGCAATGTCATTTTTAAACACAATATTTTTACATATTATAAACTTTTAAAATATATACTGTTGCGTAGCAATGTCAATTTCAGACACAAAACATTTACCTTTCAATGCATTTTTCAAAGAGAAACTTTTTCCTAGCAATGTAATTTTTAAATACAATTTGGCTGCCTAACAATGTAATTTTTCTATCATGCAAGTGTTGCCTAGCAATGCCAGTCTAAACCGGAAACTGTTGCCTAGCAATGAAGTTTTAAAACACCTGACCGTTGCTTAGCAATGACATTTTGAACAAGAAACTGTAGCTTAGCAATGCCATCTCCAAACACGAAACTGTTGCCCAGCAATGTCATCTATAAATTACAGTTTTTTTATCTCTCAATGATCTATACATACAATGAAAATATCGGTGATATGCTAATGGCAAAACACGGGTTGGAAATTTTGCTTTAATAGAAAGAATACTGTTGCCTAGCAATGAGTTTTAAAACACGAAAGTGTTGACCAGCAATGCCATTGTAAACCGGAAGCTGTTGCCTAGCAATGTCATCAAAAAGAACTATTGCTTAGCAATGTTATTTTTAAAAACAATATTGCCACCTATTATAAACTTTTAAAAAATAAACTGTTGCGTAGCAATGTCAATTTCAGACACAAAACTTTTACCTTTCAATGCATTTTTCAAAGTCGAAGCTTTTCCTAGCAATGTAATTTTTAAAGACAATTTGGCTGCCTAACAATGTAATTTTTCTATCACGAAAGTTTTGCCTAGCCATGCCAGTCTAAACCGGAAACTGTAGCCTAGCAATGAAGTTTCAAAACACCTGACTGTTGCTTAGCAATGACATTTTGAACAAGAAACTGTAGCTTAGCAATGTGATCTCCAATTACAAAGCTGTTGCCTAGCAATGTCATCTATAAAGAATAGTTTTTAATCCCTCAATGATCAATACATACAATGAAAATTTCGGTGATATGCTAATGGCAAAACATGGGTTGTAAATATAGCTTTAATAGAAAGAATACTGTTGCCTAGCAATGCCATATGAAACCGGGAACTGTTGCCTAGCAATGTCATAAAAAAAACTATTGCTTAGCAATGTCATTTTTAAACACAATATTGTTACATATTATAAACTTTTTAAAAATCAACTGTTGCATAGCAATGTCAATTTTGAGACACAAAACCTTTACCTTTCAATGCATTTTTCAAAGAAAAACTTTTTCCTAGCAATGTATTTTTTAAATACAATTTGGCTGCTTAACAATGTAATTTTTCTATCACCCAAGTGTTGCCTATCAATGCCAGTCTAAACCGGAAACTGTTGCCTAGCAATGAAGTTTTAAAACACCTGACTGTTGCTTAGCAATGACATTTTGAAGAAGAAACTGTAGCTAAGAAATGCCATCCGCAAACAAGAAACTGTTGCCTAGCAATGTCATCTATAATTAATAGTTTTTTTATCTCTCAGTGACCTATACATACAATGAAAATATCGGTGTTATGCTAATGGCAAAACACGGGTTGTAAATTTTGTTTAATAGAAAGAATACTGTTGCCTAGCAATGAGTTTTAAAACACGAAAGTGTGCCTTGCAATGCCATTTGAAACCGGGAACTGTTGCCTAGCAATGTCATCAAAAAGAACTTTTGTTTAGCAATGTCATTTTTAAACACAATATTGCTACCTATTATAAACTTTTTAAAAATGATACTGTTGCGTAGCAATGTCAATTTCTGACACGAAACCTTTACCTTTCAATGCATTTTTCAAAGTCGCAACTTTTTCCTAGCAATGTAACTTTTAAAGACAATATGGCTGCCTAACAGTTAAATTTTTCTATCACAAAAGTGTTGCCTAGCCATGCCAGTAAAACCGGAAACTGTTGCTTAGCAATGAAGTTTTTAATCACCTGACTGTTCCTTAGCAATGACATTTTGACCAAGAAACTATAGCCTAGCAATGCGATCTCCAAACGCGAAACTGTTGCCAAGCAATGTCATCTATAAGGAACAGTTTTTTATCTCTCAATGATTTATACATACAATGAAAGTATCAGTGATATGCTAATGGTATAACAGGGGTTGTAAATTTTGCTTTATTATAAAGAATACTGTCGCCTAGCAATGAGTTTAAAACACGAAAGTGTTGCCTAGCAATGCCATTTTAAACCGGGAACTGTCGCCTAGATATATCATCAACAAGAACTGTTGCTAGGCAATGTCATTTTTAAACACAATATTGCTACCTATTATAAACTTTTTAAAATTCAACTGTTGCGTAGCAACGTCAATTTCAGACACAAAACGTTTACCTTTCAATGCATTTTTCAAAGAGAAACTTTCTCCTAGCAATGTAATTTTTAAATAAAATTTGGCTGCCTAACAATGTACTTTTTCTATCACGAAAGTGTTGCCTAGCAATGTCAGTCTAAACCGGAAACTGTTGCCTAGCAATGAAGTTTTAAAACACCTGACTGTTGCTTAGCAATGACATTTGGAACAAGAAACTGTAGCTTAGCAATGCTATCTCCAAATAGGAAACTGTTGCCTAGCAATGTCATCTTTAAGGAATAGTTTTTAATCCTTTAAAGATCTATAGATACAATGAAAATATCGGTGATATGCTAATGGAAAAACACGGGTTGTAAATTTTGCTTTAATAGAAAGAATACTGTTGCCTAGCAATGAGTTTTAAAACACGAAAGTGTGCCTTGCAATGCCATTTGAAACCGGGAACTGTTGCCTAGCAATGTCTTCAAAAAGAACTTTTGTTTAGCAATGTCATTTTTAAACACAATATTGCTACCTATTATAAACTTTTTAAAAATGATACTGTTGCGTAGCAATGTCAATTTCTGACACGAAACCTTTACCTTTCAATGCATTTTTCAAAGTCGCAACTTTTTCCTAGCAATGTAACTTTTAAAGACAATATGGCTGCCTAACAATTAAATTTTTCTATCACAAAAGTGTTGCCTAGCCATGTCAGTATAACCGGAAACTGTTGCTTAGCAATGAAGATTTTAATCACCTGACTGTTGCTGAACAATGACATTTTGAACAAAAAACTGTAGCTTAGCAATGCCATCTCCAAATACGAAACTGTTGCCTAGCAATGTCATCTATAAGGAATAGTTTAAAATCCCGTGATATCTAATGGCAAAACATAGGTTGTAAATTTTGCTTTAATAGAAAGAATACTGTTGCCTAGCAATGAGTTTTAAAACACGAAAGTGTTGCCTAGCAATGCCATTTAAAACCGGGAACTGTCGCCTAGCAATGTCATCAACAAGAACTGTTGCTTAGCAATGTCATTTTTAAACAAAATATTGCTACCTGTCATAAACTTTTTAAAAATTATCTGTTGCGTAGCAATGTCAATTTCTGACACGATACCTTTACCTTTCAATGCATTTTTCAAAGTCGCAACTTTTTCCTAGCAATGTAACTTTTAAAGACAATTTGGCTGCCGAACAATTAAATTTTTCTATCACAAAAGTGTTGCCTACCCATGCCAGTATAACCGGAAACTGTTACTTAGCAATGAAGATTTTAATCACCTGACTGTTGCTTACCAATGACATTTTGAACAAGAAGCTGTAGCTTAGCAATGCCATCTGCAAATACGAAACTGTTGCCCTGCAGTGTCATCTATAAGGAACAGTTTTTATCTCTCAATGATCTATAAATACAATGAAAGTATCAGTGATATGCTAATGGAAAAACACGTGTTAAATTTTGCTTTAATAGAAAGAATACTGTTGCCTAGGAATGAGTTTTAAAACACGAATGTGTTGCCTAGCAATGCCATTTTAAACCGGATACTGTTGCCTAGCAATGTCATCAAAAAGAACTGTTGCTTAGCAATGTCATTTTTAAACACAATATTGCTACCTATTATAAACTTATTAAAATTCAACTGTTGCGTAGCAACGTCAATTTCAGACACAAAACTTTTACCTTTCAATGCATTTTTCAAAGAGAAACTTTTTCCTAGCAATGTAATTTTTAAATACAATTTGGCTGCCTAACAATGTAATTTTTCTATCACGAAAGTGTTGCCTAGCAATGTCAGTCTAAACCGGAAACTGTTGCCTAGAAATGAAGTTTTAAAACACCTGACTGTTGCTTAGCAATGACATTTGGAACAAGAAACTGTAGCTTAGCAATGCTATCTCCAAATAGGAAACTGTTGTCTAGCAATGTCATCTATAAGGAATAGTTTGTAATCCTTTAAAGATCTATAGATACAATGAAAATATCGGTGATATCCTAATGGCAAAACACGGGTTGTAAATTTCGCTTTAATAGAAAGAATACTGTTGCCTAGCAATGCCATATGAAACCGGGAACTGTTGCCTAGCAATGTCATAAAAAAACTATTGCTTAGCAATGTCATTTTTAAACACAATATTGCTACCTATTATAAACTTCTTGAACTTCAACTGTTGCGTAGCAACGTCAATTTCAGACACAAAACTTTTACCTTTCAATGCATTTTTCAAAGAGAAACTTTTTCCTAGCAATGTAATTTTTAAATACAATTTGGCTGCTTAACAATGTAATTTTTCTATCACCCAAGTGTTGCCTATCAATGCCAGTCTAAACCGGAAACTGTTGCCTAGCAATGAAGTTTTAAAACACCTGACTGTTGCTTAGCAATGACATTTTGAAGAAGAAACTGTAGCTAAGAAATGCCATCCGCAAACAAGAAACTGTTGCCTAGCAATGTCATCTATAATTAATAGTTTTTTTATCTCTCAGTGACCTATACATACAATGAAAATATCGGTGTTATGCTAATGGCAAAACACGGGTTGTAAATTTTGTTTAATAGAAAGAATACTGTTGCCTAGCAATGAGTTTTAAAACACGAAAGTGTGCCTTGCAATGCCATTTGAAACCGGGAACTGTTGCCTAGCAATGTCATCAAAAAGAACTTTTGTTTAGCAATGTCATTTTTAAACACAATATTGCTACCTATTATAAACTTTTTAAAAATGATACTGTTGCGTAGCAATGTCAATTTCTGACACGAAATCTTTACCTTTCAATGCATTTTTCAAAGTCGCAACTTTTTCCTAGCAATGTAACTTTTAAAGACAATATGGCTGCCTAACAGTTAAATTTTTCTATCACAAAAGTGTTGCCTAGCCATGCCAGTAAAACCGGAAACTGTTGCTTAGCAATGAAGTTTTTAATCACCTGACTGTTCCTTAGCAATGACATTTTGACCAAGAAACTATAGCCTAGCAATGCGATCTCCAAACATGAAACGATTGCCTAGCAATGTCATCTATAAGGAATAGTTTTTAATCCCTCAATGATCTATACATACAATGAAAATATCGGTGATATGCTAATGGCAAAACACGGGTTGTAATTTAGCTTTAATAGAAAGAAACTGTTGCCTAGCAATGAGTTTTAAAACACGAAAGTGTTGCCTAGCAATGCCATTTGAAACCGGAAACTGTCGCCAAGCAATATCATCAACAAGAACTGTTGCTAAGCAATGTCATTTTTAAACACAATATTGCTACCTATTATAAACTTTTTTAAAATCAACTGTTTCGTAGCAACGTCAATTTCAGACACAAAACTTTTACCTGTCAATGCATTTCTCAAAGAGAAAATTTTTCCTAGCAATGTAATTTTTAAATACAGTTTGGGTGCCTAACAATTAAATTTTTCTATCACAAAAGTGTTGCCTAGCCATGCCAGTAAAACCGGAAACTGTTGCTTAGCAATGAAGTTTTTAATCACCTGACTGTTCCTTAGCAATGACATTTTGACCAAGAAAATATAGCTTAGTAATGCGATCTCCAAACGCGAAACAGTTGCCTAGCAATGTCATCTATAAGGAACAGTTTTTATATCTCAATGATCTATACATACAAAGAAAGTATCAGTGATATGCTAATGGTATAACAGGGGTTGTAAATTTTGCTTTATTATAAAGAATACTGTCGCCTAGCAATGAGTTTAATACACGAAAGTGTTGCCTAGCAATGCCATTTTAAACCGGGAACTGTCGCCTAGCAATATCATCGACAAGAACTGTTGCTAAGCAATGTCATTTTTAAACACAATATTGCTACCTATTATAAACTTTTTTTAAATCAACTGTTTCGTAGCAACGTCAATTTCAGACACAAAACTTTTACCTTTCAATGCATTTTTCAAAGATAAACTTTTTCCTAGCAATGTAATTTTTAAATCCGTTTTGGCTGCCTAACAATGTACTTTTTCTATCACGAAAGTGTTGCCTAGCAATGTCAGTCTAAACCGGAAACTGTTGCCTAGCAATGAAGTTTTAAAACACCTGACTGTTGCTTAGCAATGATATTTTGAACAAGAAACTGTAGCTTAGCAATGCCATCTCCAAACATGAAACGATTGCCTAGCAATGTCATCTATAAGGAATAGTTTTTAATCCCTCAATGATCTATACATACAATGAAAATATCGGTGATATGCTAATGGCAAAACATGGGTTATAAATTTTCCTTTAACAGAAAGAATACTTTTGCCTAGCAATGCCATATGAAACCGGGAACTGTTGCCTAGCAATGTCATCAACAAGAACTGTTGCTTAGCAATGTCATTTTTAAACACAATATTGTTACCTATTATAAACTTTTTAAAAATCAACTGTCGCATAGCAATGTCAATTTCAGACACAAAACTTTTACCTTTCAATGCATGTTTCAAAGAGAAACTTTTTCCTAGAAATGTAATTTTTAAATACAATTTGGCTGCCTAACAATTTAATTTTTCTATCATCCAACTGTTGCCTAGCAATGCCAGTCTAAACCGGAAACTGTTGAAAGCAATGAAGTTTTAAAACACCTGACTGTTGCTTAGCAATGACATTTTGAACAAGAAACTTTAGCTAATCAATGCCATCTACAAACAAGAAACTGTTGCCTAGCAATGTCATCTATACATAATAGTATCTTTTATCTCTCAATGATCTATACATACAATGAAAATATCGGTGATATGCTAATGGCAAAACACGGGTTGTAATTTTGCTTTAATAGAAAGAAAACTGTTGCCTAGCAATGAGTTTTAAAACACGAAAGTGTTGCCTAGCAATGCCATTTGAAACTGGAAACTGTCGCCAAGCAATATCATCAACAAGAACTGTTGCTAAGCAATGTCATTTTTAAACACAATATTGCTACCTATTATAAACTTTTTTAAAATCAACTGTTTCGTAGCAACGTCAATTTCAGACACAAAACTTTTACCTTTCAATGCATTTCTCAAAGAGAAAATTTTTCCTAGCAATGTAATTTTTAAATACAGTTTGGGTGCCTAACAATTAAATTTTTCTATCACAAAAGTGTTGCCTAGCCATGCCAGTAAAACCGGAAACTGTTGCTTAGCAATGAAGTTTTTAATCACCTGATTGTTCCTTAGCAATGACATTTTGACCAAGAAAATATAGCTTAGTAATGCGATCTCCAAACGCGAAACAGTTGCCTAGCAATGTCATCTATAAGGAACAGTTTTTTATCTCTCAATGATCTATACATACAAAGAAAGTATCAGTGATATGCTAATGGTATAACAGGGGTTGTAAATTTTGCTTTATTATAAAGAATACTGTCGCCTAGCAATGAGTTTAATACACGAAAGTGTTGCCTAGCAATGCCATTTTAAACCGGGAACTGTCGCCTAGCAATATCATCGACAAGAACTGTTGCTAAGCAATGTCATTTTTAAACACAATATTGCTACCTATTATAAACTTTTTTTAAATCAACTGTTTCGTAGCAACGTCAATTTCAGACACAAAACTTTTACCTTTCAATGCATTTTTCAAAGAGAAACTTTTTTCTAGCATTTTTAAATACAATTTGGCTGCCTAACAATGTAACTTTTTTATCACGCTAGTGTTGCCTAGCAATGTCAGTATAAACCGGAAACTGTTGCCTAGCAATGAAGTTTTAAAACACCTGACTGTTGTTTAGCAATGACATTTTGAACAAGAAACTGTAGCTTAGCAATGCTATCTCCAAATAGGAAACTGTTGCCTAGCAATGTCATCTATAAGGAATAGTTTTTAATCCCTCAATGATCTATAGATACAATGAAAACATCGGTGATATGCTAATGGAAAAACACGGGTTAAATTTCGCTTTAATAGAAAGAATACTTTTGCCTAGCAATGCCATATGAAACCGGGAACTGTTGTATAGCAATGTCATCAACAAGAACTGTTGCTTAGCAATGTCATTTTAAACACAATATTTTTACATATTATAAACTTTTAAAATATATACTGTTGCGTAGCAATGTCAATTTCAGACACAAAACATTTACCTTTCAATGCATTTTTCAAAGAGAAACTTTTTCCTAGCAATGTAATTTTTAAATACAATTTGGCTGCCTAACAATGTAATTTTTCTATCATGAAAGTGTTGCCTAGCAATGCCAGTCTAAGCCGGAAACTGTTGCCTAGCAATGAAGTTTTAAAACACCTGACCGTTGCTTAGCAATGACATTTTGAACAAGAAACTGTAGCTTAGCAATGCCATCTCCAAACACGAAACTGTTGCCCAGCAATGTCATCTATAAATTAAAGTTTTTTTATCTCTCAATGATCTATACATACAATGAAAATATCGGTGATATGCTAATGGCAAAACACGGGTTGGAAATTTTGCTTTAATAGAAAGAATACTGTTGCCTAGCAATGAGTTTTAAAACACGAAAGTGTTGACCAGCAATGCCATTTTAAACCGGAAGCTGTTGCCTAGCAATGTCATCAAAAAGAACTATTGCTTAGCAATGTTATTTTTAAAAACGTTATTGTCACCTATTATAAACTTTTAAAAAATAAACTGTTGCGTAGCAATGTCAATTTCAGACACAAAACTTTTACCTTTCAATGCATTTTTCAAAGTCGAAGCTTTTTCCTAGCAATGTAATTTTTAAAGACAATTTGGCTGCCTAACAATGTAATTTTTCTATCACGAAAGTTTTGCCTAGCCATGCCAGTCTAAACCGGAAACTGTAGCCTAGCAATGAAGTTCCAAAACACCTGACTGTTGCTTAGCAATGACATTTTGAACAAGAAACTGTAGCTTAGCAATGTGATCTCCAATTACAAAGCTGTTGCCTAGCAATGTCATCTATAAAGAATAGTTTTTAATCCCTCAATGATCAATACATACAATGAAAATTTCGGTGATATGCTAATGGCAAAACATGGGTTGTAAATATAGCTTTAATAGAAAGAATACTGTTGCCTAGCAATGAGTTTTAAAACACGAAAGTGTTGCCTAGCAATGCCATTTTAAACCGGAAACTGTTGCCTAGCAATGAAGTTTTAAAACACCTGACCGTTGCTTAGCAATGACATTTTGAACAAGAAACTGTAGCTTAGCAATGCCATCTCCAAACACGAAACTGTTGCCTAGCAATGTCAACTATAAATTACAGTTTTTTTATCTCTCAATGATCTATACATACAATGAAAATATCGGTGATATGCTAATGGCAAAACACGGGTTGTAAATTTTGTTTTAATAGAAAGAATACTGTTTCCTAGCAATGAGTTTTAAAACACGAAAGTGTTGCCCAGCAATTCCATTTTAAACCGGAAGCTGTTGCCTAGCAATGTCATCAAAAAGAACTTTTGTTTAGCAATATCATTTTAACACAATATTGCTACCTATTATAATCTTTTAAAAAAAGATACTGTTGCGTAGCAATGTCAATTTCAGACTCAAAACTTTTACCTTTCAATGAATTTTTCAAAGAGAAACTTTTTCCTAGCAATGTAATTTTTAAATACAATTTGGCTGCCTAACAATGTAATTTTTCTATCACGAAACTGTTGCCTAGCAATGCCAGTCTAAACCGGAAACTCTTGCCTAGCTATGAAGTTTTAAAACACCTGACTGTTGCTTAGCAATGACATTTTGAACAAGAAACTGTAGCTTAGCAAATCCATCTCCAAACACGAAACTGTTGCTTAGCAATGTCATCTATAAATAATAGTTTTCTTATCTCGAAAGGATCTATACATACAATGAAAATATCGGAGATATGCTAATGGCAAAACACGGGTTGTAAAGTTTGCTTTAAAAGAAAGAATACTGTTGCCTAGCAATGCGTTTTAAAACACGAAATTGTTGCCTAGCAATGCCATTTTAAACCGGAAACTGTTGCCTAGCAATGTTATCAAAAAGAACTTTAGCTTAGCAATGTCATTTTTAAACACAATATTGCTACCTATTATATACTTTTTTAAAATCAACTGTTGCGGAGCAACGTCAATTTCAGACACAAAAGTTTTTACCTTTCAATGCATTTTTCAAAGAGAAACTTTTTCCTAGCAATGTAATTTTTAAATACAATTTGGCTGCCTAACAATGTAATTTTTCTATCACGAAACTGTTGCCTAGCAATGTCGTCTATAAATTACAGTTTTTTTATCTCTCAATCATCTATACATATAACGAAAATATCGGTGATATTCTAATGGCAAAACACGGGTTGTAAATTTTGCTTGAATAGAAAGAATACTGTTGCCTAGCAATGAGTTTTAAAACACGAAAGTGTTGCCTAGCAATGCCATTTAAACCGGAAACTGTTGCCTAGCAATGAAGTTTTAAAACACGTGACTGTTGCTTAGCAATGCTATCTCCAAATAGGAAACTGTTGCCTATCAATGTCATCTATAATAAATAGTTTTTAATCCCTCAATGATCTATAGATACAATGAAAATATCGGTGATATGCTAGTGGAAAAACACAGGTTAAATTTCGCTTTAATAGAAAGAATACTGTTGCCTAGCAATGCCATATGAAACCGGGAACTGTTGCCTAGCAATGTCATCAACAAGAACTGTTGCTAAGCAATGTCATTTTTAAACACAATATTGTTACATATTATAAACTTTTAAAATATACACTGTTGCGTAGCAATGTCAATTTCAGACACAAAACATTTACCTTTCAATGCATTTTTCAAAGAGAAACGTTTTCCTAGCAATGTAATTTTTAAATACAATTTGGCTGCCTAACAATGTAATTTTTCTATCATGAAAGTGTTGCCTAGCAATGCCAGTCTAAACCGGAAACTGTTGCCTAGCAATGAAGTTTTAAAACACCTGACCGTTGCTTAGCAATGGCATTTTGAACAAGAAACTGTAGCTTAGCAATGCCATCTCCAAACACGAAACTGTTGCCTAGCAATGTCGTCTATAAATTACAGTTTTTTTATCTCTCAATCATCTATACATACAATGAAAATATCGGTGATATGCTAATGGCAAAACATGGGTTGTAAATATAGCTTTAATAGAAAGAATACTGTTGCCTAGCAATGAGTTTTAAAACACGAAAGTGTTGCCTAACAATGCCATTTTAAACCGGAAACTGTTGCCTAGCAATGTCATCTATAAGGAACAGTTTTTTATCTCTCAATGATCTATACATACAATGAAAGTATCAGTGATATGCTAATGGTATAACAGGGGTTGTAAATTTTGCTTTATTATAAAGAATACTGTCGCCTAGCAATGAGTTTAATACACGAAAGTGTTGCCTAGCAATGCCATTTTAAACCGGGAACTGTCGCCTAGCAATATCATCGACAAGAACTGTTGCTAAGCAATGTCATTTTTAAACACAATATTGCTACCTATTATAAACTTTTTTTAAATCAACTGTTTCGTAGCAACGTCAATTTCAGACACAAAACTTTTACCTTTCAATGCATTTTTCAAAGATAAACTTTTTTCTAGCAATGTAATTTTTAAATACAATTTGGCTGCCTAACAATGTAATTTTTTATCACGCTAGTGTTGCCTAGCAATGTCAGTATAAACCGGAAACTGTTGCCTAGCAATGAAGTTTTAAAACACCTGACTGTTGTTTAGCAATGACATTTTGAACAAGAAACTGTAGCTTAGCAATGCTATCTCCAAATAGGAAACTGTTGCCTAGCAATGTCATCTATAAGGAATAGTTTTTAATCCCTCAATGATCTATAGATACAATGAAAACATCGGTGATATGCTAATGGAAAAACACGGGTTAAATTTCGCTTTAATAGAAAGAATACTGGTGCCTAGCAATGCCATATGAAACCGGGAACTGTTGTATAGCAATGTCATCAACAAGAACTGTTGCTTAGCAATGTCATTTTTAAACACAATATTTTTACATATTATAAACTTTTAAAATATATACTGTTGCGTAGCAATGTCAATTTCAGACACAAAACATTTACCTTTCAATGCATTTTTCAAAGAGAAACTTTTTCCTAGCAATGTAATTTTTAAATACAATTTGGCTGCCTAACAATGTAATTTTTCTATCATGAATGTGTTGCCTAGCAATGCCAGTCTAAACCGGAAACTGTTGCCTAGCAATGAAGTTTTAAAACACCTGACCGTTGCTTAGCAATGACATTTTGAACAAGAAACTGTAGCTTAGCAATGCCATCTCCAAACACGAAACTGTTGCCCAGCAATGTCATCTATAAATTACAGTTTTTTTATCTCTCAATGATCTATACATACAATGAAAATATCGGTGATATGCTAATGGCAAAACACGTGTTGGAAATTTTGCTTTAATAGAAAGAATACTGTTGCCTAGCAATGAGTTTTAAAACACGAAAGTGTTGACCAGCAATGCCATTTTAAACCGGAAGCTGTTGCCTAGCAATGTCATCAAAAAGAACTAATGCTTAGCAATGTTATTTTTAAAAACAATATTGCCACCTATTATAAACTTTTAAAAAATAAACTGTTGCGTAGCAATGTCAATTTCAGACACAAAACTTTTACCTTTCAATGCATTTTTCAAAGTCGAAGCTTTTTCCTAGCAATGTAATTTTTAAAGACAATTTGGCTGCCTAACAATGTAATTTTTCTATCACGAAAGTTTTGCCTAGCCATGCCAGTCTAAACCGGAAACTGTAGCCTAGCAATGAAGTTTCAAAACACCTGACTGTTGCTTAGCAATGACATTTTGAACAAGAAACTGTAGCTTAGCAATGTGATCTCCAATTACAAAGCTGTTGCCTAGCAATGTCATCTATAAAGAATAGTTTTTAATCCCTCAATGATCAATACATACAATGAAAATTTCGGTGATATGCTAATGGCAAAACATGGGTTGTAAATATAGCTTTAATAGAAAGAATACTGTTGCCTAGCAATGCCATATGAAACCGGGAACTGTTGCCTAGCAATGTCATAAAAAAACTATTGCTTAGCAATGTCATTTTTAAACTCAATATTGTTACATATTATAAACTTTTTAAAAATCAACTGTTGCATAGCAATGTCAATTTTGAGACACAAAACTTTTACCTTTCAATGCATTTTTCAAAGAAAAACTTTTTCCTAGCAATGTATTTTTTAAATACAATTTGGCTGCTTAACAATGTAATTTTTCTATCACCCAAGTGTTGCCTATCAATGCCAGTCTAAACCGGAAACTGTTGCCTAGCAATGAAGTTTTAAAACACCTGACTGTTGCTTAGCAATGACATTTTGAAGAAGAAACTGTAGCTACGAAATGCCATCCGCAAACAAGAAACTGTTGCCTAGCAATGTCATCTATAATTAATAGTTTTTTTATCTCTCAGTGACCTATACATACAATGAAAATATCGGTGTTATGCTAATGGCAAAACACGGGTTGTAAATTTTGTTTAATAGAAAGAATACTGTTGCCTAGCAATGAGTTTTAAAACACGAAAGTGTGCCTTGCAATGCCATTTGAAACCGGGAACTGTTGCCTAGCAATGTCATCAAAAAGAACTTTTGTTTAGCAATGTCATTTTTAAACACAATATTGCTACCTATTATAAACTTTTTAAAAATGATACTGTTGCGTAGTAATGTCAATTTCTGACACGAAACCTTTACCTTTCAATGCATTTTTCAAAGTCGCAACTTTTTCCTAGCAATGTAACTTTTAAAGACAATATGGCTGCCTAACAGTTAAATTTTTCTATCACAAAAGTGTTGCCTAGCCATGCCAGTAAAACCGGAAACTGTTGCTTAGCAATGAAGTTTTTAATCACCTGACTGTTCCTTAGCAATGACATTTTGACCAAGAAACTATAGCCTATCAATGCGATCTCCAAACGCGAAACAGTTGCCTAGCAATGTCATCTATAAGGAACAGTTTTTTATCTCTCAATGATCTATACATACAAAGAAAGTATCAGTGATATGCTAATGGTATAACGGGGGTTGTAAATTTTGCTTTATTATAAAGAATACTGTCGCCTAGCAATGAGTTTAATACACGAAAGTGTTGCCTAGCAATGCCATTTTAAACCGGGAACAGTCGCCTAGCAATTTCATCGACAAGAACTGTTGCTAAGCAATGTCATTTTTAAACACAATATTGCTACCTATTATAAACTTATTAAAATTCAACTGTTGCGTAGCAACGTCAATTTCAGACACAAAACTTTTACCTTTCAATGCATTTTTCAAAGAGAAACTTTTTCCAACAATGTATTTTTTAAATACAATTTGGCTGCCTAACATTGTAATTTTTCTATCACAAAAGTTTTGCCTATCCATACCAGTATAACCGGAAACTGTTGCATAGCAATGAAGTTTTTAATCACCTGACTGTTCCTTATCAATGACATTTTGACCAAGAAACTATAGCCTAGCAATGCGATCTTCAAACGCGAAACTGTTGCCTAGCAATGTCATCTATAAGGAACAGTTTTTTATCTCTCAATGATCTATACATACAATGAAAGTATCAGTGATATGCTAATGGTATAACAGGGGTTGTAAATTTTGCTTTATTATAAAGAATACTGTCGCCTAGCAATGAGTTTAAAACACGAAAGTGTTGCCTAGCAATGCCATTTTAAACCGGGAACAGTCGCCTAGCAATATTATCAACAAGAACTGTTGCTAGGCAATGTCATTTTTAAACACAATATTGCTACATATTATAAACTTTTTAAAATTCAACTGTTTCGTAGCAACGTCAATTTCAGACACAAAACGTTTACCTTTCAATGCATTTTTCAAAGAGAAACGTTTTCCTAGCAATGTAATTTTTAAATCCGTTTTGGCTGCCTAACAATGTACTTTTTCTATCACGAAAGTGTTGCCTAGCAATGTCAGTCTAAACCGGAAACTGTTGCCTAGCAATGAAGTTTTAAAACACCTGACTGTTGCTTAGCAATGATATTTTTAACAAGAAACTGTAGCTTAGCAATGCCATCTCCAAACATGAAACGATTGCCTAGCAATGTCATCTATGAGGAATAGTTTTTAATCCCTCAATGATCTATACATACAATGAAAATATCGGTGATATGCTAATGGCAAAACATGGGTTATAAATTTTGCTTTAACAGAAAGAATACTTTTGCCTAGCAATGCCATATGAAACCGGGAACTGTTGCCTAGCAATGTTATCAAAAAGAACTTTAGCTTAGCAATGTCATTTTTAAACACAATATTGCTACCTATTATATACTTTTTTAAAATCAACTGTTGCGGAGCAACGTCAATTTCAGACACAAAACTTTTACCTTTCAATGCATTTTTCAAAGAGAAACTTTTTCCTAGCAATGTAATTTTTAAATACAATTTGGCTGCCTAACAATGTAATTTTTCTATCACGAAACTGTTGCCTAGCAATGTCGTCTATAAATTACAGTTTTTTTATCTCTCAATCATCTATACATATAACGAAAATATCGGTGATATTCTAATGGCAAAACACGGGTTGTAAATTTTGCTTGAATAGAAAGAATACTGTTGCCTAGCAATGAGTTTTAAAACACGAAAGTGTTGCCTAGCAATGCCATTTTAAACCGGAAACTGTTGCCTAGCAATGAAGTTTTAAAACACGTGACTGTTGCTTAGCAATGCTATCTCCAAATAGGAAACTGTTGCCTATCAATGTCATCTATAATAAATAGTTTTTAATCCCTCAATGATCTATAGATACAATGAAAATATCGGTGATATGCTAATGGAAAAACACAGGTTAAATTTCGCTTTAATAGAAAGAATACTGTTGCCTAGCAATGCCATATGAAACCGGGAACTGTTGCCTAGCAATGTCATCAACAAGAACTGTTGCTAAGCAATGTCATTTTTAAACACAATATTGTTACATATTATAAACTTTTAAAATATACACTGTTGCGTAGCAATGTCAATTTCAGACACAAAACATTTACCTTTCAATGCATTTTTCAAAGAGAAACGTTTTCCTAGCAATGTAATTTTTAAATACAATTTGGCTGCCTAACAATGTAATTTTTCTATCATGAAAGTGTTGCCTAGCAATGCCAGTCTAAACCGGAAACTGTTGCCTAGCAATGAAGTTTTAAAACACCTGACCGTTGCTTAGCAATGGCATTTTGAACAAGAAACTGTAGCTTAGCAATGCCATCTCCAAACACGAAACTGTTGCCTAGCAATGTCGTCTATAAATTACAGTTTTTTTATCTCTCAATCATCTATACATACAATGAAAATATCGGTGATATGCTAATGGCAAAACATGGGTTGTAAATATAGCTTTAATAGAAAGAATACTGTTGCCTAGCAATGAGTTTTAAAACACGAAAGTGTTGCCTAACAATGCCATTTTAAATCGGAAACTGTTGCCTAGCAATGTCATCTATAAGGAACAGTTTTTTATCTCTCAATGATCTATACATACAATGAAAGTATCAGTGATATGCTAATGGTATAACAGGGGTTGTAAATTTTGCTTTATTATAAAGAATACTGTCGCCTAGCAATGAGTTTAATACACGAAAGTGTTGCCTAGCAATGCCATTTTAAACCGGGAACTGTCGCCTAGCAATATCATCGACAAGAACTGTTGCTAAGCAATGTCATTTTTAAACACAATATTGCTACCTATTATAAACTTTTTTTAAATCAACTGTTTCGTAGCAACGTCAATTTCAGACACAAAACTTTTACCTTTCAATGCATTTTTCAAAGATAAACTTTTTTCTAGCAATGTAATTTTTAAATACAATTTGGCTGCCTAACAATGTAATTTTTTATCACGCTAGTGTTGCCTAGCAATGTCAGTATAAACCGGAAACTGTTGCCTAGCAATGAAGTTTTAAAACACCTGACTGTTGTTTAGCAATGACATTTTGAACAAGAAACTGTAGCTTAGCAATGCTATCTCCAAATAGGAAACTGTTGCCTAGCAATGTCATCTATAAGGAATAGTTTTTAATCCCTCAATGATCTATAGATACAATGAAAACATCGGTGATATGCTAATGGAAAAACACGGGTTAAATTTCGCTTTAATAGAAAGAATACTGGTGCCTAGCAATGCCATATGAAACCGGGAACTGTTGTATAGCAATGTCATCAACAAGAATTGTTGCTTAGCAATGTCATTTTTAAACACAATATTTTTACATATTATAAACTTTTAAAATATATACTGTTGCGTAGCAATGTCAATTTCAGACACAAAACATTTACCTTTCAATGCATTTTTCAAAGAGAAACTTTTTCCTAGCAATGTAATTTTTAAATACAATTTGGCTGCCTAACAATGTAATTTTTCTATCATGAATGTGTTGCCTAGCAATGCCAGTCTAAACCGGAAACTGTTGCCTAGCAATGAAGTTTTAAAACACCTGACCGTTGCTTAGCAATGACATTTTGAACAAGAAACTGTAGCTTAGCAATGCCATCTCCAAACACGAAACTGTTGCCCAGCAATGTCATCTATAAATTACAGTTTTTTTATCTCTCAATGATCTATACATACAATGAAAATATCGGTGATATGCTAATGGCAGAACACGGGTTGGAAATTTTGCTTTAATAGAAAGAATACTGTTGCCTAGCAATGAGTTTTAAAACACGAAAGTGTTGACCAGCAATGCCATTTTAAACCGGAAGCTGTTGCCTAGCAATGTCATCAAAAAGAACTATTCCTCTCTCAATGTTATTTTTAAAAACAATATTGCCACCTATTATAAACTTTTAAAAAATAAACTGTTGCGTAGCAATGTCAATTTCAGACACAAAACTTTTACCTTTCAATGCATTTTTCAAAGTCGAAGCTTTTTCCTAGCAATGTAATTTTTAAAGACAATTTGGCTGCCTAACAATGTAATTTTTCTATCACGAAAGTTTTGCCTAGCCATGCCAGTCTAAACCGGAAACTGTAGCCTAGCAATGAAGTTTCAAAACACCTGACTGTTGCTTAGCAATGACATTTTGAACAAGAAACTGTAGCTTAGCAATGTGATCTCCAATTACAAAGCTGTTGCCTAGCAATGTCATCTATAAAGAATAGTTTTTAATCCCTCAATGATCAATACATACAATGAAAATTTCGGTGATATGCTAATGGCAAAACATGGGTTGTAAATATAGCTTTAATAGAAAGAATACTGTTGCCTAGCAATGCCATATGAAACCGGGAACTGTTGCCTAGCAATGTCATAAAAAAAACTATTGCTTAGCAATGTCATTTTTAAACTCAATATTGTTACATATTATAAACTTTTTAAAAATCAACTGTTGCATAGCAATGTCAATTTTGAGACACAAAACTTTTACCTTTCAATGCATTTTTCAAAGAAAAACTTTTTCCTAGCAATGTATTTTTTAAATACAATTTGGCTGCTTAACAATGTAATTTTTCTATCACCCAAGTGTTGCCTATCAATGCCAGTCTAAACCGGAAACTGTTGCCTAGCAATGAAGTTTTAAAACACCTGACTGTTGCTTAGCAATGACATTTTGAAGAAGAAACTGTAGCTACGAAATGCCATCCGCAAACAAGAAACTGTTGCCTAGCAATGTCATCTATAATTAATAGTTTTTTTATCTCTCAGTGACCTATACATACAATGAAAATATCGGTGTTATGCTAATGGCAAAACACGGGTTGTAAATTTTGTTTAATAGAAAGAATACTGTTGCCTAGCAATGAGTTTTAAAACACGAAAGTGTGCCTTGCAATGCCATTTGAAACCGGGAACTGTTGCCTAGCAATGTCATCAAAAAGAACTTTTGTTTAGCAATGTCATTTTTAAACACAATATTGCTACCTATTATAAACTTTTTAAAAATGATACTGTTGCGTAGCAATGTCAATTTCTGACACGAAACCTTTACCTTTCAATGCATTTTTCAAAGTCGCAACTTTTTCCTAGCAATGTAACTTTTAAAGACAATATGGCTGCCTAACAGTTAAATTTTTCTATCACAAAAGTGTTGCCTAGCCATGCCAGTAAAACCGGAAACTGTTGCTTAGCAATGAAGTTTTTAATCACCTGACTGTTCCTTAGCAATGACATTTTGACCAAGAAACTATAGCCTATCAATGCGATCTCCAAACGCGAAACAGTTGCCTAGCAATGTCATCTATAAGGAACAGTTTTTTATCTCTCAATGATCTATACATACAAAGAAAGTATCAGTGATATGCTAATGGTATAACGGGGGTTGTAAATTTTGCTTTATTATAAAGAATACTGTCGCCTAGCAATGAGTTTAATACACGAAAGTGTTGCCTAGCAATGCCATTTTTAACCGGGAACAGTCGCCTAGCAATTTCATCGACAAGAACTGTTGCTAAGCAATGTCATTTTTAAACACAATATTGCTACCTATTATAAACTTATTAAAATTCAACTGTTGCGTAGCAACGTCAATTTCAGACACAAAACTTTTACCTTTCAATGCATTTTTCAAAGAGAAACTTTTTCCTAGCAATGTATTTTTTAAATACAATTTGGCTGCCTAACATTGTAATTTTTCTATCACAAAAGTTTTGCCTATCCATACCAGTATAACCGGAAACTGTTGCATAGCAATGAAGTTTTTAATCACCTGACTGTTCCTTATCAATGACATTTTGACCAAGAAACTATAGCCTAGCAATGCGATCTTCAAACGCGAAACTGTTGCCTAGCAATGTCATCTATAAGGAACAGTTTTTTATCTCTCAATGATCTATACATACAATGAAAGTATCAGTGATATGCTAATGGTATAACAGGGGTTGTAAATTTTGCTTTATTATAAAGAATACTGTCGCCTAGCAATGAGTTTAAAACACGAAAGTGTTGCCTAGCAATGCCATTTTAAACCGGGAACAGTCGCCTAGCAATATTATCAACAAGAACTGTTGCTAGGCAATGTCATTTTTAAACACAATATTGCTACATATTATAAACTTTTTAAAATTCAACTGTTTCGTAGCAACGTCAATTTCAGACACAAAACGTTTACCTTTCAATGCATTTTTCAAAGAGAAACGTTTTCCTAGCAATGTAATTTTTAAATCCGTTTTGGCTGCCTAACAATGTACTTTTTCTATCACGAAAGTGTTGCCTAGCAATGTCAGTCTAAACCGGAAGCTGTTGCCTAGCAATGAAGTTTTAAAACACGTGACTGTTGCTTAGCAATGATATTTTTAACAAGAAACTGTAGCTTAGCAATGCCATCTCCAAACATGAAACGATTGCCTAGCAATGTCATCTATAAGGAATAGTTTTTAATCCCTCAATGATCTATACACACAATGAAAATATCGGTGATATGCTAATGGCAAAACATGGGTTATAAATTTTGCTTTAACAGAAAGAATACTTTTGCCTAGCAATGCCATATGAAACCGGGAACTGTTGCCTAGCAATGTCATCAACAAGAACTGTTGCTTAGCAATGTCATTTTTAAACACAATATTGTTACCTATTATAAACTTTTTAAAAATCAACTGTCGCATAGCAATGTCAATTTCAGACACAAAACTTTTACCTTTCAATGCATTTCTCAAAGAGAAAATTTTTCCTAGCAATGTAATTTTTAAATACAGTTTGGGTGCCTAACAATTAAATTTTTCTATCACAAAAGTGTTGCCTAGCCATGCCAGTAAAACCGGAAACTGTTGCTTAGCAATGAAGTTTTTAATCACCTGACTGTTCCTTAGCAATGACATTTTGACCAAGAAAATATAGCTTAGTAATGCGATCTCCAAACGCGAAACAGTTGCCTAGCAATGTCATCTATAAGGAACAGTTTTTTATCTCTCAATGATCTATACATACAAAGAAAGTATCAGTGATATGCTAATGGTATAACAGGGGTTGTAAATTTTGCTTTATTATAAAGAATACTGTCGCCTAGCAATGAGTTTAATACACGAAAGTGTTGCCTAGCAATGCCATTTTAAACCGGGAACTGTCGCCTAGCAATATCATCGACAAGAACTGTTGCTAAGCAATGTCATTTTTAAACACAATATTGCTACATATTATAAACTTTTTTTAAATCAACTGTTTCGTAGCAACGTCAATTTCAGACACAAAACTTTTACCTTTCAATGCATTTTTCAAAGAGAAACTTTTTTCTAGCAATGTAATTTTTAAATACAATTTGGCTGCCTAACAATGTAATTTTTTTATCACGCTAGTGTTGCCTAGCAATGTCAGTATAAACCGGAAACTGTTGCCTAGCAATGAAGTTTTAAAACACCTGACTGTTGTTTAGCAATGACATTTTGAACAAGAAACTGTAGCTTAGCAATGCTATCTCCAAATAGGAAACTGTTGCCTAGCAATGTCATCTATAAGGAATAGTTTTTAATCCCTCAATGATCTATAGATACAATGAAAACATCGGTGATATGCTAATGGAAAAACACGGGTTAAATTTCGCTTTAATAGAAAGAATACTGTTGCCTAGCAATGCCATATGAAACCGGGAACTGTTGTATAGCAATGTCATCAACAAGAACTGTTGCTTAGCAATGTCATTTTTAAACACAATATTTTTACATATTATAAACTTTTAAAATATATACTGTTGCGTAGCAATGTCAATTTCAGACACAAAACATTTACCTTTCAATGCATTTTTCAAAGAGAAACTTTTTCCTAGCAATGTAATTTTTAAATACAATTTGGCTGCCTAACAATGTAATTTTTCTATCATGAAAGTGTTGCCTAGCAATGCCAGTCTAAACCGGAAACTGTTGCCTAGCAATGAAGTTTTAAAACACCTGACCGTTGCTTAGCAATGACATTTTGAACAAGAAACTGTAGCTTAGCAATGCCATCTCCAAACACGAAACTGTTGCCCAGCAATGTCATCTATAAATTACAGTTTTTTTATCTCTCAATGATCTATACATACAATGAAAATATCGGTGATATGCTAATGGCAAAACACGGGTTGGAAATTTTGCTTTAATAGAAAGAATACTGTTGCCTAGCAATGAGTTTTAAAACACGAAAGTGATGACCAGCAATGCCATTTTAAACCTGAAGCTGTTGCCTAGCAATGTCATCAAAAAGAACTATTGCTTAGCAATGTTATTTTTAAAAACGTTATTGTCACCTATTATAAACTTTTAAAAAATAAACTGTTGCGTAGCAATGTCAATTTCAGACACAAAACATTTACCTTTCAATGCATTTTTCAAAGTCGAAGCTTTTTCCTAGCAATGTAATTTTTAAAGACAATTTGGCTGCCTAACAATGTAATTTTTCTATCACGAAAGTTTTGCCTAGCCATGCCAGTCTAAACCGGAAACTGTAGCCTAGCAATGAAGTTCCAAAACACCTGACTGTTGCTTAGCAATGACATTTTGAACAAGAAACTGTAGCTTAGCAATGTGATCTCCAATTACAAAGCTGTTGCCTAGCAATGTCATCTATAAAGAATAGTTTTTAATCCCTCAATGATCAATACATACAATGAAAATTTCGGTGATATGCTAATGGCAAAACATGGGTTGTAAATATAGCTTTAATAGAAAGAATACTGTTGCCTAGCAATGAGTTTTAAAACACGAAAGTGTTGCCTAGCAATGCCATTTTAAACCGGAAACTGTTGCCTAGCAATGAAGTTTTAAAACACCTGACCGTTGCTTAGCAATGACATTTTGAACAAGAAACTGTAGCTTAGCAATCCATCTCCAAACACGAAACTGTTGCTTAGCAATGTCATCTATAAATAATAGTTTTCTTATCTCGAAAGGATCTATACATACAATGAAAATATCGGAGATATGCTAATGGCTAAACACGGGTTGTAAAGTTTGCTTTAAAAGAAAGAATACTGTTGCCTAGCAATGCGTTTTAAAACACGAAATTGTTGCCTAGCAATGCCATTTTAAACCGGAAACTGTTGCCTAGCAATGTTATCAAAAAGAACTTTAGCTTAGCAATGTCATTTTTAAACACAATATTGCTACCTATTATATACTTTTTTAAAATCAACTGTTGCGTAGCAACGTCAATTTCAGACACAAAACTTTTACCTTTCAATGCATTTTTCAAAGAGAAACTTTTTCCTAGCAATGTAATTTTTAAATACAATTTGGCTGCCTAACAATGTAATTTTTCTATCACGAAACTGTAGCCTAGCAATGTCGTCTATAAATTACAGTTTTTTTATCTCTCAATCATCTATACATATAACGAAAATATCGGTGATATTCTAATGGCGAAACACGGGTTGTAAATTTTGCTTGAATAGAAAGAATACTGTTGCCTAGCAATGAGTTTTAAAACACGAAAGTGTTGCCTAGCAATGCCATTTTAAACCGGAAACTGTTGCCTAGCAATGAAGTTTTAAAACACGTGACTGTTGCTTAGCAATGCTATCTCCAAATAGGAAACTGTTGCCTATCAATGTCATCTATAATAAATAGTTTTTAATCCCTCAATGATCTATAGATACAATGAAAATATCGGTGATATGCTAATGGAAAAACACAGGTTAAATTTCGCTTTAATAGAAAGAATACTGTTGCCTAGCAATGCCATATGAAACCGGGAACTGTTGCCTAGCAATGTCATCAACAAGAACTGTTGCTAAGCAATATCATTTTTAAACACAATATTGTTACATATTATAAACTTTTAAAATATACACTGTTGCGTAGCAATGTCAATTTCAGACACAAAACATTTACCTTTCAATGCATTTTTCAAAGAGAAACGTTTTCCTAGCAATGTAATTTTTAAATACAATTTGGCTGCCTAACAATGTAATTTTTCTATCATGAAAGTGTTGCCTAGCAATGCCAGTCTAAACCGGAAACTGTTGCCTAGCAATGAAGTTTTAAAACACCTGACCGTTGCTTAGCAATGGCATTTTGAACAAGAAACTGTAGCTTAGCAATGCCATCTCCAAACACGAAACTGTTGCCTAGCAATGTCGTCTATAAATTACAGTTTTTTTATCTCTCAATCATCTATACATACAATGAAAATATCGGTGATATGCTAATGGCAAAACATGGGTTGTAAATATAGCTTTAATAGAAAGAATACTGTTGCCTAGCAATGAGTTTTAAAACACGAAAGTGTTGCCTAACAATGCCATTTTAAACCGGGAACAGTCGCCTAGCAATATTATCAACAAGAACTGTTGCTAGGCAATGTCATTTTTAAACACAATATTGCTACCTATTATAAACTTTTTAAAATTCAACTGTTTCGTAGCAACGTCAATTTCAGACACAAAACGTTTACCTTTCAATGCATTTTTCAAAGAGAAACTTTTTCCTAGCAATGTAATTTTTAAATCCGTTTTGGCTGCCTAACAATGTACTTTTTCTATCACGAAAGTGTTGCCTAGCAATGTCAGTCTAAACCGGAAACTGTTGCCTAGCAATGAAGTTTTAAAACACCTGACTGTTGCTTAGCAATGATATTTTGAACAAGAAACTGTAGCTTAGCAATGCCATCTCCAAACATGAAACGATTGCCTAGCAATGTCATCTATAAGGAATAGTTTTTAATCCCTCAATGATCTATACATACAATGAAAATATCGGTGATATGCTAATGGCAAAACATGGGTTATAAATTTTGCTTTAACAGAAAGAATACTGTTGCCTAGCAATGCCATATGAAACCGGGAACTGTTGCCTAGCAATGTCATCAACAAGAACTGTTGCTTAGCAATGTCATTTTTAAACACAATATTGTTACCTATTATAAACTTTTTAAAAATCAACTGTCGCATAGCAATGTCAATTTCAGACACAAAACTTTTACCTTTCAATGCATGTTTCAAAGAGAAACTTTTTCCTAGAAATGTAATTTTTAAATACAATTTGGCTGCCTAACAATTTAATTTTTCTATCATCCAACTGTTGCCTAGCAATGCCAGTCTAAACCGGAAACTGTTGAAAGCAATGAAGTTTTAAAACACCTGACTGTTGCTTAGCAATGACATTTTGAACAAGAAACTTTAGCTAAGCAATGCCATCTACAAACAAGAAACTGTTGCCTAGCAATGTCATCTATACATAATAGTTTCTTTTATCTCTCAATGATCTATACATACAATGAAAATATCGGTGATATGCTAATGGCAAAACACGGGTTGTAATTTTGCTTTAATAGAAAGAAAACTGTTGCCTAGCAATGAGTTTTAAAACACGAAAGTGTTGCCTAGCAATGCCATTTGAAACCGGAAACAGTCGCCAAGCAATATCATCAACAAGAACTGTTGCTAAGCAATGTCATTTTTAAACACAATATTGCTACCTATTATAAACTTTTTTAAAATCAACTGTTTCGTAGCAACGTCAATTTCAGACACAAAACTTTTACCTTTCAATGCATTTCTCAAAGAGAAAATTTTTCCTAGCAATGTAATTTTTAAATACAGTTTGGGTGCCTAACAATTAAATTTTTCTATCACAAAAGTGTTGCCTAGCCATGCCAGTAAAACCGGAAACTGTTGCTTAGCAATGAAGTTTTTAATCACCTGACTGTTCCTTAGCAATGACATTTTGACCAAGAAAATATAGCTAAGTAATGCGATCTCCAAACGCGAAACAGTTGCCTAGCAATGTCATCTATAAGGAACAGTTTTTTATCTCTCAATGATCTATACATACAAAGAAAGTATCAGTGATATGCTAATGGTATAACAGGGGTTGTAAATTTTGCTTTATTATAAAGAATACTGTCGCCTAGCAATGAGTTTAATACACGAAAGTGTTGCCTAGCAATGCCATTTTAAACCGGGAACTGTCGCCTAGCAATATCATCGACAAGAACTGTTGCTAAGCAATGTCATTTTTAAACACAATATTGCTACCTATTATAAACTTTTTTTAAATCAACTGTTTCGTAGCAACGTCAATTTCAGACACAAAACTTTTACCTTTCAATGCATTTTTCAAAGAGAAACTTTTTTCTAGCAATGTAATTTTTAAATACAATTTGGCTGCCTAACAATGTAATTTTTTTATCACGCTAGTGTTGCCTAGCAATGTCAGTATAAACCGGAAACTGTTGCCTAGCAATGAAGTTTTAAAACACCTGACTGTTGTTTAGCAATGACATTTTGAACAAGAAACTGTAGCTTAGCAATGCTATCTCCAAATAGGAAACTGTTGCCTAGCAATGTCATCTATAAGGAATAGTTTTTAATCCCTCAATGATCTATAGATACAATGAAAACATCGGTGATATGCTAATGGAAAAACACGGGTTAAATTTCGCTTTAATAGAAAGAATACTGTTGCCTAGCAATGCCATATGAAACCGGGAACTGTTGTATAGCAATGTCATCAACAAGAACTGTTGCTTAGCAATGTCATTTTTAAACACAATATTTTTACATATTATAAACTTTTAAAATATATACTGTTGCGTAGCAATGTCAATTTCAGACACAAAACATTTACCTTTCAATGCATTTTTCAAAGAGAAACTTTTTCCTAGCAATGTAATTTTTAAATACAATTTGGCTGCCTAACAATGTAATTTTTCTATCATGAAAGTGTTGCCTAGCAATGCCAGTCTAAACCGGAAACTGTTGCCTAGCAATGAAGTTTTAAAACACCTGACCGTTGCTTAGCAATGACATTTTGAACAAGAAACTGTAGCTTAGCAATGCCATTTCCAAACACGAAACTGTTGCCCAGCAATGTCATCTATAAATTACAGTTTTTTTATCTCTCAATGATCTATACATACAATGAAAATATCGGTGATATGCTAATGGCAAAACACGGGTTGGAAATTTTGCTTTAATAGAAAGAATACTGTTGCCTAGCAATGAGTTTTAAAACACGAAAGTGTTGACCAGCAATGCCATTTTAAACCGGAAGCTGTTGCCTAGCAATGTCATCAAAAAGAACTATTGCTTAGCAATGTTATTTTTAAAAACGTTATTGTCACCTATTATAAACTTTTAAAAAATAAACTGTTGCGTAGCAATGTCAATTTCAGACACAAAACTTTTACCTTTCAATGCATTTTTCAAAGTCGAAGCTTTTTCCTAGCAATGTAATTTTTAAAGACAATTTGGCTGCCTAACAATGTAATTTTTCTATCACGAAAGTTTTGCCTAGCCATGCCAGTCTAAACCGGAAACTGTAGCCTAGCAATGAAGTTTCAAAACACCTGACTGTTGCTTAGCAATGACATTTTGAACAAGAAACTGTAGCTTAGCAATGTGATCTCCAATTACAAAGCTGTTGCCTAGCAATGTCATCTATAAAGAATAGTTTTTAATCCCTCAATGATCAATACATACAATGAAAATTTCGGTGATATGCTAATGGCAAAACATGGGTTGTAAATATAGCTTTAATAGAAAGAATACTGTTGCCTAGCAATGAGTTTTAAAACACGAAAGTGTTGCCTAGCAATGCCATTTTAAACCGGAAACTGTTGCCTAGCAATGAAGTTTTAAAACAACTGACCGTTGCTTAGCAATGACATTTTGAACAAGAAACTGTAGCTTAGCAATGCCATCTCCAAACACGAAACTGTTGCCTAGCAATGTCAACTATAAATTACAGTTTTTTTATCTCTCAATGATCTATACATACAATGAAAATATCGGTGATATGCTAATGGCAAAACACGGGTTGTAAAGTTTGCTTTAAAAGAAAGAATACTGTTGCCTAGCAATGCGTTTTAAAACACGAAATTATTGCCTAGCAATGCCATTTTAAACCGGAAACTGTTGCCTAGCAATGTTATCAAAAAGAACTTTAGCTTAGCAATGTCATTTTTAAACACAATATTGCTACCTATTATAAACTTTTTTAAAATCAACTGTTGCGTAGCAACGTCAATTTCAGACACAAAACTTTTACCTTTCAATGCATTTTTCATAGAGAAACTTTTTCCTAGCAATGTAATTTTTAAATACAATTTGGCTGCCTAACAATGTAATTTTTCTATCACGAAACTGTTGCCTAGCAATGTCGTCTATAAATTACAGTTTTTTTATCTCTCAATCATCTATACATATAACGAAAATATCGGTGATATTCTAATGGCAAAACACGGGTTGTAAATTTTGCTTGAATAGAAAGAATACTGTTGCCTAGCAATGAGTTTTAAAACACGAAAGTGTTGCCTAGCAATGCCATTTTAAACCGGAAACTGTTGCCTAGCAATGAAGTTTTAAAACACCTGACTGTTGCTTAGCAATGCTATCTCCAAATAGGAAACTGTTGCCTATCAATGTCATCTATAATAAATAGTTTTTAATCCCTCAATGATCTATAGATACAATGAAAATATCGGTGTAATGCTAATGGAAAAACACAGGTTAAATTTTGCTTTAATAGAAAGAATACTGTTGCCTAGCAATGCCATATGAAACCGGGAACTGTTGCCTAGCAATGTCATCAACAAGAACTGTTGCTAAGCAATGTCATTTTTAAACACAATATTGTTACATATTATAAACTTTTAAAATATACACTGTTGCGTAGCAATGTCAATTTCAGACACAAAACATTTACCTTTCAATGCATTTTTCAAAGAGAAACGTTTTCCTAGCAATGTAATTTTTAAATACAATTTGGCTGCCTAACAATGTAATTTTTCTATCATGAAAGTGTTGCCTAGCAATGCCAGTCTAAACCGGAAACTGTTGCCTAGCAATGAAGTTTTAAAACACCTGACCGTTGCTTAGCAATGGCATTTTGAACAAGAAACTGTAGCTTAGCAATGCCATCTCCAAACACGAAACTGTTGCCTAGCAATGTCGTCTATAAATTACAGTTTTTTTATCTCTCAATCATCTATACATACAATGAAAATATCGGTGATATGCTAATGGCAAAACATGGGTTGTAAATATAGCTTTAATAGAAAGAATACTGTTGCCTAGCAATGAGTTTTAAAACACGAAACTGTTGCCTAACAATGCCATTTTAAACCGGAAACTGTTGCCTAGCAATGTCATTAAAAAAAACTGTTGCTAAGCAATGTCATTTTTAAACACAATATTGTTATATATTATAAACTTTTTAAAAATCAACTGTTGCATATCAATGTCAATTTTGAGACACATAACTTTTACCTTTCAATGCACTTTTCAAAGAGAAACTTTTTTCTAGCAATGTAATTTTAAAGACAATATGGCTGCCTAACAATTAAATTTTTCTATCACAAAAGTGTTGCCTAGCCATGCCAGTAAAACCGGAAACTGTTGCTTAGCAATGAAGATTTTAATCACGTGACTGTTGCTGAGCAATGACATTTTGAACAAAAAACTGTAGCTTAGCAATGCCATCTCCAAATACGAAACTGTTGCCTAGCAATGTCATCTATAAGGAATAGTTTTTAATCCCTCAATGATCTATACATACAATGAAAATATCGGTGATATGCTAATGGCAAAACATGGGTTGTAAATTTTGATTTAATAGAAAGAATACTGTTGCCTAGCAATGAGCTTTAAAACACGAAAGTGTTGCCTAGTAATGCCATTTGAAACCGGGAACTGTCGCCTAGCAATGTCATCAACAAGAACTGTTGCTTAGCAATGTCATTTTCAAACACAATATTGCTACCTATTATAAACTTTTTAAAAATCAACTGTTGCGTAGCTACGTCAATTTCTGACACGATACCTTTACATTTCAATGCATTTTTCAAAGAGAAACTTTTTCCTAGCAATGTAACTTTTAAAGACAATTTGGCTGCCGAACAATTAAATTTTTCTATCACAAAAGTGTTGCCTACCCATGCCAGTATAACCGGAAACTGTTACTTAGCAATGAAGATTTTAATCACCTGACTGTTGCTTACCAATGACATTTTGAGCTTAGCAATGCCATCTGCAAATACGAAACTTTTGCCCTGCAGTGCCATCTATAAGGAACAGTTTTTTATCTCTCAATGATCTATACATACAATGAAAGTATCAGTGATATGCTAATGGTATAACAGGGGTTGTAAATTTTGCTTTAATAGAAAGAATACTGTTGCATAGCAATGAGTTTAAAACACGAAAGTGTTGCCTAGCAATGTCATTTTAAACCGGGAACTGTTGCCTAGCAATGTCATCAAAAAGAACTGTTGCTTAGCAATGTCATCTTTAAACACAATATTGCTACCTATTAAAAGCTTTTAAAAAAAGATACTGTTGTGTAGGATTGTCAATTTCTGAGACGAAACCTTTACCTTTCAATGCATTTTTCAAAGAGAAACTTTTTCCTTGCAATGTAATTTTTAAATACAATTTGGCTGCCTAACAATGTAATTTTTCTATCACGAAAGTGATGCCTAGCAATGTCAGTCTAAACCGGAAACTGTTGCCTAGCAATGAAGTTTTAAAACACCTGACCGTTGCTTAGCAATGACATTTTGAACAAGAAACAGTAGCTTAGCAATGCCATCTCCAAACACGAAACTGTTGCCTAGCAATGTCATCTATAAATTACAGTTTTTTTATCTCTCAATCATCTATACATACAATGAAAATATCGGTGATATTCTAATGGCAAAACAAGGGTTGTAAATTTTGCTTTCAGTTGCCTAGCAATGAGTTTTAAAACACGAAAGTGTTGCCTAGCAATGCCATTTTAAACCGGAAACTGTTGCCTAGCAATGTCATCAAAAAGAACTGTTGCTTAGCAATGTCATTTTTAAACACAATATTGCTACCTATTATAAACTTATTAAAATTCAACTGTTGCATAGCAACGTCAATTTCAGACACTAAACGGTTACCTTTCAATGCATTTTTCAAAGAGAAACTTTTTCCTAGCAATGTAATTTTTAAAGACAATTTGGCTGCCTAACAATGTAATTTTTCTATCACGAAAGTTTTGCCTAGCCATGCCAGTCTAAACCGGAAACTGTAGCCTAGCAATGAAGTTTCAAAACGCCTGACTGTTGCTTAGCAATGACATTTTGAACAAGAAACTGTAGCTTAGCAATGTGATCTCCAATTACAAAGCTGTTGCCTAGCAATGTCATCTATAAAGAATACTTTTTAATCCCTCAATGATCAATACATACAATGAAAATTTCGGTGATATGCTAATGGCAAAACATGGGTTGTAAATATAGCTTTAATAGAAAGAATACTGTTGCCTAGCAATGAGTTTTAAAACACGAAAGTGTTGCCTAGCAATGTCATTTTAAACCGGAAACTGTTGCCTAGCAATGTCATCAACAAGAACTGTTGCTTAGCAATGTCATTATTAAACACAATATTGTTACATATTATAAAATTTTAAAATATACACTGTTGCGTATCAATGTCAATTTCAGACACAAAACATTTACCTTTCAATGCATTTTTCAAAGAGAAACGTTTTCCTAGCACTGTAATTTTTAAATACAATTTGGCTGACTAACAATGTAATTTTTCTATCATGAAAGTGTTGCCTAGCAATGCCAGTCTAAACCGGAAACTGTTGCCTAGCAATGAAGTTTTAAAACACCTGACCGTTGCTTAGCAATGACATTTTGAACAAGAAACTGTAGCTTAGCAATGCCATCTCCAAACACGAAACTGTTGCCTGGCAATGTCAACTATAAATTACAGTTTTTTTATCTCTCAATGATCTATACATACAATGAAAATATCGGTGATATGCTAATGGCAAAACACGGGTTGTAAATTTTGTTTTAATAGAAAGAATACTGTTGCCTAGCAATGAGTTTTAAAACACGAAAGTGTTGCCCAGCAATTCCATTTTAAACCGGAAGCTGTTGCCTAGCAATGTCATCAAAAAGAACTTTTGTTTAGCAATATCATTTTTAACACAATATTGCTACCTATTATAATCTTTTAAAAAAAGATACTGTTGCGTAGCAATGTCAATTTCAGACTCAAAACTTTTACCTTTCAATGAATTTTCAAAGATAAACTTTTTCCTAGCAATGTAATTTGTAAACACAATTTGGCTGCCCAACAATGTAATTTTTCTATCACCCAAGTGTTGCCCATCAATGCCAGTCTAAACCGAAAACTCTTGCCTAGCTATGAAGTTTTAAAACACCTGACTGTTGCTTAGCAATGACATTTTGAACAAGAAACTGTAACTTAGCAAATCCATCTCCAAACACGAAACTGTTGCTTAGCAATGTCATCTATAAATAATAGTTTTCTTATCTCGAAAGGATCTATACATACAATGAAAATATCGGAGATATGCTAATGGCAAATCACGGGTTGTAAAGTTTGCTTTAAAAGAAAGAATACTGTTGCCTAGCAATGCGTTTTAAAACACGAAATTGTTGCCTAACAATGCCATTTTAAACCGTAAACTGTTGCCTTGCAATGTCATCAAAAAGAACTGTTGCTTAGAAATGTCATTTTCAAACACAATATTGCTACCTATTATAAACTTTTTAAAAATCAACTGTTGCGTAGCAACGTCAGTTTCTGACACGATACCTTTACATTTCAATGCATTTTTCAAAGAGAAACTTTTTCCTAGCAATGTAACTTTTAAAGACAATTTGGCTGCCGAACAATTAAATTTTTCTATCACAAAAGTGTTGCCTACCCATGCCAGTATAACCGGAAACTGTTACTTAGCAATGAAGATTTTAATCACCTGACTGTTGCTTACCAATGACATTTTGAGCAAGAAACTGTAGCTTAGCAATGCCATCTGCAAATACGAAACTTTTGCCCTGCAGTGCCATCTATAAGGAACAGTTTTTTATCTCTCAATGATCTATACATACAATGAAAGTTTCAGTGATATGCTAATGGTATAACAGGGGTTGTAAATTTTGCTTTAATAGAAAGAATACTGTTGCATAGCAATGAGTTTAAAACACGAAAGTGTTGCCTAGCAATGTCATTTTAAACCGGGAACTGTTGCCTAGCAATGTCATCAAAAAGAACTGTTGCTTAGCAATGTCATCTTTAAACACAATATTGCTACCTATTAAAAGCTTTTAAAAAAAGATACTGTTGTGTAGCATTGTCAATTTCTGAGACGAAACCTTTACCTTTCAATGCATTTTTCAAAGAGAAACTTTTTCCTTGCAATGTAATTTTTAAATACAATTTGGCTGCCTAACAATGTAATTTTTCTATCACGAAAGTGATGCCTAGCAATGTCAGTCTAAACCGGAAACTGTTGCCTAGCAATGAAGTTTTAAAACACCTGACCGTTGCTTAGCAATGACATTTTGAACAAGAAACTGTAGCTTAGCAATGCCATCTCCAAACACGAAACTGTTGCCTAGCAATGTCATCTATAAATTACAGTTTTTTTATCTCTCAATCATCTATACATACAATGAAAATATCGGTGATATTCTAATGGCAAAACAAGGATTGTAAATTTTGCTTTTAGTTGCCTAGCAATGAGTTTTAAAACACGAAAGTGTTGCCTAGCAATGCCATTTTAAACCGGAAACTGTTGCCTAGCAATGTCATCAAAAAGAACTGTTGCTTAGCAATGTCATTTTTAAACACAATATTGCTACCTATTATAAACTTTTTAAAAATGATACTGTTGCGTAGCAATGTCAATTTCTGACACGAAACCTGTACCTTTCAATGCATTTTTCAAAGTCGCAACTTTTTCCTAGCAATGTAACTTTTAAAGACAATATGGCTGCCTAACAGTTAAATTTTTCTATCACAAAAGTGTTGCCTAGCCATGCCAGTAAAACCGGAAACTGTTGCTTAGCAATGAAGTTTTTAATCACCTGACTGTTCCTTAGCAATGACATTTTGACCAAGAAACTATAGCCTATCAATGCGATCTCCAAACGCGAAACAGTTGCCTAGCAATGTCATCTATAAGGAACAGTTTTTTATCTCTCAATGATCTATACATACAAAGAAAGTATCAGTGATATGCTAATGGTATAACGGGGGTTGTAAATTTTGCTTTATTATAAAGAATACTGTCGCCTAGCAATGAGTTTAATACACGAAAGTGTTGCCTAGCAATGCCATTTTAAACCGGGAACAGTCGCCTAGCAATTTCATCGACAAGAACTGTTGCTAAGCAATGTCATTTTTAAACACAATATTGCTACCTATTATAAACATATTAAAATTCAACTGTTGCGTAGCAACGTCAATTTCAGACACAAAACTTTTACCTTTCAATGCATTTTTCAAAGAGAAACTTTTTCCTAGCAATGTATTTTTTAAATACAATTTGGCTGCCTAACATTGTAATTTTTCTATCACAAAAGTTTTGCCTATCCATACCAGTATAACCGGAAACTGTTGCATAGCAATGAAGTTTTTAATCACCTGACTGTTCCTTATCAATGACATTTTGACCAAGAAACTATAGCCTAGCAATGCCATCTTCAAACGCGAAACTGTTGCCTAGCAATGTCATCTATAAGGAACAGTTTTTTATCTCTCAATGATCTATACATACAATGAAAGTATCAGTGATATGCTAATGGTATAACAGGGGTTGTAAATTTTGCTTTATTATAAAGAATACTGTCGCCTAGCAATGAGTTTAAAACACGAAAGTGTTGCCTAGCAATGCCATTTTAAACCGGGAACAGTCGCCTAGCAATATTATCAACAAGAACTGTTGCTAGGCAATGTCATTTTTAAACACAATATTGCTACATATTATAAACTTTTTAAAATTCAACTGTTTCGTAGCAACGTCAATTTCAGACACAAAACGTTTACCTTTCAATGCATTTTTCAAAGAGAAACGTTTTCCTAGCAATGTAATTTTTAAATCCGTTTTGGCTGCCTAACAATGTACTTTTTCTATCACGAAAGTGTTGCCTAGCAATGTCAGTCTAAACCGGAAACTGTTGCCTAGCAATGAAGTTTTAAAACACCTGACTGTTGCTTAGCAATGATATTTTTAACAAGAAACTGTAGCTTAGCAATGCCATCTCCAAACATGAAACGATTGCCTAGCAATGTCATCTATAAGGAATAGTTTTTAATCCCTCAATGATCTATACATACAATGAAAATAACGGTGATATGCTAATGGCAAAACATGGGTTATAAATTTTGCTTTAACAGAAAGAATACTTTTGCCTAGCAATGCCATATGAAACCGGGAACTGTTGCCTAGCAATGTTATCAAAAAGAACTTTAGCTTAGCAATGTCATTTTTAAACACAATATTGCTACCTATTATATACTTTTTTAAAATCAACTGTTGCGGAGCAACGTCAATTTCAGACACAAAACTTTTACCTTTCAATGCATTTTTCAAAGAGAAACTTTTTCCTAGCAATGTAATTTTTAAATACAATTTGGCTGCCTAACAATGTAATTTTTCTATCACGAAACTGTTGCCTAGCAATGTCGTCTATAAATTACAGTTTTTTTATCTCTCAATCATCTATACATATAACGAAAATATCGGTGATATTCTAATGGCAAAACACGGGTTGTAAATTTTGCTTGAATAGAAAGAATACTGTTGCCTAGCAATGAGTTTTAAAACACGAAAGTGTTGCCTAGCAATGCCATTTTAAACCGGAAACTGTTGCCTAGCAATGAAGTTTTAAAACACGTGACTGTTGCTTAGCAATGCTATCTCCAAATAGGAAACTGTTGCCTATCAATGTCATCTATAATAAATAGTTTTTAATCCCTCAATGATCTATAGATACAATGAAAATATCGGTGATATGCTAATGGAAAAACACAGGTTAAATTTCGCTTTAATAGAAAGAATACTGTTGCCTAGCAATGCCATATGAAACCGGGAACTGTTGCCTAGCAATGTCATCAACAAGAACTGTTGCTAAGCAATGTCATTTTTAAACACAATATTGTTACATATTATAAACTTTTAAAATATACACTGTTGCGTAGCAATGTCAATTTCAGACACAAAACATTTACCTTTCAATGCATTTTTCAAAGAGAAACGTTTTCCTAGCAATGTAATTTTTAAATACAATTTGGCTGCCTAACAATGTAATTTTTCTATCATGAAAGTGTTGCCTAGCAATGCCAGTCTAAACCGGAAACTGTTGCCTAGCAATGAAGTTTTAAAACACCTGACCGTTGCTTAGCAATGGCATTTTGAACAAGAAACTGTAGCTTAGCAATGCCATCTCCAAACACGAAACTGTTGCCTAGCAATGTCGTCTATAAATTACAGTTTTTTTATCTCTCAATCATCTATACATACAATGAAAATATCGGTGATATGCTAATGGCAAAACATGGGTTGTAAATATAGCTTTAATAGAAAGAATACTGTTGCCTAGCAATGAGTTTTAAAACACGAAAGTGTTGCCTAACAATGCCATTTTAAATCGGAAACTGTTGCCTAGCAATGTCATCTATAAGGAACAGTTTTTTATCTCTCAATGATCTATACATACAATGAAAGTATCAGTGATATGCTAATGGTATAACAGGGGTTGTAAATTTTGCTTTATTATAAAGAATACTGTCGCCTAGCAATGAGTTTAATACACGAAAGTGTTGCCTAGCAATGCCATTTTAAACCGGGAACTGTCGCCTAGCAATATCATCGACAAGAACTGTTGCTAAGCAATGTCATTTTTAAACACAATATTGCTACCTATTATAAACTTTTTTTAAATCAACTGTTTCGTAGCAACGTCAATTTCAGACACAAAACTTTTACCTTTCAATGCATTTTTCAAAGATAAACTTTTTTCTAGCAATGTAATTTTTAAATACAATTTGGCTGCCTAACAATGTAATTTTTTATCACGCTAGTGTTGCCTAGCAATGTCAGTATAAACCGGAAACTGTTGCCTAGCAATGAAGTTTTAAAACACCTGACTGTTGTTTAGCAATGACATTTTGAACAAGAAACTGTAGCTTAGCAATGCTATCTCCAAATAGGAAACTGTTGCCTAGCAATGTCATCTATAAGGAATAGTTTTTAATCCCTCAATGATCTATAGATACAATGAAAACATCGGTGATATGCTAATGGAAAAACACGGGTTAAATTTCGCTTTAATAGAAAGAATACTGGTGCCTAGCAATGCCATATGAAACCGGGAACTGTTGTATAGCAATGTCATCAACAAGAACTGTTGCTTAGCAATGTCATTTTTAAACACAATATTTTTACATATTATAAACTTTTAAAATATATACTGTTGCGTAGCAATGTCAATTTCAGACACAAAACATTTACCTTTCAATGCATTTTTCAAAGAGAAACTTTTTCCTAGCAATGTAATTTTTAAATACAATTTGGCTGCCTAACAATGTAATTTTTCTATCATGAATGTGTTGCCTAGCAATGCCAGTCTAAACCGGAAACTGTTGCCTAGCAATGAAGTTTTAAAACACCTGACCGTTGCTTAGCAATGACATTTTGAACAAGAAACTGTAGCTTAGCAATGCCATCTCCAAACACGAAACTGTTGCCCAGCAATGTCATCTATAAATTACAGTTTTTTTATCTCTCAATGATCTATACATACAATGAAAATATCGGTGATATGCTAATGGCAAAACACGGGTTGGAAATTTTGCTTTAATAGAAAGAATACTGTTGCCTAGCAATGAGTTTTAAAACACGAAAGTGTTGACCAGCAATGCCATTTTAAACCGGAAGCTGTTGCCTAGCAATGTCATCAAAAAGAACTATTGCTTAGCAATGTTATTTTTAAAAACAATATTGCCACCTATTATAAACTTTTAAAAAATAAACTGTTGCGTAGCAATGTCAATTTCAGACACAAAACTTTTACCTTTCAATGCATTTTTCAAAGTCGAAGCTTTTTCCTAGCAATGTAATTTTTAAAGACAATTTGGCTGCCTAACAATGTAATTTTTCTATCACGAAAGTTTTGCCTAGCCATGCCAGTCTAAACCGGAAACTGTAGCCTAGCAATGAAGTTTCAAAACACCTGACTGTTGCTTAGCAATGACATTTTGAACAAGAAACTGTAGCTTAGCAATGTGATCTCCAATTACAAAGCTGTTGCCTAGCAATGTCATCTATAAAGAATAGTTTTTAATCCCTCAATGATCAATACATACAATGAAAATTTCGGTGATATGCTAATGGCAAAACATGGGTTGTAAATATAGCTTTAATAGAAAGAATACTGTTGCCTAGCAATGCCATATGAAACCGGGAACTGTTGCCTAGCAATGTCATAAAAAAAACTATTGCTTAGCAATGTCATTTTTAAACTCAATATTGTTACATATTATAAACTTTTTAAAAATCAACTGTTGCATAGCAATGTCAATTTTGAGACACAAAACTTTTACCTTTCAATGCATTTTTCAAAGAAAAACTTTTTCCTAGCAATGTATTTTTTAAATACAATTTGGCTGCTTAACAATGTAATTTTTCTATCACCCAAGTGTTGCCTATCAATGCCAGTCTAAACCGGAAACTGTTGCCTAGCAATGAAGTTTTAAAACACCTGACTGTTGCTTAGCAATGACATTTTGAAGAAGAAACTGTAGCTACGAAATGCCATCCGCAAACAAGAAACTGTTGCCTAGCAATGTCATCTATAATTAATAGTTTTTTTATCTCTCAGTGACCTATACATACAATGAAAATATCGGTGTTATGCTAATGGCAAAACACGGGTTGTAAATTTTGTTTAATAGAAAGAATACTGTTGCCTAGCAATGAGTTTTAAAACACGAAAGTGTGCCTTGCAATGCCATTTGAAACCGGGAACTGTTGCCTAGCAATGTCATCAAAAAGAACTTTTGTTTAGCAATGTCATTTTTAAACACAATATTGCTACCTATTATAAACTTTTTAAAAATGATACTGTTGCGTAGCAATGTCAATTTCTGACACGAAACCTTTACCTTTCAATGCATTTTTCAAAGTCGCAACTTTTTCCTAGCAATGTAACTTTTAAAGACAATATGGCTGCCTAACAGTTAAATTTTTCTATCACAAAAGTGTTGCCTAGCCATGCCAGTAAAACCGGAAACTGTTGCTTAGCAATGAAGTTTTTAATCACCTGACTGTTCCTTAGCAATGACATTTTGACCAAGAAACTATAGCCTATCAATGCGATCTCCAAACGCGAAACAGTTGCCTAGCAATGTCATCTATAAGGAACAGTTTTTTATCTCTCAATGATCTATACATACAAAGAAAGTATCAGTGATATGCTAATGGTATAACGGGGGTTGTAAATTTTGCTTTATTATAAAGAATACTGTCGCCTAGCAATGAGTTTAATACACGAAAGTGTTGCCTAGCAATGCCATTTTTAACCGGGAACAGTCGCCTAGCAATTTCATCGACAAGAACTGTTGCTAAGCAATGTCATTTTTAAACACAATATTGCTACCTATTATAAACTTATTAAAATTCAACTGTTGCGTAGCAACGTCAATTTCAGACACAAAACTTTTACCTTTCAATGCATTTTTCAAAGAGAAACTTTTTCCTAGCAATGTATTTTTTAAATACAATTTGGCTGCCTAACATTGTAATTTTTCTATCACAAAAGTTTTGCCTATCCATACCAGTATAACCGGAAACTGTTGCATAGCAATGAAGTTTTTAATCACCTGACTGTTCCTTATCAATGACATTTTGACCAAGAAACTATAGCCTAGCAATGCGATCTTCAAACGCGAAACTGTTGCCTAGCAATGTCATCTATAAGGAACAGTTTTTTATCTCTCAATGATCTATACATACAATGAAAGTATCAGTGATATGCTAATGGTATAACAGGGGTTGTAAATTTTGCTTTATTATAAAGAATACTGTCGCCTAGCAATGAGTTTAAAACACGAAAGTGTTGCCTAGCAATGCCATTTTAAACCGGGAACAGTCGCCTAGCAATATTATCAACAAGAACTGTTGCTAGGCAATGTCATTTTTAAACACAATATTGCTACATATTATAAACTTTTTAAAATTCAACTGTTTCGTAGCAACGTCAATTTCAGACACAAAACGTTTACCTTTCAATGCATTTTTCAAAGAGAAACGTTTTCCTAGCAATGTAATTTTTAAATCCGTTTTGGCTGCCTAACAATGTACTTTTTCTATCACGAAAGTGTTGCCTAGCAATGTCAGTCTAAACCGGAAGCTGTTGCCTAGCAATGAAGTTTTAAAACACCTGACTGTTGCTTAGCAATGATATTTTTAACAAGAAACTGTAGCTTAGCAATGCCATCTCCAAACATGAAACGATTGCCTAGCAATGTCATCTATAAGGAATAGTTTTTAATCCCTCAATGATCTATACACACAATGAAAATATCGGTGATATGCTAATGGCAAAACATGGGTTATAAATTTTGCTTTAACAGAAAGAATACTTTTGCCTAGCAATGCCATATGAAACCGGGAACTGTTGCCTAGCAATGTCATCAACAAGAACTGTTGCTTAGCAATGTCATTTTTAAACACAATATTGTTACCTATTATAAACTTTTTAAAAATCAACTGTCGCATAGCAATGTCAATTTCAGACACAAAACTTTTACCTTTCAATGCATTTCTCAAAGAGAAAATTTTTCCTAGCAATGTAATTTTTAAATACAGTTTGGGTGCCTAACAATTAAATTTTTCTATCACAAAAGTGTTGCCTAGCCATGCCAGTAAAACCGGAAACTGTTGCTTAGCAATGAAGTTTTTAATCACCTGACTGTTCCTTAGCAATGACATTTTGACCAAGAAAATATAGCTTAGTAATGCGATCTCCAAACGCGAAACAGTTGCCTAGCAATGTCATCTATAAGGAACAGTTTTTTATCTCTCAATGATCTATACATACAAAGAAAGTATCAGTGATATGCTAATGGTATAACAGGGGTTGTAAATTTTGCTTTATTATAAAGAATACTGTCGCCTAGCAATGAGTTTAATACACGAAAGTGTTGCCTAGCAATGCCATTTTAAACCGGGAACTGTCGCCTAGCAATATCATCGACAAGAACTGTTGCTAAGCAATGTCATTTTTAAACACAATATTGCTACCTATTATAAACTTTTTTTAAATCAACTGTTTCGTAGCAACGTCAATTTCAGACACAAAACTTTTACCTTTCAATGCATTTTTCAAAGAGAAACTTTTTTCTAGCAATGTAATTTTTAAATACAATTTGGCTGCCTAACAATGTAATTTTTTTATCACGCTAGTGTTGCCTAGCAATGTCAGTATAAACCGGAAACTGTTGCCTAGCAATGAAGTTTTAAAACACCTGACTGTTGTTTAGCAATGACATTTTGAACAAGAAACTGTAGCTTAGCAATGCTATCTCCAAATAGGAAACTGTTGCCTAGCAATGTCATCTATAAGGAATAGTTTTTAATCCCTCAATGATCTATAGATACAATGAAAACATCGGTGATATGCTAATGGAAAAACACGGGTTAAATTTCGCTTTAATAGAAAGAATACTGTTGCCTAGCAATGCCATATGAAACCGGGAACTGTTGTATAGCAATGTCATCAACAAGAACTGTTGCTTAGCAATGTCATTTTTAAACACAATATTTTTACATATTATAAACTTTTAAAATATATACTGTTGCGTAGCAATGTCAATTTCAGACACAAAACATTTACCTTTCAATGCATTTTTCAAAGAGAAACTTTTTCCTAGCAATGTAATTTTTAAATACAATTTGGCTGCCTAACAATGTAATTTTTCTATCATGAAAGTGTTGCCTAGCAATGCCAGTCTAAACCGGAAACTGTTGCCTAGCAATGAAGTTTTAAAACACCTGACCGTTGCTTAGCAATGGCATTTTGAACAAGAAACTGTAGCTTAGCAATGCCATCTCCAAACACGAAACTGTTGCCTAGCAATGTCGTCTATAAATTACAGTTTTTTTATCTCTCAATCATCTATACATACAATGAAAATATCGGTGATATGCTAATGGCAAAACATGGGTTGTAAATATAGCTTTAATAGAAAGAATACTGTTGCCTAGCAATGAGTTTTAAAACACGAAACTGTTGCCTAACAATGCCATTTTAAACCGGAAACTGTTGCCTAGCAATGTCATAAAAAAAAACTGTTGCTAAGCAATGTCATTTTTAAACACAATATTGTTACATATTATAAACTTTTTAAAAATCAACTGTTGCATATCAATGTCAATTTTGAGACACATAACTTTTACCTTTCAATGCACTTTTCAAAGAGAAACTTTTTTCTAGCAATGTAATTTTAAAGACAATATGGCTGCCTAACAATTAAATTTTTCTATCACAAAAGTGTTGCCTAGCCATGCCAGTAAAACCGGAAACTGTTGCTTAGCAATGAAGATTTTAATCACGTGACTGTTGCTGAGCAATGACATTTTGAACAAAAAACTGTAGCTTAGCAATGCCATCTCCAAATACGAAACTGTTGCCTAGCAATGTCATCTATAAGGAATAGTTTTTAATCCCTCAATGATCTATACATACAATGAAAATATCGGTGATATGCTAATGGCAAAACATGGGTTGTAAATTTTGATTTAATAGAAAGAATACTGTTGCCTAGCAATGAGCTTTAAAACACGAAAGTGTTGCCTAGTAATGCCATTTGAAACCGGGAACTGTCGCCTAGCAATGTCATCAACAAGAACTGTTGCTTAGCAATGTCATTTTCAAACACAATATTGCTACCTATTATAAACTTTTTAAAAATCAACTGTTGCGTAGCTACGTCAATTTCTGACACGATACCTTTACATTTCAATGCATTTTTCAAAGAGAAACTTTTTCCTAGCAATGTAACTTTTAAAGACAATTTGGCTGCCGAAGAATTAAATTTTTCTATCTCAAAAGTGTTGCCTACCCATGCCAGTATAACCGGAAACTGTTACTTAGCAATGAAGATTTTAATCACCTGACTGTTGCTTACCAATGACATTTTGAGCTTAGCAATGCCATCTGCAAATACGAAACTTTTGCCCTGCAGTGCCATCTATAAGGAACAGTTTTTTATCTCTCAATGATCTATACATACAATGAAAGTATCAGTGATATGCTAATGGTATAACAGGGGTTGTAAATTTTGCTTTAATAGAAAGAATACTGTTGCATAGCAATGAGTTTAAAACACGAAAGTGTTGCCTAGCAATGTCATTTTAAACCGGAAACTGTTGCCTAGCAATGTCATCAACAAGAACTGTTGCTTAGCAATGTCATTATTAAACACAATATTGTTACATATTATAAAATTTTAAAATATACACTGTTGCGTATCAATGTCAATTTCAGACACAAAACATTTACCTTTCAATGCATTTTTCAAAGAGAAACGTTTTCCTAGCACTGTAATTTTTAAATACAATTTGGCTGACTAACAATGTAATTTTTCTATCATGAAAGTGTTGCCTAGCAATGCCAGTCTAAACCGGAAACTGTTGCCTAGCAATGAAGTTTTAAAACACCTGACCGTTGCTTAGCAATGACATTTTGAACAAGAAACTGTAGCTTAGCAATGCCATCTCCAAACACGAAACTGTTGCCTAGCAATGTCAACTATAAATTACAGTTTTTTTATCTCTCAATGATCTATACATACAATGAAAATATCGGTGATATGCTAATGGCAAAACACGGGTTGTAAATTTTGTTTTAATAGAAAGAATACTGTTGCCTAGCAATGAGTTTTAAAACACGAAAGTGTTGCCCAGCAATTCCATTTTAAACCGGAAGCTGTTGCCTAGCAATGTCATCAAAAAGAACTTTTGTTTAGCAATATCATTTTTAACACAATATTGCTACCTATTATAATCTTTTAAAAAAAGATACTGTTGCGTAGCAATGTCAATTTCAGACTCAAAACTTTTACCTTTCAATGAATTTTCAAAGATAAACTTTTTCCTAGCAATGTAATTTGTAAACACAATTTGGCTGCCCAACAATGTAATTTTTCTATCACCCAAGTGTTGCCCATCAATGCCAGTCTAAACCGAAAACTCTTGCCTAGCTATGAAGTTTTAAAACACCTGACTGTTGCTTAGCAATGACATTTTGAACAAGAAACTGTAGCTTAGCAAATCCATCTCCAAACACGAAACTGTTGCTTAGCAATGTCATCTATAAATAATAGTTTTCTTATCTCGAAAGGATCTATACATACAATGAAAATATCGGAGATATGCTAATGGCAAATCACGGGTTGTAAAGTTTGCTTTAAAAGAAAGAATACTGTTGCCTAGCAATGCGTTTTAAAACACGAAATTGTTGCCTAACAATGCCATTTTAAACCGTAAACTGTTGCCTTGCAATGTCATCAAAAAGAACTGTTGCTTAGAAATGTCATTTTCAAACACAATATTGCTACCTATTATAAACTTTTTAAAAATCAACTGTTGCGTAGCAACGTCAGTTTCTGACACGATACCTTTACATTTCAATGCATTTTTCAAAGAGAAACTTTTTCCTAGCAATGTAACTTTTAAAGACAATTTGGCTGCCGAACAATTAAATTTTTCTATCACAAAAGTGTTGCCTACCCATGCCAGTATAACCGGAAACTGTTACTTAGCAATGAAGATTTTAATCACCTGACTGTTGCTTACCAATGACATTTTGAGCAAGAAACTGTAGCTTAGCAATGCCATCTGCAAATACGAAACTTTTGCCCTGCAGTGCCATCTATAAGGAACAGTTTTTTATCTCTCAATGATCTATACATACAATGAAAGTTTCAGTGATATGCTAATGGTATAACAGGGGTTGTAAATTTTGCTTTAATAGAAAGAATACTGTTGCATAGCAATGAGTTTAAAACACGAAAGTGTTGCCTAGCAATGTCATTTTAAACCGGGAACTGTTGCCTAGCAATGTCATCAAAAAGAACTGTTGCTTAGCAATGTCATCTTTAAACACAATATTGCTACCTATTAAAAGCTTTTAAAAAAAGATACTGTTGTGTAGCATTGTCAATTTCTGAGACGAAACCTTTACCTTTCAATGCATTTTTCAAAGAGAAACTTTTTCCTTGCAATGTAATTTTTAAATACAATTTGGCTGCCTAACAATGTAATTTTTCTATCACGAAAGTGATGCCTAGCAATGTCAGTCTAAACCGGAAACTGTTGCCTAGCAATGAAGTTTTAAAACACCTGACCGTTGCTTAGCAATGACATTTTGAACAAGAAACTGTAGCTTAGCAATGCCATCTCCAAACACGAAACTGTTGCCTAGCAATGTCATCTATAAATTACAGTTTTTTTATCTCTCAATCATCTATACATACAATGAAAATATCGGTGATATTCTAATGGCAAAACAAGGATTGTAAATTTTGCTTTTAGTTGCCTAGCAATGAGTTTTAAAACACGAAAGTGTTGCCTAGCAATGCCATTTTAAACCGGAAACTGTTGCCTAGCAATGTCATCAAAAAGAACTGTTGCTTAGCAATGTCATTTTTAAACACAATATTGCTACCTATTATAAACTTATTAAAATTCAACTGTTGCATAGCAACGTCAATTTCAGACACTAAACGGTTACCTTTCAATGCATTTTTCAAAGAGAAACTTTTTCCTAGCAATGTATTTTTCAAATACAATTTGGCAGCCCAACAATGTAATTTTTCTATCACAAAAGTTTTGCCTATCCATACCAGTATAACCGGAAACTGTTGCTTAGAAATGAAGTTTTTAATCACCTGACTGTTCCTTAACAATGACATTCTGACCAAGAAACTATAGCCTAGCAATCCGATCTCCAAACGCGAAACTGTTGCCTAGCAATGTCATCTATAAGGAACAGTTTTATATCTCTCAATGATCTATACATACAATGAAAGTGTCAGTGATATGCTAATGGTATAATAGGGGTTGTAAATTTTGCTTTATTATAAAGAATACTGTCGCCTAGCAATGAGTTTAAAACACGAAAGTGTTGCCTAGCAATGCCATTTTAAACCGGGAACTGTCGCCTAGCAATATCATCAACAAGAACTGTTGCTAAGCAATGTCATTTTTAAACACAATATTGCTACCTATTATAAACTTTTTAAAATTCAACTGTTGCGTAGCAACGTCAATTTCAGACACAAAACTTTTACCTTTCAATGCATTTTTCAAAGAGAAACTTTTTCCTAGCAATGTAATTTTTAAATACAATTTGGCTGCCTAAAAATGTAATTTTTCTATCACGAAATTGTTGCCTAGCAATGTCAGTCTAAACCGGAAACTCTTGCCTAGCAATGAAGTTTTAAAACACCTGACTGTTGCTTAGCAATGACATTTTGAACAAGAAACTGTAGCTTAGCAATGCTATCTCGAAATAGGAAACTGTTGCCTAGCATTGTTATCTATAAGGAATAGTTTTTAATCCTTTAAAGATCTATAGATACAATGAAAATATCGGTGATATGCTAATGGCAAAACACGGGTTGTAAATTTCGCTTTAATAGAAAGAATACTGTTGCCTAGCAATGCCATATGAAACCGGGAACTGTTGCCTAGCAAAGTCATAAAAAACTATTGCTTAGCAATGTCATTTTTAAACACAAAATTGTTACATACTATAAACTTTTTAAAAATCAACTGTTGCATAGCAATGTCAATTTCAGACACAAAACTTTTACCTTTCAATGCATTTTTCAAAGAGAAACTTTTTCCTAGCAATGTATTTTGTAAATACAATTTGGCTGCTTAACAATGTAATTTTTCTATCACCCAACTGTTGCCTAGCAATGCCAGTCTAAACAAGAAACTGTTGCCTAGCAATGTCATCTATAAATTACAGTTTTTCTATCACTCAATGATCTATACATACAATGAAAATATCGGTGATATGCTAATGGCAAAACACGGGTTGTAAATTTTGCTTTAATAGAAAGAATACTGTTGCCTAGCAATGAGTTTTAAAACACGAAAGTGTTGCCCAGCAATTCCATTTTAAACCGGAAGCTGTTGCCTAGCAATGTCATCAAAAAGAACTGTTGCTTAGCAATGTCATTTTTAAACACAATATTGCTACCTATTATAAACTTATTAAAATTCAACTGTTGCATAGCAACGTCAATTTCAGACACTAAACGGTTACCTTTCAATGCATTTTTCAAAGAGAAACTTTTTCCTAGCAATGTAATTTTTAAAGACAATTTGGCTGCCTAACAATGTAATTTTTCTATCACGAAAGTTTTGCCTAGCCATGCCAGTCTAAACCGGAAACTGTAGCCTAGCAATGAAGTTTCAAAACGCCTGACTGTTGCTTAGCAATGACATTTTGAACAAGAAACTGTAGCTTTGCAATGTGATCTCCAATTACAAAGCTGTTGCCTAGCAATGTCATCTATAAAGAATACTTTTTAATCCCTCAATGATCAATACATACAATGAAAATTTCGGTGATATGCTAATGGCAAAACATGGGTTGTAAATATAGCTTTAATAGAAAGAATACTGTTGCCTAGCAATGAGTTTTAAAACACGAAACTGTTGCCTAACAATGCCATTTTAAACCGGAAACTGTTGCCTAGCAATGTCATAAAAAAAAACTGTTGCTAAGCAATGTCATTTTTAAACACAATATTGTTACATATTATAAACTTTTTAAAAATCAACTGTTGCATATCAATGTCAATTTTGAGACACATAACTTTTACCTTTCAATGCACTTTTCAAAGAGAAACTTTTTTCTAGCAATGTAATTTTAAAGACAATATGGCTGCCTAACAATTAAATTTTTCTATCACAAAAGTGTTGCCTAGCCATGCCAGTAAAACCGGAAACTGTTGCTTAGCAATGAAGATTTTAATCACGTGACTGTTGCTGAGCAATGACATTTTGAACAAAAAACTGTAGCTTAGCAATGCCATCTCCAAATACGAAACTGTTGCCTAGCAATGTCATCTATAAGGAATAGTTTTTAATCCCTCAATGATCTATACATACAATGAAAATATCGGTGATATGCTAATGGCAAAACATGGGTTGTAAATTTTGATTTAATAGAAAGAATACTGTTGCCTAGCAATGAGCTTTAAAACACGAAAGTGTTGCCTAGTAATGCCATTTGAAACCGGGAACTGTCGCCTAGCAATGTCATCAACAAGAACTGTTGCTTAGCAATTTCATTTTCAAACACAATATTGCTACCTATTATAAACTTTTTAAAAATCAACTGTTGCGTAGCTACGTCAATTTCTGACACGATACCTTTACATTTCAATGCATTTTTCAAAGAGAAACTTTTTCCTAGCAATGTAACTTTTAAAGACAATTTGGCTGCCGAACAATTAAATTTTTCTATCACAAAAGTGTTGCCTACCCATGCCAGTATAACCGGAAACTGTTACTTAGCAATGAAGATTTTAATCACCTGACTGTTGCTTACCAATGACATTTTGAGCTTAGCAATGCCATCTGCAAATACGAAACTTTTGCCCTGCAGTGCCATCTATAAGGAACAGTTTTTTATCTCTCAATGATCTATACATACAATGAAAGTATCAGTGATATGCTAATGGTATAACAGGGGTTGTAAATTTTGCTTTAATAGAAAGAATACTGTTGCATAGCAATGAGTTTAAAACACGAAAGTGTTGCCTAGCAATGTCATTTTAAACCGGGAACTGTTGCCTAGCAATGTCATCAAAAAGAACTGTTGCTTAGCAATGTCATCTTTAAACACAATATTGCTACCTATTAAAAGCTTTTAAAAAAAGATACTGTTGTGTAGGATTGTCAATTTCTGAGACGAAACCTTTACCTTTCAATGCATTTTTCAAAGAGAAACTTTTTCCTTGCAATGTAATTTTTAAATACAATTTGGCTGCCTAACAATGTAATTTTTCTATCACGAAAGTGATGCCTAGCAATGTCAGTCTAAACCGGAAACTGTTGCCTAGCAATGAAGTTTTAAAACACCTGACCGTTGCTTAGCAATGACATTTTGAACAAGAAACTGTAGCTTAGCAATGCCATCTCCAAACACGAAACTGTTGCCTAGCAATGTCATCTATAAATTACAGTTTTTTTATCTCTCAATCATCTATACATACAATGAAAATATCGGTGATATTCTAATGGCAAAACAAGGGTTGTAAATTTTGCTTTCAGTTGCCTAGCAATGAGTTTTAAAACACGAAAGTGTTGCCTAGCAATGCCATTTTAAACCGGAAACTGTTGCCTAGCAATGTCATCAAAAAGAACTGTTGCTTAGCAATGTCATTTTTAAACACAATATTGCTACCTATTATAAACTTATTAAAATTCAACTGTTGCATAGCAACGTCAATTTCAGACACTAAACGGTTACCTTTCAATGCATTTTTCAAAGAGAAACTTTTTCCTAGCAATGTAATTTTTAAAGACAATTTGGCTGCCTAACAATGTAATTTTTCTATCACGAAAGTTTTGCCTAGCCATGCCAGTCTAAACCGGAAACTGTAGCCTAGCAATGAAGTTTCAAAACGCCTGACTGTTGTTTAGCAATGACATTTTGAACAAGAAACTGTAGCTTAGCAATGTGATCTCCAATTACAAAGCTGTTGCCTAGCAATGTCATCTATAAAGAATACTTTTTAATCCCTCAATGATCAATACATACAATGAAAATTTCGGTGATATGCTAATGGCAAAACATGGGTTGTAAATATAGCTTTAATAGAAAGAATACTGTTGCCTAGCAATGAGTTTTAAAACACGAAAGTGTTGCCTAGCAATGTCATTTTAAACCGGAAACTGTTGCCTAGCAATGTCATCAACAAGAACTGTTGCTTAGCAATGTCATTATTAAACACAATATTGTTACATATTATAAAATTTTAAAATATACACTGTTGCGTATCAATGTCAATTTCAGACACAAAACATTTACCTTTCAATGCATTTTTCAAAGAGAAACGTTTTCCTAGCACTGTAATTTTTAAATACAATTTGGCTGACTAACAATGTAATTTTTCTATCATGAAAGTGTTGCCTAGCAATGCCAGTCTAAACCGGAAACTGTTGCCTAGCAATGAAGTTTTAAAACACCTGACCGTTGCTTAGCAATGACATTTTGAACAAGAAACTGTAGCTTAGCAATGCCATCTCCAAACACGAAACTGTTGCCTAGCAATGTCAACTATAAATTACAGTTTTTTTATCTCTCAATGATCTATACATACAATGAAAATATCGGTGATATGCTAATGGCAAAACACGGGTTGTAAATTTTGTTTTAATAGAAAGAATACTGTTGCCTAGCAATGAGTTTTAAAACACGAAAGTGTTGCCCAGCAATTCCATTTTAAACCGGAAGCTGTTGCCTAGCAATGTCATCAAAAAGAACTTTTGTTTAGCAATATCATTTTTAACACAATATTGCTACCTATTATAATCTTTTAAAAAAAGATACTGTTGCGTAGCAATGTCAATTTCAGACTCAAAACTTTTACCTTTCAATGAATTTTCAAAGATAAACTTTTTCCTAGCAATGTAATTTGTAAACACAATTTGGCTGCCCAACAATGTAATTTTTCTATCACCCAAGTGTTGCCCATCAATGCCAGTCTAAACCGAAAACTCTTGCCTAGCTATGAAGTTTTAAAACACCTGACTGTTGCTTAGCAATGACATTTTGAACAAGAAACTGTAGCTTAGCAAATCCATCTCCAAACACGAAACTGTTGCTTAGCAATGTCATCTATAAATAATAGTTTTCTTATCTCGAAAGGATCTATACATACAATGAAAATATCGGAGATATGCTAATGGCAAATCACGGGTTGTAAAGTTTGCTTTAAAAGAAAGAATACTGTTGCCTAGCAATGCGTTTTAAAACACGAAATTGTTGCCTAACAATGCCATTTTAAACCGTAAACTGTTGCCTTGCAATGTCATCAAAAAGAACTGTTGCTTAGAAATGTCATTTTCAAACACAATATTGCTACCTATTATAAACTTTTTAAAAATCAACTGTTGCGTAGCAACGTCAGTTTCTGACACGATACCTTTACATTTCAATGCATTTTTCAAAGAGAAACTTTTTCCTAGCAATGTAACTTTTAAAGACAATTTGGCTGCCGAACAATTAAATTTTTCTATCACAAAAGTGTTGCCTACCCATGCCAGTATAACCGGAAACTGTTACTTAGCAATGAAGATTTTAATCACCTGACTGTTGCTTACCAATGACATTTTGAGCAAGAAACTGTAGCTTAGCAATGCCATCTGCAAATACGAAACTTTTGCCCTGCAGTGCCATCTATAAGGAACAGTTTTTTATCTCTCAATGATCTATACATACAATGAAAGTTTCAGTGATATGCTAATGGTATAACAGGGGTTGTAAATTTTGCTTTAATAGAAAGAATACTGTTGCATAGCAATGAGTTTAAAACACGAAAGTGTTGCCTAGCAATGTCATTTTAAACCGGGAACTGTTGCCTAGCAATGTCATCAAAAAGAACTGTTTCTTAGCAATGTCATCTTTAAACACAATATTGCTACCTATTAAAAGCTTTTAAAAAAAGATACTGTTGTGTAGCATTGTCAATTTCTGAGACGAAACCTTTACCTTTCAATGCATTTTTCAAAGAGAAACTTTTTCCTTGCAATGTAATTTTTAAATACAATTTGGCTGCCTAACAATGTAATTTTTCTATCACGAAAGTGATGCCTAGCAATGTCAGTCTAAACCGGAAACTGTTGCCTAGCAATGAAGTTTTAAAACACCTGACCGTTGCTTAGCAATGACATTTTGAACAAGAAACTGTAGCTTAGCAATGCCATCTCCAAACACGAAACTGTTGCCTAGCAATGTCATCTATAAATTACAGTTTTTTTATCTCTCAATCATCTATACATACAATGAAAATATCGGTGATATTCTAATGGCAAAACAAGGATTGTAAATTTTGCTTTTAGTTGCCTAGCAATGAGTTTTAAAACACGAAAGTGTTGCCTAGCAATGCCATTTTAAACCGGAAACTGTTGCCTAGCAATGTCATCAAAAAGAACTGTTGCTTAGCAATGTCATTTTTAAACACAATATTGCTACCTATTATAAACTTATTAAAATTCAACTGTTGCATAGCAACGTCAATTTCAGACACTAAACGGTTACCTTTCAATGCATTTTTCAAAGAGAAACTTTTTCCTAGCAATGTATTTTTCAAATACAATTTGGCAGCCCAACAATGTAATTTTTCTATCACAAAAGTTTTGCCTATCCATACCAGTATAACCGGAAACTGTTGCTTAGAAATGAAGTTTTTAATCACCTGACTGTTCCTTAACAATGACATTCTGACCAAGAAACTATAGCCTAGCAATCCGATCTCCAAACGCGAAACTGTTGCCTAGCAATGTCATCTATAAGGAACAGTTTTATATCTCTCAATGATCTATACATACAATGAAAGTGTCAGTGATATGCTAATGGTATAATAGGGGTTGTAAATTTTGCTTTATTATAAAGAATACTGTCGCCTAGCAATGAGTTTAAAACACGAAAGTGTTGCCTAGCAATGCCATTTTAAACCGGGAACTGTCGCCTAGCAATATCATCAACAAGAACTGTTGCTAAGCAATGTCATTTTTAAACACAATATTGCTACCTATTATAAACTTTTTAAAATTCAACTGTTGCGTAGCAACGTCAATTTCAGACACAAAACTTTTACCTTTCAATGCATTTTTCAAAGAGAAACTTTTTCCTAGCAATGTAATTTTTAAATACAATTTGGCTGCCTAAAAATGTAATTTTTCTATCACGAAATTGTTGCCTAGCAATGTCAGTCTAAACCGGAAACTCTTGCCTAGCAATGAAGTTTTAAAACACCTGACTGTTGCTTAGCAATGACATTTTGAACAAGAAACTGTAGCTTAGCAATGCTATCTCGAAATAGGAAACTGTTGCCTAGCATTGTTATCTATAAGGAATAGTTTTTAATCCTTTAAAGATCTATAGATACAATGAAAATATCGGTGATATGCTAACGGCAAAACACGGGTTGTAAATTTCGCTTTAATAGAAAGAATACTGTTGCCTAGCAATGCCATATGAAACCGGGAACTGTTGCCTAGCAAAGTCATAAAAAACTATTGCTTAGCAATGTCATTTTTAAACACAAAATTGTTACATACTATAAACTTTTTAAAAATCAACTGTTGCATAGCAATGTCAATTTCAGACACAAAACTTTTACCTTTCAATGCATTTTTCAAAGAGAAACTTTTTCCTAGCAATGTATTTTGTAAATACAATTTGGCTGCTTAACAATGTAATTTTTCTATCACCCAACTGTTGCCTAGCAATGCCAGTCTAAACAAGAAACTGTTGCCTAGCAATGTCATCTATAAATTACAGTTTTTCTATCACTCAATGATCTATACATACAATGAAAATATCGGTGATATGCTAATGGCAAAACACGGGTTGTAAATTTTGCTTTAATAGAAAGAATACTGTTGCCTAGCAATGAGTTTTAAAACACGAAAGTGTTGCCCAGCAATTCCATTTTAAACCGGAAGCTGTTGCCTAGCAATGTCATCAAAAAGAACTGTTGCTTAGCAATGTCATTTTTAAACACAATATTGCTACCTATTATAAACTTATTAAAATTCAACTGTTGCATAGCAACGTCAATTTCAGACACTAAACGGTTACCTTTCAATGCATTTTTCAAAGAGAAACTTTTTCCTAGCAATGTAATTTTTAAAGACAATTTGGCTGCCTAACAATGTAATTTTTCTATCACGAAAGTTTTGCCTAGCCATGCCAGTCTAAACCGGAAACTGTAGCCTAGCAATGAAGTTTCAAAACGCCTGACTGTTGCTTAGCAATGACATTTTGAACAAGAAACTGTAGCTTTGCAATGTGATCTCCAATTACAAAGCTGTTGCCTAGCAATGTCATCTATAAAGAATACTTTTTAATCCCTCAATGATCAATACATACAATGAAAATTTCGGTGATATGCTAATGGCAAAACATGGGTTGTAAATATAGCTTTAATAGAAAGAATACTGTTGCCTAGCAATGAGTTTTAAAACACGAAAGTGTTGCCTAGCAATGTCATTTTAAACCGGAAACTGTTGCCTAGCAATGTCATCAACAAGAACTGTTGCTTAGCAATGTCATTATTAAACACAATATTGTTACATATTATAAAATTTTAAAATATACACTGTTGCGTATCAATGTCAATTTCAGACACAAAACATTTACCTTTCAATGCATTTTTCAAAGAGAAACGTTTTCCTAGCACTGTAATTTTTAAATACAATTTGGCTGACTAACAATGTAATTTTTCTATCATGAAAGTGTTGCCTAGCAATGCCAGTCTAAACCGGAAACTGTTGCCTAGCAATGAAGTTTTAAAACACCTGACCGTTGCTTAGCAATGACATTTTGAACAAGAAACTGTAGCTTAGCAATGCCATCTCCAAACACGAAACTGTTGCCTAGCAATGTCAACTATAAATTACAGTTTTTTTATCTCTCAATGATCTATACATACAATGAAAATATCGGTGATATGCTAATGGCAAAACACGGGTTGTAAATTTTGTTTTAATAGAAAGAATACTGTTGCCTAGCAATGAGTTTTAAAACACGAAAGTGTTGCCCAGCAATTCCATTTTAAACCGGAAGCTGTTGCCTAGCAATTTCATCAAAAAGAACTTTTGTTTAGCAATATCATTTTTAACACAATATTGCTACCTATTATAATCTTTTAAAAAAAGATACTGTTGCGTAGCAATGTCAATTTCAGACTCAAAACTTTTACCTTTCAATGAATTTTCAAAGATAAACTTTTTCCTAGCAATGTAATTTGTAAACACAATTTGGCTGCCCAACAATGTAATTTTTCTATCACCCAAGTGTTGCCCATCAATGCCAGTCTAAACCGAAAACTCTTGCCTAGCTATGAAGTTTTAAAACACCTGACTGTTGCTTAGCAATGACATTTTGAACAAGAAACTGTAGCTTAGCAAATCCATCTCCAAACACGAAACTGTTGCTTAGCAATGTCATCTATAAATAATAGTTTTCTTATCTCGAAAGGATCTATACATACAATGAAAATATCGGAGATATGCTAATGGCAAATCACGGGTTGTAAAGTTTGCTTTAAAAGAAAGAATACTGTTGCCTAGCAATGCGTTTTAAAACACGAAATTGTTGCCTAACAATGCCATTTTAAACCGTAAACTGTTGCCTTGCAATGTCATCAAAAAGAACTGTTGCTTAGAAATGTCATTTTCAAACACAATATTGCTACCTATTATAAACTTTTTAAAAATCAACTGTTGCGTAGCAACGTCAGTTTCTGACACGATACCTTTACATTTCAATGCATTTTTCAAAGAGAAACTTTTTCCTAGCAATGTAACTTTTAAAGACAATTTGGCTGCCGAACAATTAAATTTTTCTATCACAAAAGTGTTGCCTACCCATGCCAGTATAACCGGAAACTGTTACTTAGCAATGAAGATTTTAATCACCTGACTGTTGCTTACCAATGACATTTTGAGCAAGAAACTGTAGCTTAGCAATGCCATCTGCAAATACGAAACTTTTGCCCTGCAGTGCCATCTATAAGGAACAGTTTTTTATCTCTCAATGATCTATACATACAATGAAAGTTTCAGTGATATGCTAATGGTATAACAGGGGTTGTAAATTTTGCTTTAATAGAAAGAATACTGTTGCATAGCAATGAGTTTAAAACACGAAAGTGTTGCCTAGCAATGTCATTTTAAACCGGGAACTGTTGCCTAGCAATGTCATCAAAAAGAACTGTTGCTTAGCAATGTCATCTTTAAACACAATATTGCTACCTATTAAAAGCTTTTAAAAAAAGATACTGTTGTGTAGCATTGTCAATTTCTGAGACGAAACCTTTACCTTTCAATGCATTTTTCAAAGAGAAACTTTTTCCTTGCAATGTAATTTTTAAATACAATTTGGCTGCCTAACAATGTAATTTTTCTATCACGAAAGTGATGCCTAGCAATGTCAGTCTAAACCGGAAACTGTTGCCTAGCAATGAAGTTTTAAAACACCTGACCGTTGCTTAGCAATGACATTTTGAACAAGAAACTGTAGCTTAGCAATGCCATCTCCAAACACGAAACTGTTGCCTAGCAATGTCATCTATAAATTACAGTTTTTTTATCTCTCAATCATCTATACATACAATGAAAATATCGGTGATATTCTAATGGCAAAACAAGGGTTGTAAATTTTGCTTTCAGTTGCCTAGCAATGAGTTTTAAAACACGAAAGTGTTGCCTAGCAATGCCATTTTAAACCGGAAACTGTTGCCTAGCAATGTCATCAAAAAGAACTGTTGCTTAGCAATGTCATTTTTAAACACAATATTGCTACCTATTATAAACTTATTAAAATTCAACTGTTGCATAGCAACGTCAATTTCAGACACTAAACGGTTACCTTTCAATGCATTTTTCAAAGAGAAACTTTTTCCTAGCAATGTATTTTTCAAATACAATTTGGCAGCCCAACAATGTAATTTTTCTATCACAAAAGTTTTGCCTATCCATACCAGTATAACCGGAAACTGTTGCTTAGAAATGAAGTTTTTAATCACCTGACTGTTCCTTAACAATGACATTCTGACCAAGAAACTATAGCCTAGCAATCCGATCTCCAAACGCGAAACTGTTGCCTAGCAATGTCATCTATAAGGAACAGTTTTATATCTTTCAATGATCTATACATACAATGAAAGTGTCAGTGATATGCTAATGGTATAATAGGGGTTGTAAATTTTGCTTTATTATAAAGAATACTGTCGCCTAGCAATGAGTTTAAAACACGAAAGTGTTGCCTAGCAATGCCATTTTAAACCGGGAACTGTCGCCTAGCAATATCATCAACAAGAACTGTTGCTAAGCAATGTCATTTTTAAACACAATATTGCTACCTATTATAAACTTTTTAAAATTCAACTGTTGCGTAGCAACGTCAATTTCAGACACAAAACTTTTACCTTTCAATGCATTTTTCAAAGAGAAACTTTTTCCTAGCAATGTAATTTTTAAATACAATTTGGCTGCCTAAAAATGTAATTTTTCTATCACGAAATTGTTGCCTAGCAATGTCAGTCTAAACCGGAAACTCTTGCCTAGCAATGAAGTTTTAAAACACCTGACTGTTGCTTAGCAATGACATTTTGAACAAGAAACTGTAGCTTAGCAATGCTATCTCGAAATAGGAAACTGTTGCCTAGCATTGTTATCTATAAGGAATAGTTTTTTATCCTTTAAAGATCTATAGATACAATGAAAATATCGGTGATATGCTAATGGCAAAACACGGGTTGTAAATTTCGCTTTAATAGAAAGAATACTGTTGCCTAGCAATGCCATATGAAACCGGGAACTGTTGCCTAGCAAAGTCATAAAAAACTATTGCTTAGCAATGTCATTTTTAAACACAATATTGTTACATATTATAAACTTTTTAAAAATCAACTGTTGCATAGCAATGTCAATTTCAGACACAAAACTTTTACCTTTCAATGCATTTTTCAAAGAGAAACTTTTTCCTAGCAATGTATTTTGTAAATACAATTTGGCTGCTTAACAATGTAATTTTTCTATCACCCAACTGTTGCCTAGCAATGCCAGTCTAAACAAGAAACTGTTGCCTAGCAATGTCATCTATAAATTACAGTTTTTCTATCTCTCAATGATCTATACATACAATGAAAATATCGGTGATATGCTAATGGCAAAACACGGGTTGTAAATTTTGCTTTAATAGAAAGAATACTGTTGCCTAGCAATGAGTTTTAAAACACGAAAGTGTTGCCCAGCAATTCCATTTTAAACCGGAAGCTGTTGCCTAATAATGTCATCAAAAAGAACTTTTGTTTAGCAATATCATTTTTAACACAATATTGCTACCTATTATAATCTTTTAAAAAAAGATACTGTTGCGTAGCAATGTCAATTTCAGACTCAAAACTTTTACCTTTCAATGCATTTTTCAAAGAGAAAATTTTCCTAGCAATGTAATTTGTAAACACAATTTGGCTGCCTAACAATGTAATTTTTCTATCACCCAAGTGTTGCCTATCAATGCCAGTCTAAACCGGAAACTCTTGCCTAGCAATGAAGTTTTAAAACACCTGACTGCTGCTTAGCAATGACATTTTGAGCAAGAAACTGTAGCTTAGCAAATCCATCTCCAAACACGAAACTGTTGCTTAGCAATGTCATCTATAAATAATAGTTTTTTATCTCGAAAGGATCTTTACATACAATGAAAATATCGGAAATATGCTAATGGCAAAACACGGGTTGTAAAGTTTGCTTTAAAAGAAAGAATACTGTTGCCTAGCAATGCGTTTTAAAACACGAAAGTGTTGCCTAGCAATGCCATTTTAAACCGGAAACTGTTGCCTAGCAATGTCATCAAAAAGAACTATTGCTTAGCAATGTCATTTTTAAACACAATATTTCCACCTATTATAAACTTTTAAAAAATATACTGTTGCGTAGCAATGTCAATTTCAGACACAAATCTTTTACCTTTCAATGCATTTTTCAAAGTCGAAACTTTTTCCTAGCAATGTAATTTTTAAAGACAATTTGACTGAATAAAAATGTAATTTTTCTATCAGGAAAGTTTTGCCTAGCCATGCCAGTCTAAACCGGAAACTGTAGCCTAGCAATGAAGTTTTAAAACACCTGACTGTTGCTTAGCAATGACATTTTGAACAATAAACTGTAGCTTAGCAATGCTATCTCGAAATAGGAAACTGTTGCCTAGCATTGTTATCTATAAGGAATAGTTTTTAATCCTTTAAAGATCTATAGATACAATGAAAATATCGGTGATATGCTAATGGCAAAACACGGGTTGTAAATTTCGCTTTAATAGAAAGAATACTGTTGCCTAGCAATGCCATATGAAACCGGGAACTGTTGCCTAGCAAAGTCATAAAAAACTATTGCTTAGCAATGTCATTTTTAAACACAATATTGTTACATATTATAAACTTTTTAAAAATCAACTGTTGCATAGCAATGTCAATTTCAGACACAAAACTTTTACCTTTCAATGCATTTTTCAAAGAGAAACTTTTTCCTAGCAATGTATTTTGTAAATACAATTTGGCTGCTTAACAATGTAATTTTTCTATCACCCAACTGTTGCCTAGCAATGCCAGTCTAAACAAGAAACTGTTGCCTAGCAATGTCATCTATAAATTACAGTTTTTCTATCTCTCAATGATCTATACATACAATGAAAATATCGGTGATATGCTAATGGCAAAACACGGGTTGTAAATTTTGCTTTAATAGAAAGAATACTGTTGCCTAGCAATGAGTTTTAAAACACGAAAGTGTTGCCCAGCAATTCCATTTTAAACCGGAAACTGTTGCCTAGCAATGTCATCAAAAAGAACTATTGCTTAGCAATGTCATTTTTAAACACAATATTTCCACCTATTATAAACTTTTAAAAAATATACTGTTGCGTAGCAATGTCAATTTCAGACACAAATCTTTTACCTTTCAATGCATTTTTCAAAGTCGAAACTTTTTCCTAGCAATGTAATTTTTAAAGACAATTTGACTGAATAAAAATGTATATTTTCTATCAGGAAAGTTTTGCCTAGCCATGCCAGTCTAAACCGGAAACTGTAGCCTAGCAATGAAGTTTCAAAACGCCTGACTGTTGCTTAGCAATGACATTTTGAAGATGAAACTGTAGCTTAGCAATGTGATCTCCAATTACAAAGCTGTTGCCTAGCAATGTCATCTATAAAGAATACTTTTTAATCCCTCAATGATCAATACATACAATGAAAATTTCGGTGATATGCTAATGGCAAAACATGGGTTGTAAATATAGCTTTAATAGAAAGAATACTGTTGCCTAGCAATGAGTTTTAAAACACGAAAGTGTTGCCTAGCAATGCCATTTTAAACCGGAAACTGTTGCCTAGCAATGTCATCAACAAGAACTGTTGCTTAGCAATGTCATTATTAAACACAATATTGTTACATATTATAAAATTTTAAAATATACACTGTTGCGTAGCAATGTCAATTTCAGACACAAAACATTTACCTTTCAATGCATTTTTCAAAGAGAACCGTTTTCCTAGCACTGTAATTTTTAAATACAATTTGGCTGACTAACAATGTAATTTTTCTATCATGAAAGTGTTGCCTAGCAATGCCAGTCTAAACCGGAAACTGTTGCCTAGCAATGAAGTTTTAAAACACCTGACCGTTGCTTAGCAATGACATTTTGAACAAGAAACTGTAGCTTAGCAATGCCATCTCCAAACACGAAACTGTTGCCTAGCAATGTCAACTATAAATTACAGTTTTTTTATCTCTCAATGATCTATACATACAATGAAAATATCGGTGATATGCTAATGGCAAAACACGGGTTGTAAATTTTGTTTTAATAGAAAGAATACTGTTGCCTAGCAATGAGTTTTAAAACACGAAAGTGTTGCCCAGCAATTCCATTTTAAACCGGAAGCTGTTGCCTAGCAATGTCATCAAAAAGAACTTTTGTTTAGCAATATCATTTTTAACACAATATTGCTACCTATTATAATCTTTTAAAAAAAGATACTGTTGCGTAGCAATGTCAATTTCAGACTCAAAACTTTTACCTTTCAATGAATTTTCAAAGATAAACTTTTTCCTAGCAATGTAATTTGTAAACACAATTTGGCTGCCCAACAATGTAATTTTTCTATCACCCAAGTGTTGCCCATCAATGCCAGTCTAAACCGAAAACTCTTGCCTAGCTATGAAGTTTTAAAACACCTGACTGTTGCTTAGCAATGACATTTTGAACAAGAAACTGTAGCTTAGCAAATCCATCTCCAAACACGAAACTGTTGCTTAGCAATGTCATCTATAAATAATAGTTTTCTTATCTCGAAAGGATCTATACATACAATGAAAATATCGGAGATATGCTAATGGCAAATCACGGGTTGTAAAGTTTGCTTTAAAAGAAAGAATACTGTTGCCTAGCAATGCGTTTTAAAACACGAAATTGTTGCCTAACAATGCCATTTTAAACCGTAAACTGTTGCCTTGCAATGTCATCAAAAAGAACTGTTGCTTAGAAATGTCATTTTCAAACACAATATTGCTACCTATTATAAACTTTTTAAAAATCAACTGTTGCGTAGCAACGTCAGTTTCTGACACGATACCTTTACATTTCAATGCATTTTTCAAAGAGAAACTTTTTCCTAGCAATGTAACTTTTAAAGACAATTTGGCTGCCGAACAATTAAATTTTTCTATCACAAAAGTGTTGCCTACCCATGCCAGTATAACCGGAAACTGTTACTTAGCAATGAAGATTTTAATCACCTGACTGTTGCTTACCAATGACATTTTGAGCAAGAAACTGTAGCTTAGCAATGCCATCTGCAAATACGAAACTTTTGCCCTGCAGTGCCATCTATATGGAACAGTTTTTTATCTCTCAATGATCTATACATACAATGAAAGTTTCAGTGATATGCTAATGGTATAACAGGGGTTGTAAATTTTGCTTTAATAGAAAGAATACTGTTGCATAGCAATGAGTTTAAAACACGAAAGTGTTGCCTAGCAATGTCATTTTAAACCGGGAACTGTTGCCTAGCAATGTCATCAAAAAGAACTGTTGCTTAGCAATGTCATCTTTAAACACAATATTGCTACCTATTAAAAGCTTTTAAAAAAAGATACTGTTGTGTAGCATTGTCAATTTCTGAGACGAAACCTTTACCTTTCAATGCATTTTTCAAAGAGAAACTTTTTCCTTGCAATGTAATTTTTAAATACAATTTGGCTGCCTAACAATGTAATTTTTCTATCACGAAAGTGATGCCTAGCAATGTCAGTCTAAACCGGAAACTGTTGCCTAGCAATGAAGTTTTAAAACACCTGACCGTTGCTTAGCAATGACATTTTGAACAAGAAACTGTAGCTTAGCAATGCCATCTCCAAACACGAAACTGTTGCCTAGCAATGTCATCTATAAATTACAGTTTTTTTATCTCTCAATCATCTATACATACAATGAAAATATCGGTGATATTCTAATGGCAAAACAAGGGTTGTAAATTTTGCTTTCAGTTGCCTAGCAATGAGTTTTAAAACACGAAAGTGTTGCCTAGCAATGCCATTTTAAACCGGAAACTGTTGCCTAGCAATGTCATCAAAAAGAACTGTTGCTTAGCAATGTCATTTTTAAACACAATATTGCTACCTATTATAAACTTATTAAAATTCAACTGTTGCATAGCAACGTCAATTTCAGACACTAAACGGTTACCTTTCAATGCATTTTTCAAAGAGAAACGTTTTCCTAGCAATGTATTTTTCAAATACAATTTGGCAGCCCAACAATGTAATTTTTCTATCACAAAAGTTTTGCCTATCCATACCAGTATAACCGGAAACTGTTGCTTAGAAATGAAGTTTTTAATCACCTGACTGTTCCTTAACAATGACATTCTGACCAAGAAACTATAGCCTAGCAATCCGATCTCCAAACGCGAAACTGTTGCCTAGCAATGTCATCTATAAGGAACAGTTTTATATCTTTCAATGATCTATACATACAATGAAAGTGTCAGTGATATGCTAATGGTATAATAGGGGTTGTAAATTTTGCTTTATTATAAAGAATACTGTCGCCTAGCAATGAGTTTAAAACACGAAAGTGTTGCCTAGCAATGCCATTTTAAACCGGGAACTGTCGCCTAGCAATATCATCAACAAGAACTGTTGCTAAGCAATGTCATTTTTAAACACAATATTGCTACCTATTATAAACTTTTTAAAATTCAACTGTTGCGTAGCAACGTCAATTTCAGACACAAAACTTTTACCTTTCAATGCATTTTTCAAAGAGAAACTTTTTCCTAGCAATGTAATTTTTAAATACAATTTGGCTGCCTAAAAATGTAATTTTTCTATCACGAAATTGTTGCCTAGCAATGTCAGTCTAAACCGGAAACTCTTGCCTAGCAATGAAGTTTTAAAACACCTGACTGTTGCTTAGCAATGACATTTTGAACAAGAAACTGTAGCTTAGCAATGCTATCTCGAAATAGGAAACTGTTGCCTAGCATTGTTATCTATAAGGAATAGTTTTTTATCCTTTAAAGATCTATAGATACAATGAAAATATCGGTGATATGCTAATGGCAAAACACGGGTTGTAAATTTCGCTTTAATAGAAAGAATACTGTTGCCTAGCAATGCCATATGAAACCGGGAACTGTTGCCTAGCAAAGTCATAAAAAACTATTGCTTAGCAATGTCATTTTTAAACACAATATTGTTACATATTATAAACTTTTTAAAAATCAACTGTTGCATAGCAATGTCAATTTCAGACACAAAACTTTTACCTTTCAATGCATTTTTCAAAGAGAAACTTTTTCCTAGCAATGTATTTTGTAAATACAATTTGGCTGCTTAACAATGTAATTTTTCTATCACCCAACTGTTGCCTAGCAATGCCAGTCTAAACAAGAAACTGTTGCCTAGCAATGTCATCTATAAATTACAGTTTTTCTATCTCTCAATGATCTATACATACAATGAAAATATCGGTGATATGCTAATGGCAAAACACGGGTTGTAAATTTTGCTTTAATAGAAAGAATACTGTTGCCTAGCAATGAGTTTTAAAACACGAAAGTGTTGCCCAGCAATTCCATTTTAAACCGGAAGCTGTTGCCTAATAATGTCATCAAAAAGAACTTTTGTTTAGCAATATCATTTTTAGCACAATATTGCTACCTATTATAATCTTTTAAAAAAAGATACTGTTGCGTAGCAATGTCAATTTCAGACTCAAAACTTTTACCTTTCAATGCATTTTTCAAAGAGAAAATTTTCCTAGCAATGTAATTTGTAAACACAATTTGGCTGCCTAACAATGTAATTTTTCTATCACCCAAGTGTTGCCTATCAATGCCAGTCTAAACCGGAAACTCTTGCCTAGCAATGAAGTTTTAAAACACCTGACTGCTGCTTAGCAATGACATTTTGAGCAAGAAACTGTAGCTTAGCAAATCCATCTCCAAACACGAAACTGTTGCTTAGCAATGTCATCTATAAATAATAGTTTTTTATCTCGAAAGGATCTTTACATACAATGAAAATATCGGAAATATGCTAATGGCAAAACACGGGTTGTAAAGTTTGCTTTAAAAGAAAGAATACTGTTGCCTAGCAATGCGTTTTAAAACACGAAAGTGTTGCCTAGCAATGCCATTTTAAACCGGAAACTGTTGCCTAGCAATGTCATCAAAAAGAACTATTGCTTAGCAATGTCATTTTTAAACACAATATTTCCACCTATTATAAACTTTTAAAAAATATACTGTTGCGTAGCAATGTCAATTTCAGACACAAATCTTTTACCTTTCAATGCATTTTTCAAAGTCGAAACTTTTTCCTAGCAATGTAATTTTTAAAGACAATTTGACTGAATAAAAATGTAATTTTTCTATCAGGAAAGTTTTGCCTAGCCATGCCAGTCTAAACCGGAAACTGTAGCCTAGCAATGAAGTTTTAAAACACCTGACTGTTGCTTAGCAATGACATTTTGAACAATAAACTGTAGCTTAGCAATGCTATCTCGAAATAGGAAACTGTTGCCTAGCATTGTTATCTATAAGGAATAGTTTTTAATCCTTTAAAGATCTATAGATACAATGAAAATATCGGTGATATGCTAATGGCAAAACACGGGTTGTAAATTTCGCTTTAATAGAAAGAATACTGTTGCCTAGCAATGCCATATGAAACCGGGAACTGTTGCCTAGCAAAGTCATAAAAAACTATTGCTTAGCAATGTCATTTTTAAACACAATATTGTTACATATTATAAACTTTTTAAAAATCAACTGTTGCATAGCAATGTCAATTTCAGACACAAAACTTTTACCTTTCAATGCATTTTTCAAAGAGAAACTTTTTCCTAGCAATGTATTTTGTAAATACAATTTGGCTGCTTAACAATGTAATTTTTCTATCACCCAACTGTTGCCTAGCAATGCCAGTCTAAACAAGAAACTGTTGCCTAGCAATGTCATCTATAAATTACAGTTTTTCTATCTCTCAATGATCTATACATACAATGAAAATATCGGTGATATGCTAATGGCAAAACACGGGTTGTAAATTTTGCTTTAATAGAAAGAATACTGTTGCCTAGCAATGAGTTTTAAAACACGAAAGTGTTGCCCAGCAATTCCATTTTAAACCGGAAACTGTTGCCTAGCAATGTCATCAAAAAGAACTATTGCTTAGCAATGTCATTTTTAAACACAATATTTCCACCTATTATAAACTTTTAAAAAATATACTGTTGCGTAGCAATGTCAATTTCAGACACAAATCTTTTACCTTTCAATGCATTTTTCAAAGTCGAAACTTTTTCCTAGCAATGTAATTTTTAAAGACAATTTGACTGAATAAAAATGTATATTTTCTATCAGGAAAGTTTTGCCTAGCCATGCCAGTCTAAACCGGAAACTGTAGCCTAGCAATGAAGTTTCAAAACGCCTGACTGTTGCTTAGCAATGACATTTTGAAGATGAAACTGTAGCTTAGCAATGTGATCTCCAATTACAAAGCTGTTGCCTAGCAATGTCATCTATAAAGAATACTTTTTAATCCCTCAATGATCAATACATACAATGAAAATTTCGGTGATATGCTAATGGCAAAACATGGGTTGTAAATATAGCTTTAATAGAAAGAATACTGTTGCCTAGCAATGAGTTTTAAAACACGAAAGTGTTGCCTAGCAATGCCATTTTAAACCGGAAACTGTTGCCTAGCAATGTCATCAACAAGAACTGTTGCTTAGCAATGTCATTATTAAACACAATATTGTTACATATTATAAAATTTTAAAATATACACTGTTGCGTAGCAATGTCAATTTCAGACACAAAACATTTACCTTTCAATGCATTTTTCAAAGAGAACCGTTTTCCTAGCACTGTAATTTTTAAATACAATTTGGCTGACTAACAATGTAATTTTTCTATCATGAAAGTGTTGCCTAGCAATGCCAGTCTAAACCGGAAACTGTTGCCTAGCAATGAAGTTTTAAAACACCTGACCGTTGCTTAGCAATGACATTTTGAAGAAGAAACTGTAGCTTAGCAATGCCATCTCCAAACACGAAACTGTTGCCTAGCAATGTCAACTATAAATTACAGTTTTTTTATCTCTCAATGATCTATACATACAATGAAAATATCGGTGATATGCTAATGGCAAAACACGGGTTGTAAATTTTGTTTTAATAGAAAGAATACTGTTGCCTAGCAATGAGTTTTAAAACACGAAAGTGTTGCCCAGCAATTCCATTTTAAACCGGAAGCTGTTGCCTAGCAATGTCATCAAAAAGAACTTTTGTTTAGCAATATCATTTTTAACACAATATTGCTACCTATTATAATCTTTTAAAAAAAGATACTGTTGCGTAGCAATGTCAATTTCAGACTCAAAACTTTTACCTTTCAATGAATTTTCAAAGAGAAACTTTTTCCTAGCAATGTAATTTGTAAACACAATTTGGCTGCCCAACAATGTAATTTTTCTATCACCCAAGTGTTGCCTATCAATGCCAGTCTAAACCGGAAACTCTTGCCTAGCTATGAAGTTTTAAAACACCTGACTGTTGCTTAGCAATGACATTTTGAACAAGAAACTTTAGCTTAGCAAATCCATCTCCAAACACGAAACTGTTGCTTAGCAATGTCATCTATAAATAATAGTTTTCTTATCTCGAAAGGATCTATACATACAACGAAAATATCGGAGATATGCTAATGGCAAAACACGGGTTGTAAAGTTTGCTTTAAAAGAAAGAATACTGTTGCCTAGCAATGCGTTTTAAAACTCGAAATTGTTGCCTAGCAATGCCATTTTAAACCGGAAACTGTTGCCTAGCAATGTTATCAAAAAGAACTTTAGCTTAGCAATGTAATTTTTAAACACAATATTGCTACCTATTATAAACTTTTTTAAAATCAACTGTTGCGTAGCAAAGTCAATTTCAGACACAAAACTTTTACCTTTCAATGCATTTTTCAAAGAGAAACTTTTTCCTAGCAATGTAATTTTTAAATACAATTTGGCTGCCTAACAATGTAATTTTTCTATCACAAAAGTGTTGCCTAGCAATGTCAGTCTAAACCGGAAACTGTTGCCTAGCAATGAAGTTTTAAAATACCTGACTATTGCTTAGCAATGACATTTTGAACAAGAAACTGTAGCTTAGCAATGCTATCTCCAAATAGGAAATTGTTGTCTAGCAATGTCATCTATAAGGAATAGTTTTTAATCCCTCAATGATCTATAGATACAATGAAAACATCGGTGATATGCTAATGGAAAAACACGTGTTAAATTTTGCTTTAATAGAAAGAATACTGTTGCCTAGGAATGAGTTTTAAAACACGAAAGTGTTGCCTAGCAATGCCATTTGAAACCGGAAACAGTCGCCAAGCAATATCATCAACAAGAACTGTTGCTAAGCAATGTCATTTTTAAACACAATATTGCTACCTATTATAAACTTTTTTTAAATCAACTGTTTCGTAGCAACGTCAATTTCAGACACAAAACTTTTACCTTTCAATGCATTTCTCAAAGAGAAAATTTTTCATAGCAATGTAATTTTTAAATACAGTTTGGGTGCCTAACAATTAAATTTTTCTATCACAAAAGTGTTGCCTAGCCATGCCAGTAAAACCGGAAACTGTTGCTTAGCAATGAAGTTTTTAATCACCTGACTGTTCCTTAGCAATGACATTTTGACCAAGAAACTATAGCCTAGCAATGCGATCTCCAAACGCGAAACAGTTGCCTAGCAATGTCATCTATAAGGAACAGTTTTTTATCTCTCAATGATCTATACATACAAAGAAAGTATCAGTGATATGCTAATGGTATAACAGGGGTTGTAAATTTTGCTTTATTATAAAGAATACTGTCGCCTAGCAATGAGTTTAATACACGAAAGTGTTGCCTAGCAATGCCATTTTAAACCGGGAACTGTCGCCTAGCAATATCATCAACAAGAACTGTTGCTAGGCAATGTCATTTTTAAACACAATATTGCTACCTATTATAAACTTTTTAAAATTCATCTGTTGCGTAGCAACGTCAATTTCAGACACAAAACGTTTACTTTTAATGCATTTTTCAAAGAGAAACTTTCTCCTAGCAATGTAATTTTTAAATACAATTTGGCTGCCTAACAATGTACTTTTTCTATCACGAAAGTGTTGCCTAGCAATGTCAGTCTAAACCGGAAACTGTTGCCTAGCAATGAAGTTTTAAAACACCTGACTGTTGCTTAGCAATGACATTTGGAACAAGAAACTGTAGCTTAGCAATGCTATCTCCAAATAGGAAACTGTTGCCTAGCAAGTCATCTATAAGGAATAGTTTTTAATCCTTTAAAGATCTATAGATACAATGAAAATATCGGTGATATGCTAATGGCAAAACACGGGTTGTAAATTTTGCTTTAATAGAAAGAATACTGTTGCCTAGCAATGAGTTTTAAAACACGAAAGTGTGCCTTGCAATGCCATTTGAAACCGGGAACTGTTGCCTAGCAATGTCATCAAAAAGAACTTTTGTTTAGCAATGTCATTTTTAAACACAATATTGCTACCTATTATAAACTTTTTAAAAATGATACTGTTGCGTAGCAATGTCAATTTCTGACACGAAACCTTTACCTTTCAATGCATTTTCAAAGTCGCAACTTTTTCCTAGCAATGTAACTTTTAAGGACAATATGGCTGCCTAACAATTAAATTTTTCTATCACAAAAGTGTTGCCTAGCCATGTCAGTATAACCGGAAACTGTTGCTTAGCAATGAAGATTTTAATCACCTGACTGTTGCTGAGCAATGACATTTGGAACAAGAAACTGTAGCTTAGCAATGCTATCTCCAAATAGGAAACTGTTGCCTAGCATGTCATCTATAAGGAATAGTTTTTAATCCTTTAAAGATCTATAGATACAATGAAAATATCGGTGATATGCTAATGGCAAAACACGGGTTGTAAATTTTGCTTTAATAGAAAGAATACTGTTGCCTAGCAATGAGTTTTAAAACACGAAAGTGTGCCTTGCAATGCCATTTAAAACCGTGAACTGTCGCCTAGCAATGTCATCAACAAGAACTGTTGCTTAGCAATGTCATTTTTAAACACAATATTCCTACCTGTTATAAACTTTTTAAAAATTATCTGTTGCGTAGCAATGTCAATTTCTGACACGATACCTTTACCTTTCAATGCATTTTTCAAAGTCGCAACTTTTTCCTAGCAACGTAACTTTATAAGACAATTTGGCTGCCGAACAATTAAATTTTTCTATCACAAAAGTGTTGCCTACCCATGCCAGTATAACCGGAAACTGTTACTTAGCAATGAAGATTTTAATCACCTGACTGTTGCTTACCAATGACATTTTGAACAAGAAACTGTAGCTTAGCAATGCCATCTGCAAATACGAAACTGTTGCCCTGCAGTGTCATCTATAAGGAACAGTTTTTATATCTCAATGATCTATACATACAATGAAAGTATCAGTGATATGCTAATGGTATAACAGGGGTTGTAAATTTTGCTTTAATAGAAAGAATACTGTTGCATAGCAATGAGTTTAAAACACGAAAGTGTTGCCTAGCAATGCCATTTTAAACCGGGAACTGTTGCCTAGCAATGTCATAAAAAAGAACTGTTGCTTAGCAATGTCATCTTTAAATACAATATTGCTACATATTAAAAGCTTTTAAAAAAAGATACTGTTGTGTAGCATTGTCAAATTCTGAGACGAAACCTTTACCTTTCAATGCATTTTTCAAAGAGAAACTTTTTCCTTGCAATGTAATTTTTAAATACAATTTGGCTGCCTATCAATGTAATTTTTCTATCACGAAAGTGTTGCCTAGCAATGTCAGTCTAAACCGGAAACTGTTGCCTAGCAATGAAGTTTTAAAATACCTGACTGTTGCTTAGCAATGATATTTTGAACAAGAAACTGTAGCTTAGCAATGCCATCTCCAAACATGAAACGATTGCCTAGCAATGTCATCTATAAGGAATAGTTTTTAATCCCTCAATGATCTATACATACAATGAAAATATCGGTGATATGCTAATGGCAAAACATGGGTTATAAATTTTGCTTTAATAGAAAGAATACTGTTGCCTAGCAATGCCATATGAAACCGGGAACTGTTGCCTAGCAATGTCATCAACAAGAACTGTTGCTTAGCAATGTCATTTTTAAACACAATATTGTTACCTATTATAAACTTTTTAAAAATCAACTGTCGCATAGCAATGTCAATTTCAGACACAAAACTTTTACCTTTCAATGCATGTTTCAAAGAGAAACTTTTTCCTAGAAATGTAATTTTTAAATACAATTTGGCTGCCTAACAATGTAATTTTCCTATCATCCAACTGTTGCCTAGCAATGCCAGTCTAAACCGGAAACTGTTGAAAGCAATGAAGTTTTAAAACACCTGACTGTTGCTTAGCAATGACATTTTGAACAAGAAACTTTAGATAAGCAATGCCATCTACAAACAAGAAACTGTTGCCTAGCAATGTCATCTATACATAATAGTTTCTTTTATCTCTCAATGATCTATACATACAATGAAAATATCGGTGATATGCTAATGGCAAAACACGGGTTGTAATTTTGCTTTAATAGAAAGAAAACTGTTGCCTAGCAATGAGTTTTAAAACACTTGACTGTTGTTTAGCAATGACATTTTGAACAAGAAACTGTAGCTTAGCAATGCTATCTCCAAATAGGAAACTGTTGCCTAGCAATGTCATCTATAAGGAATAGATTTTAATCCCTCAATGATCTATAGATACAATGAAAACATCGGTGATATGCTAATGGAAAAACACGGGTTAAATTTCGCTTTAATAGAAAGAATACTGTTGCCTAGCAATGCCATATGAAACCGGGAACTGTTGTATAGCAATGTCATCAACAAGAACTGTTGCTTAGCAATGTCATTTTTAAACACAATATTTTTACATATTATAAACTTTTAAAATATATACTGTTGCGTAGCAATGTCAATTTCTGACACGAAACCTTTACCTTTCAATGCATTTTCAAAGTCGCAACTTTTTCCTAGCAATGTAACTTTTAAGGACAATATGGCTGCCTAACAATTAAATTTTTCTATCACAAAAGTGTTGCCTAGCCATGTCAGTATAACCGGAAACTGTTGCTTAGCAATGAAGATTTTAATCACCTGACTGTTGCTGAGCAATGACATTTTGAACAAAAAACTGTAGCTTAGCAATGCCATCTCCAAATACGAAACTGTTGCCTAGCAATGTCATCTATAAGGAATAGTTTAAAATCCCTCAATGATCTATACATACAATGAAAATATCGGTGATATCTAATGGCAAAACATGGGTTGTAAATTTTGCTTTAATAGAAAGAATACTGTTGCCTAGCAATGAGTTTTAAAACACGGAAGTGTTGCCTAGCAATGCCATTTAAAACCGTGAACTGTCGCCTAGCAATGTCATCAACAAGAACTGTTGCTTAGCAATGTCATTTTTAAACACAATATTCCTACCTGTTATAAACTTTTTAAAAATTATCTGTTGCGTAGCAATGTCAATTTCTGACACGATACCTTTACCTTTCAATGCATTTTTCAAAGTCGCAACTTTTTCCTAGCAACGTAACTTTATAAGACAATTTGGCTGCCGAACAATTAAATTTTTCTATCACAAAAGTGTTGCCTACCCATGCCAGTATAACCGGAAACTGTTACTTAGCAATGAAGATTTTAATCACCTGACTGTTGCTTACCAATGACATTTTGAACAAGAAACTGTAGCTTAGCAATGCCATCTGCAAATACGAAACTGTTGCCCTGCAGTGTCATCTATAAGGAACAGTTTTTATATCTCAATGATCTATACATACAATGAAAGTATCAGTGATATGCTAATGGTATAACAGGGGTTGTAAATTTTGCTTTAATAGAAAGAATACTGTTGCATAGCAATGAGTTTAAAACACGAAAGTGTTGCCTAGCAATGCCATTTTAAACCTGGAACTGTTGCCTAGCAATGTCATAAAAAAGAACTGTTGCTTAGCAATGTCATCTTTAAATACAATATTGCTACATATTAAAAGCTTTTAAAAAAAGATACTGTTGTGTAGCATTGTCAAATTCTGAGACGAAACCTTTACCTTTCAATGCATTTTTCAAAGAGAAACTTTTTCCTTGCAATGTAATTTTTAAATACAATTTGGCTGCCTATCAATGTAATTTTTCTATCACGAAAGTGTTGCCTAGCAATGTCAGTCTAAACCGGAAACTGTTGCCTAGCAATGAAGTTTTAAAATACCTGACTGTTGCTTAGCAATGATATTTTGAACAAGAAACTGTAGCTTAGCAATGCCATCTCCAAACATGAAACGATTGCCTAGCAATGTCATCTATAAGGAATAGTTTTTAATCCCTCAATGATCTATACATACAATGAAAATATCGGTGATATGCTAATGGCAAAACATGGGTTATAAATTTTGCTTTAATAGAAAGAATACTGTTGCCTAGCAATGCCATATGAAACCGGGAACTGTTGCCTAGCAATGTCATCAACAAGAACTGTTGCTTAGCAATGTCATTTTTAAACACAATATTGTTACCTATTATAAACTTTTTAAAAATCAACTGTCGCATAGCAATGTCAATTTCAGACACAAAACTTTTACCTTTCAATGCATGTTTCAAAGAGAAACTTTTTCCTAGAAATGTAATTTTTAAATACAATTTGGCTGCCTAACAATGTAATTTTCCTATCATCCAACTGTTGCCTAGCAATGCCAGTCTAAACCGGAAACTGTTGAAAGCAATGAAGTTTTAAAACACCTGACTGTTGCTTAGCAATGACATTTTGAACAAGAAACTTTAGATAAGCAATGCCATCTACAAACAAGAAACTGTTGCCTAGCAATGTCATCTATACATAATAGTTTCTTTTATCTCTCAATGATCTATACATACAATGAAAATATCGGTGATATGCTAATGGCAAAACACGGGTTGTAATTTTGCTTTAATAGAAAGAAAACTGTTGCCTAGCAATGAGTTTTAAAACACTTGACTGTTGTTTAGCAATGACATTTTGAACAAGAAACTGTAGCTTAGCAATGCTATCTCCAAATAGGAAACTGTTGCCTAGCAATGTCATCTATAAGGAATAGATTTTAATCCCTCAATGATCTATAGATACAATGAAAACATCGGTGATATGCTAATGGAAAAACACGGGTTAAATTTCGCTTTAATAGAAAGAATACTGTTGCCTAGCAATGCCATATGAAACCGGGAACTGTTGTATAGCAATGTCATCAACAAGAACTGTTGCTTAGCAATGTCATTTTTAAACACAATATTTTTACATATTATAAACTTTTAAAATATATACTGTTGCGTAGCAATGTCAATTTCAGACACAAAACATTTACCTTTCAATGCATTTTTCAAAGAGAAACTTTTTCCTAGCAATGTAATTTTTAAATACAATTTGGCTGCCTAACAATGTAATTTTTCTATCATGAAAGTGTTGCCTAGCAATGCCAGTCTAAACCGGAAACTGTTGCCTAGCAATGAAGTTTTAAAACACCTGACCGTTGCTTAGCAATGACATTTTGAACAAGAAACTGTAGCTTAGCAATGCCATCTCCAAACACGAAACTGTTGCCCAGCAATGTCATCTATAAATTACAGTTTTTTTATCTCTCAATGATCTATACATGCAATGAAAATATCGGTGATATGCTAATGGCAAAACACGGGTTGGAAATTTTGCTTTAATAGAAAGAATACTGTTGCCTAGCAATGAGTTTTAAAACACGAAAGTGTTTCCCAGCAATACCATTTTAAACCGGAAGCTGTTGCCTAGCAATGTCATCAAAAAGAACTATTGCTTAGCAATGTTATTTTTAAAAACAATATTGCCACCTATTATAAACTTTTAAAAAATAAACTGTTGCGTAGCAATGTCAATTTCAGACACAAAACTTTTACCTTTCAATGCATTTTTCAAAGTCGAAACTTTTTCCTAGCAATGTAATTTTTAAAGACAATTTGGCTGCCTAACAATGTAATTTTTCTATCACGAAAGTTTTGCCTAGCCATGCCAGTCTAAACCGGAAACTGTAGCCTAGCAATGAAGTTTCAAAACACCTGACTGTTGCTTAGCAATGACATTTTGAACAAGAAACTGTAGCTTAGCAATGTGATCTCCAATTACAAAGCTGTTGCCTAGCAATGTCATCTATAAAGAATAGTTTTTAATCCCTCAATGATCAATACATACAATGAAAATTTCGGTGATATGCTAATGGCAAAACATGGGTTGTAAATATAGCTTTAATAGAAAGAATACTGTTGCCTAGCAATGAGTTTTAAAACACGAAAGTGTTGCCTAGCAATGCCATTTTAAACCGGAAACTGTTGCCTAGCAATGTCATCAGCAAGAACTGTTGCTTAGCAATGTCATTATTAAACACAATATTGTTACATATTATAAAATTTTAAAATATACACTGTTGCGTAGCAATGTCAATTTCAGACACAAAACATTTACCTTTCAATGCATTTTTCAAAGAGAAACGTTTTCCTAGCACTGTAATTTTTAAATACAATTTGGCTGACTAACAATGTAATTTTTCTATCATGAAAGTGTTGCCTAGCAATGCCAGTCTAAACCGGAAACTGTTGCCTAGCAATGAAGTTTTAAAACACCTGACCGTTGCTTAGCAATGACATTTTGAACAAGAAACTGTAGCTTAGCAATGCCATCTCCAAACACGAAACTGTTGCTTAGCAATGTCATCTATAAATAATAGCTTTCTTATCTCGAAAGGATCTATACATACAATGAAAATATTGGAGATATGCTAATGGCAAAACACGGGTTGTAAAGTTTGCTTTAAAAGAAAGAATACTGTTGCCTAGCAATGCGTTTTAAAACACGAAATTGTTGCCTAGCAACGCCATTTTAAACCGGAAACTGTTGCCTAGCAATGTTATCAAAAAGAACTTTAGCTTACCAATGTCATTTTTAAACACAGTATTGCTACCTATTATAAACTTTTTTAAAATCAACTGTTGCGTAGCAACGTCAATTTCAGACACAAAACTTTTACCTTTCAATGCATTTTTCAAAGAGAAACTTTTTCCTAGAAATGTAATTTTTAAATACAATTTGGCTGCCTAACAATGTAATTTTTCTATCACGAAAGTGTTGCCTAGCAATGTCAGTCTAAACCGGAAACTGTTGCCTAGCAATGAAGTCTTAAAACACCTGACTGTTGCATAGCAATGACATTTTGAACAAGAAACTGTAGCTTAGCAATGCTATCTCCAAATAGGAAACTGTTGCCTAGCAATGTCATCTATAAGGAATAGTTTTTAATCCCTCAATTATCTATAGATACAATGAAAATATCGGTGATATGCTAATGGAAAAACACGGGTTAAATTTCGCTTTAATAGAAAGAATACTGTTGCCTAGCAATGCCATATGAAACCGGGAACTGTTGTATAGCAATGTCATCAACAAGAACTGTTGCTTAGCAATGTCATTTTTAAACACAATATTGTTACATATTATAAACTTTTAAAATATATACTGTTGCGTAGCAATGTCAATTTCAGACACAAAACATTTACCTTTCAATGCATTTTTCAAAGAGAAACTTTTTCCTAGCAATGTAATTTTTAAATACAATTTGGCTGCCTAACAATGAAATTTTTCTATCATGAAAGTGTTGCCTAGCAATGCCAGTCTAAACCGAAAACTGTTGCCTAGCAATGAAGTTTTAAAACACCTGACCGTTGCTTAGCAATGACATTTTGAACAAGAAACTGTAGCTTAGCAATGCCATCTCCAAACACGAAACTGTTGCCTAGCAATGTCGTCTATAAATTACAGTTTTTTTATCTCTCAATCATCTATACATATAACGAAAATATCGGTGATATTCTAATGGCAAAACACGGGTTGTAAATTTTGCTTGAATAGAAAGAATACTGTTGCCTAGCAATGAGTTTTAAAACACGAAAGTGTTTCCTAGCAATGCCATTTTAAACCGGAAACTGTTGCCTAGCAATGAAGTTTTAAAACACCTGACTGTTGCTTAGCAATGACATTTTGAACAAGAAACTGTAGCTTAGCAATGCTATCTCCAAATAGGAAACTGTTGCCTATCAATGTCATCTATAATAAATAGTTTTTAATCCCTCAATGATCTATAGATACAATGAAAATATCGGTGATATGCTAATGGAAAAACACAGGTTAAATTTCGCTTTAATAGAAAGAATACTGTTGCCTAGCAATGCCATATGAAACCGGGAACTGTTGCCTAGCAATGTCATCAACAAGAACTGTTGCTAAGCAATGTCATTTTTAAACACAATATTGTTACATATTATAAACTTTTAAAATATAGACTGTTGCGTAGCACTGTCAATTTCAGACACAAAACATTTACCTTTCAATGCATTTTTCAAAGAGAAACGTTTTCCTAGCAATGTAATTTTTAAATACAATTTGGCTGCCTAACAATGTAATTTTTCTATCATGAAAGTGTTGCCTAGCAATGCCAGTCTAAACCGGAAACTGTTGCCTAGCAATGAAGTTTGAAAACACCTGACCGTTGCTTAGCAATGGCATTTTGAACAAGAAACTGTAGCTTAGCAATGCCATCTCCAAACACGAAACTGTTGCCTAGCAATGTCGTCTATAAATTACAGTTTTTTTAACTCTCAATCATCTATACATACAATGAAAATATCGGTGATATGCTAATGGCAAAACATGGGTTGTAAATATAGCTTTAATAGAAAGAATACTGTTGCCTAGCAATGAGTTTTAAAACACGAAAGTGTTGCCTTACAATGCCATTTTAAACCGGAAACTGTTGCCTTGCAATGTCATCAAAAAGAACTGTTGCTTAGCAATGTCATTTTTAAACACAAGATTGTTACATATTATAAACTTTTTAAAAATCAACTGTTGCATATCAATGTCAATTTTGAGACACATAACTTTTACCTTTCAATGCACTTTTCAAAGAGAAACTTTTTCCTAGCAATGTAACTTTTAAAGACAATATGGCTGCCTAACAATTAAATTTTTCTATCACAAAAGTGTTGCCTAGCCATGCCAGTATAACCGGAAACTGTTGCTTAGCAATGAAGATTTTAATCACGTGACTGTTGCTGAGCAATGACATTTTGAACAAAAAACTGTAGCTTAGCAATGCCATCTCCAAATACGAAATTGTTGCCTAGCAATGTCATCTATAAGGAATAGTTTTTAATCCCTCAATGATCTATACATACAATGAAAATATCGGTGATATGCTAATGGCAAAACATGGGTTGTAAATTTTGATTTAATAGAAAGAATACTGTTGCCTAGCAATGAGCTTTAAAACACGAAAGTGTTGCCTAGCAATGCCATTTGAAACCGGGAACTGTCGCCTAGCAATGTCATCAACAAGAACTGTTGCTTAGCAATGTCATTTTCAAACACAATATTGCTACCTATTATAAACTTTTTAAAAATCAACTGTTGCGTAGCAACGTCAATTTCTGACACGATACCTTTACATTTCAATGCATTTTTCAAAGAGAAACTTTTTCCTAGCAATGTAACTTTTAAAGACAATTTGGCTGCCGAACAATTAAATTTTTCTATCACAAAATTGTTGCCTACCCATGCCAGTATAACCGGAAACTGTTATTTAGCAATGAAGATTTTAATCACCTGACTGTTGCTTACCAATGACATTTTGAGCAAGAAACTGTAGCTTAGCAATGCCATCTGCAAATACGAAACTTTTTCCCTGCAGTGCCATCTATAAGGAACAGTTTTTTATCTCTCAATGATCTATACATACAATGAAAGTTTCAGTGATATGCTAATGGTATAACAGGGGTTGTAAATTTTGCTTTAATAGAAAGAATACTGTTGCATAGCAATGAGTTTAAAACACGAAAGAGTTGCCTAGCAATGTCATTTTAAACCGGGAACTGTTGCCTAGCAATGTCATCAAAAAGAACTGTTGCTTAGCAATGTCATCTTTAAACACAATATTGCTACCTATTAAAAGCTTTTAAAAAAAGATACTGTTGTGTAGCATTGTCAATTTCTGAGACGAAACCTTTACCTTTCAATGCATTTTTCAAAGAGAAACTTTTTCCTTGCAATGTAGTTTTTAAATACAATTTGGCTGCCTAACAATGTAATTTTTCTATCACGAAAGTGATGCCTAGCAATGTCAGTCTAAACCGGAAACTGTTGCCTAGCAGTGAAGTTTTAAAACACCTGACCGTTGCTTAGCAATGACATTTTGAACAAGAAACTGTAGCTTAGCAATGCCATCTCCAAACACGAAACTGTTGCCTAGCAATGTCATCTATAAATTACAGTTTTTTTATCTCTCAATCATCTATACATACAATGAAAATATCGGTGATATTCTAATGGCAAAACAAGGGTTGTAAATTTTGCTTTCAGTTGCCTAGCAATGAGTTTTAAAACACGAAAGTGTTGCCTAGCAATGCCATTTTAAACCGGAAACTGTTGCCTAGCAATGTCATCAAAAAGAACTTTTGCTTAGCAATGTCATTTTTAAACACAATATTGCTACCTATTATAAACTTATTAAAATTCAACTGTTGCATAGCAACGTCAATTTCAGACACTAAACGGTTACCTTTCAATGCATTTTTCAAAGAGAAACTTTTTCCTAGCAATGTATTTTTTAAATACAATTTGGAAGCCTAACAATGTAATTTTTCTATCACAAAAGTTTTGCCTATCCATACCAGTATAACCGGAAACTGTTGCTTAGAAATGAAGTTTTTAATCACCTGACTGTTCCTTAACAATGACATTCTGACCAAGAAACTATAGCCTAGCAATCCGATCTCCAAACGCGAAACTGTTGCCTAGCAATGTCATCTATAAGGAACAGTTTTATATCTCTCAATGATCTATACATACAATGAAAGTGTCAGTGATATGCTAATGGTATAATAGGGGTTGTAAATTTTGCTTTATTATAAAGAATACTGTCGCCTAGCAATGAGTTTAAAACACGAAAGTGTTGCCTAGCAATGCCATTTTAAACCGGGAACTGTCGCCTAGCAATATCATCAACAAGAACTGTTGCTAAGCAATGTCATTTTTAAACACAATATTGCTACCTATTATAAAGTTTTTAAAATTCAACTGTTGCGTATCAACGTCAATTTCAGACACAAAACTTTTACCTTTCAATGCATTTTTCAAAGAGAAACTTTTTCCTAGCAATGTAATTTTTAAATACAATTTGGCTGCCTAAAAATGTAATTTTTCTATCACGAAATTGTTGCCTAGCAATGTCAGTCTAAACCGGAAACTGTTGCCTAGCAATGAAGTTTTAAAACACCTGACTGTTGCTTAGCAATGACATTTTGAACAAGAAACTGTAGCTTAGCAATGCTATCTCCAAATAGGAAACTGTTGCCTAGCAATGTCATCTATAAGGAATAGCTTTTAATCCTTTAAAGATCTATAGATACAATGAAAATATCGGTGATATGCTAATGGCAGAACACGGGTTGTAAATTTCGCTTTAATAGAAAGAATACTGTTGCCTAGCAATGCCATATGAAACCGGGAACTGTTGCCTAGCAATGTCATAAAAAACTATTGCTTAGCAATGTCATTTTTAAACACAATATTGTTACATATTATAAACTTTTTAAAAATCAACTGTTGCATAGCAATGTCAATTTCAGACACAAAACTTTTACCTTTCAATGCATTTTTCAAAGAGAAACTTTTTCCTAGCAATGTATTTTGTAAATACAATTTGGCTGCTTAACAATGTAATTTTTCTATCACCCAAGTGTTGCCTAGCAATGCCAGTCTAAACAAGAAACTGTTGCCTAGCAATGTCATCTATAAATTACAGTTTTTCTATCTCTCAATGATCTATACATACAATGAAAATATCGGTGATATGCTAATGGCAAAACACGGGTTGTAAATTTTGCTTTAATAGAAAGAATACTGTTGCCTAGCAATGAGTTTTAAAACACGAAAGTGTTGCCCAGCAATTCCATTTTAAACCGGAAGCTGTTGCCTAATAATGTCATCAAAAAGAACTTTTGTTTAGCAATATCATTTTTAACACAATATTGCTACCTATTATAATCTTTTATAAAAAAGATACTGTTGCGTAGCAATGTCAATTTCAGACTCAAAACTTTTACCTTTCAATGCATTTTTCAAAGAGAAACTTTTTCCTAGCAATGTAATTTGTAAACACAATTTGGCTGCCTAACAATGTAATTTTTCTATCACCCAAGTGTTGCCTATCAATGCCAGTCTAAACCGGAAACTCTTGCCTAGCAATGAAGTTTTAAAACACCTGACTGCTGCTTAGCAATGACATTTTGAACAAGAAAATGTAGCTTAGCAAATCCATCTCCAAACACGAAACTGTTGCTTAGCAATGTCATCTATAAATAATAGTTTTTTATCTCGAAAGGATCTTTACATACAATGAAAATATCGGAGATATGCTAATGGCAAAACACGGGTTGTAAAGTTTGCTTTAAAAGAAAGAATACTGTTGCCTAACAATGCGTTTTAAAACACGAAAGTGTTGCCTAGCAATGCCATTTTAAACCGGAAACTGTTGCCTAGCAATGTCATCAAAAAGAACTATTGCTTAGCAATGTCATTTTTAAACACAATATTTCCACCTATTATAAACTTTTAAAAAATATACTGTTGCGTAGCAATGTCAATTTCAGACACAAATCTTTTACCTTTCAATGCATTTTTCAAAGTCGAAACTTTTTCCTAGCAATGTAATTTTTAAAGACAATTTTACTGAAAAAAAAAGTGTAATTTTCTATCAGGAAAGTTTTGCCTAGCCATGCCAGTCTAAACCGGAAACTGTAGCCTAGCAATGAAGTTTTAAACACCTGACTGTTGCTTAGCAATGACATTTTGATCAAGAAACAGTAGCTTAGCAATGTCATTTCCAATTACAAAGCTGTTGCCTAGCAATGTCATCTATAAAGAATAGTTTTTAATCCCTCAATGATCAATACATACAATGAAAATTTCGGTGATATGCTAATGGCAAAACATGGGTTGTAAATATAGCTTTAATAGAAAGAATACTGTTGCCTAGCAATGAGTTTTAAAATACGAAAGTGTTGCCTAACAATGCCATTTTAAACCGGAAACTGTTGCCTAGCAATGTCATCAAAAAGAACTTTTGCTTAGCAATATCATTTTTAAACACAATATTGCTACCTGTTATAAACTTTTTTAAAATCAACTGTTGCGTAGCAACGTCAATTTCAGACACAAAACTTTTACTTTTCAATGCATTTTTCAAAGAGAAACTTTTTCCTAGCAATGTAACTTTTAAAGACAATTTGGCTGCCGAACAATTAAATTTTTCTATCGCAAAAGTGTTGCCTACCCATGCCGGTATAACCGGAAACTGTTACTTAGCAATGAAGATTTTAATCACCTGACTGTTGCTTACCAATGACATTTTCAACAAGAAACTGTAGATTAGCAATGCCATCTGCAAATACGTAACTGTTGCCCTGCAGTGCCATCTATAAGGAACAGTTTTTTATCTCTCAATGATCTATACATACAATGAAAGTATCAGTGATATGCTAATGGTATAACAGGGGTTGTAAATTTTGCTTTAATAGAAAGAATACTGTTGCATAGCAATGAGTTTAAAACACGAAAGTGTTGCCTAGCAATGCCATTTTAAACCGGGAACTGTTGCCTAGCAATGTCATCAAAAAGAACTGTTGCTTAGCAATGTCATCTTTAAACACAATATTGCTACCTATTAAAAGCTTTTAAAAAAAGATACTGTTGTGTAGCATTGTCAATTTCTGAGACGAAACCTTTTCCTTTCAATGCATTTTTCAAAGAGAAACTTTTTCCTTGCAATGTAATTTTTAAATACAATTTGGCTGCCTAACAATGTAATTTTTCTATCACGAAAGTGTTGCCTAGCAATGTCAGTCTAAACCGGAAACTGTTGCCTAGCAATGAAGTTTTAAAACACCTGACTGTTGCTTAGCGATGATATTTTGAACAAGAAACTGTAGCTTAGCAATGCCATCTCCAAACATGAAACGATTGCCTAGCAATGTCATCTATAAGGAATAGTTTTTAATCCCTCAATGATCTATACATACAATGAAAATATCGGTGATATGCTAATGGCAAAACATGGGTTATAAATTTTGCTTTAATAGAAAGAATACTGTTGCCTAGCAATGCCATATGAAACCGGGAACTGTTGCCTAGCAATGTCATCAACAAGAACTGTTGCTTAGCAATGTCATTATTAAACACAATATTGTTACATATTATAAAATTTTAAAATATACACTGTTGCATAGCAATGTCAATTTCAGACACAAAACATTTACCTTTCAATGCATTTTTCAAAGAGAAACGTTTTCCTAGCACTGTAATTTTTAAATACAATTTGGCTGACTAACAATGGAATTTTTCTATCATGAAAGTGTTGCCTAGAAATGCCAGTCTAAACCGGAAACTGTTGCCTAGCAATGAAGTTTTAAAACACCTGACCGTTGCTTAGCAATGACATTTTGAACAAGAAACTGTAGCTTAGCAATGCCATCTCCAAACACGAAACTGTTGCCTAGCAATGTCAACTATAAATTACAGTTTTTTATCTCTCAATGATCTATACATACAATGAAAATATCGGTGATATGCTAATGGCAAAACACGGGTTGTAAATTTTGTTTTAATAGAAAGAATACTGTTGCCTAGCAATGAGTTTTAAAACACGAAAGTGTTGCCCAGCAATTCAATTTTAAACCGGAAGCTGTTGCCTAGCAATGTCATCAAAAAGAACTTTTGTTTAGCAATATCATTTTTAACACAATATTGCTACCTATTATAATCTTTTAAAAAAAGATACTGTTGCGTAGCAATGTCAATTTCAGACTCAAAACTTTTACCTTTCAATGAATTTTCAAAGAGAAACTTTTTCCTAGCAATGTAATTTGTAAACACAATTTGGCTGCCCAACAATGTAATTTTTCTATCACCCAAGTGTTGCCTATCAATGCCAGTCTAAACCGGAATCTCTTGCCTAGCTATGAAGTTTTAAAACACCTGACTGTTGCTTAGCAATGACATTTTGAACAAGAAACTGTAGCTTAGCAAATCCATCTCCAAACACGAAACTGTTGCTTAGCAATGTCATCTATAAATAATAGTTTTCTTATCTCGAATGGATCTATACATACAATGAAAATATCGGAGATATGCTAATGGCAAAACACGGGTTGTAAAGTTTGCTTTAAAAGAAAGAATACTGTTGCCTAGCAATGCGTTTTAAAACACGAAATTGTTGCCTAGCAATGTCATTTTAAACCGGAAACTGTTGCCTAGCAATGTTATCAAAAAGAACTTTAGCTTAGCAATAATAATAATGTTTTGTTTTGCCTGGCAGAGTTAAGGCCATTGGGCCTTATCTTCCACTCAACCAGGATAAAGATAAAATACATTAAAAGGAATTTACAAAAAACAAATACAATAGATATCATACATAATACAAAATGTTAAAAATAAAATAATAATACAATATTGGAGTACCTATATTAGAACATAAAACAAAAATGCGTCCAATAATATGCCGAGAAAACAAATTGAATTAAAGAATTATATTATAATTGGATGTATGTATAATTATAATATTATACTATAATATACACAAAAATTGAAACTTAAAACTAAGAAATTAACAAATAAAAGCAATATAGGCTAAGTGCCATGAAAATTGTGTACAATATAAATTTACCTAGGCTAGATAACGAGACATTCATTCTAGTTATCAGCGAGATACTTGATTGACTTTGACCTAAAAATCTCTAGGCTCCGACTACCCCTGATGTCCGGCGGAAGGGAGTTCCAGATACGGGTGATGGCTATCGTGAATGAGGCAGAGTACAGAGATGTTTGATGGCGTGGAATTGACAGTAGACTGTTATTCTGAGATCGTGTGTCGCGGTTATGTTGGGAAGATAACAGTGAGAAACGAGAGACTAAATAATTAGGTGCAGTATTATTAAGTATCTGATAGAGTAGAGTTAGGGAGTGTTGTAGGCGTCTGTCCTTTAGTCGAAGCCAGGATAATTGCTCAAAATAATCTGAGACATGATCATATCGACGTATGTTGAATATGTGACGGACACAAGAATTCTGAACACGTTGCAGCTTACAGGATAATTCAACACTTAGGTCAGTGAACAGAACATCGCAATAGTCGAAGTGTGGCATCACAAGTGACTGCACTAACGTCTGCTTTAGTTTAGCAGGCAGGAAATTTTTCAGTCTATTTAGTGAATGCATAATAGAAAATACTTTTTTACAGATATGTTTAACTTGTGTATTCCATGTCATGTCAGAGTCAAAGTACACACCAAGATTTTTTACAGTTCTACTGTATGGAATAATTGTGTCGTTCAAGGTCACAGGCAAAAGGTCAGTGTTGTCAATAGAAGATAGCGATCTGTGTTTTCCAATCAGAATGGCTTGTGTCTTGTCGGGGTTCAGACAAGACACAAGCAATGTCATTTTTAAACACAATATTGCTACATATTATAAACTTTTTTAAAAACAACTGTTGCGTAGCAACGTCAATTTCAGACACAAAACTTTTACCTTTCAATGCATTTTTCAAAGATAAACTTTTTCCTAGCAATGTAATTTTTAAATACAATTTGGCTGCCTAACAATGTAATTTTTCTATCACGAAAGTGTTGCCTAGCAATGTCAGTCTAAACCGGAAACTGTTGCCTAGCAATGAAGTTTTAAAACAACTGACTGTTGCTTAGCAATGACATTTTGAACAAGAAACTGTAGCTTAGCAATGCTATCTCCAAATAGGAAACTGTTGCCTAGCAATGTCATCTATAAGGAATAGTTTTTAATCCCTCAATTATCTATAGATACAATGAAAATATCGGTGATATGCTAATGGAAAAAACACGGGTTAAATTTCGCTTTAATAGAAAGAATACTGTTGCCTAGCAATGCCATATGAAACCGGGAACCGTTGTATAGCAATGTCATCAACAAGAACTGTTGCTTAGCAATGTCATTTTTAAACACAATATTGTTACATATTATAAACTTTTAAAATATATACTGTTGCGTAGCAATGTCAATTTCAGACACAAAACATTTACCTTTCAATGCATTTTTCAAAGAGAAACTTTTTCCTAGCAATGTAATTTTTAAATACAATTTGGCTGCCTAACAATGTAATTTTTCTATCATGAAAGTGTTGCCTAGCAATGCCAGTCTAAACCGGAAACTCTTGCCTAGCAAAGAAGTTTTAAAACACCTGACCGTTGCTTAGCAATGACATTTTGAACAAGAAACTGTAGCTTAGCAATGCCATCTCCAAACACGAAACTGTTGCCTAGCAATGTCATCTATAAATTACAGTTTTTTATCTCTCAATGATCTATACATACAATGAAAATATCGGTGATATGCTAATGGCAAAACACGGGTTGTAAATATTGCTTTAATAGAAAGAATACTGTTGCCTAGCAATGGGTTTTAAAACACGAAAGAGTTGCCCAGCAATGCTATTTTAAACCGGTAGCTGTTACCTAGCAATGTCATCAAAAAGAACTATTGCTTAGCAATGTCATTTCTAAACACAATATGGCCACCTTTTATAAACTTTTAAAAAATAAACTGTTGCCTAGCAATGTCAATTTCCGACACAAAACTTTTACCTTTCAATGCATTTTTCAAAGTCGAAACTTTTTCCTAGCAATGTATTTTTTAAAGACAATTTGGCTGCCTAACAATGTAATTTTTCTATCACGAAAGTTTTGCCTAGCCATGCCAGTCTAAACCGGAAACTTTAGCCTAGCAATGAAGTTTTAAAACACCTGACTGTTGCTTAGCAATGACATTTTGAACAAGAAACTGTAGCTTAGCAATGTCATCTCCAAATAAAAACTGTTGCCTAGCAATGTCATCTATAAAGAATAGTTTTTAATCCCTCAATGATCAATACATACAATGAAAATTTCGGTGATATGCTAATGGCAAAACATGGGTTGTAAATATAGCTTTAATAGAAAGAATACTGTTGCCTAGCAATGAGTTTTAAAACACGAAAGTGTTGCCTAGCAATGCCATTTTAAACAAGAAACTGTTGCCTAACAATGTCATCAAAAAGAACTGTTGCTTTGCAATGTCATTTTTAACACAATATTGTTACATATTATAAACTTTTTAAAAATCAACTGTTGCACATCAATGTCTATTTTGAGACACATAACTTTTACCTTTCAATGCATTTTTCAAAGAGAAATTTTTCCTAGCAATGTATTTTTTAAATACAATTTGGCTGCTTAACAATGTAATTTTTCTATCACAAAAGGTTTCCCTATCCATACCAGTATAACCGGAAACTGTTGCTTAGCAATGAAGATTTTATTCACCTGACAGTTGCTTAGCAATAACATTTTGACCAAGAAACTATAGCCTAGAAATGCGATCTCCAAACACGAAACTGTTGCCTAGCAATGCCATCTATAAGGAACATTTTTTTATCTCTCAATGATCTATACATACAATGAAAGTATCAGTTTTATGCTAATGGTATAATAGGGGTTGTAAATTTTGCTTTAATAGAAAGAATACTGTTGCCTAGAAATGAGTTTTTAAACACGAAAGTGTTGCCTAGCAATGTCATCTATAAGGAACAGTTTTTCATCTCTCAATGGTCTATACATACAATGAAAATATCGGTGATATGCTAATGGCAAAACCCGGGTTGTAAATTTTGCTTTAATAGAAAGAATACTGTTGCCTAGCAATGAGTTTTAAAACACGAAAGTGTTGACTAGCAATGCCATTTTTAACCGGAAACTGTTGCCTAGCAATGTCATCAAAAAGTACTTTTGTCTAGCAATGTCATTTTTAAACACAATATTGCTACCTATTATAATCTTTTAAAAATAGATACTGTTGCGTTGCAATGTCAATTTCAGACACAAAACTTTTACATTTCAATGCATTTTTCAAAGAGAAAATTTTTCCTAGCAATATAATTTTTAAATACTATTTGGCTGCCTAACAATATATTTTTTCTATCACCGAAGTGTTGCCTAGCAATGCCAGTCTAAACCGGAAACTGTTGCCTAGCAATGAATTTTTAAAACACCTGACTGTTGCTTAGCAATGGCATTTTGAACAAGAAACTGTTGCTTAGCAATGCCATCTCCAAACACGATACTGTTGCTTAGCAATGTCATCTATAAATAATAGTATTTTTTTTATCCCTAAAGGATCTATACATACAATGAAAATATCGGTGAAATGCTAATGGCAAAACACGGGTTGTAAATTTTGCTTTAAAAGAAATATTACATTTGCCTAGCAATGAGTTTAAACACGAAAGTGTTGAATAGCAATGCCATTTTAAACCGCAAACTGTTGCCTGGCAATGAAGTTTTAAAACACCTGACTGTTGCTTAGCAATGAGATTTTGAACAAGAAACTGTATCTAAGCAATGCCATCTGCAAACACGAAACTGATGCCTAGCAATGTCATCTATAAATAATAGTTTTTTCATCTCTGAATGATCTATACATACAATGAAAATATCGGTGATATGATAATGGAACAATAGGGGTTGTAAATTTTGCTTTAATAGAGAGAATACTGTTGACTAGCTATGAGTTTTAAAACACGAAAGTGAATTTTTAAAACACCTGACTGTTGCTTAGCAATGACATTTTGAACAAGAAACTGTAGCTTAGTAATGCCATCTGCAAATACGAAACTGTTGCCCTGCAGTGTCATCTATAAGGAACAATTTTTATCTCTCAATGATCTATACATACAATGAAAGTATCAGTGATATGCTAATGGTATAACAGGGGTTGTAAATTTTGCTTTAATAGAAAGAATACTGTTGAATAGCAATGAGTTTAAAACACGAAAGTGTTGCCTAGCAATGCCATTTTAAACCGGGAACTGTTGCCTAGCAATGTCATCAAAAAGAAATGTTGCTTAGCAATGTCATCTTTAAACACAATATTGCTACCTATTAAAAGCTTTTAAAAAAGATACTGTTGCGTAGCATTGTCAATTTCTGAGACGAAACCTTTACCTTTCAATGCATTTTTCAAAGAGAAACTTTTTCCTTGCAATGTAATTTTTAAATACAATTTGGCTGCCTAACAATGCAATTTTTCTATCACGAAAGTGTTGCCTAGCAATGTCAGTCTAAACCGGAAACTGTTGCCTAGCAATGAAGTTTTAAAACACCTGACTGTTGCTTAGCAATGATATTTTGAACAAGAAACTGTAGCTTAGCAATGCCATCTCCAAACATGAAACGATTGCCTAGCAATGTCATCTATAAGGAATAGATTTTAATCCATCAATGATCTATACATACAATGAAAATATCGGTGATATGCTAATGGCAAAACATGGGTTATAAATTTTGCTTTAATAGAAAGAATACTGTTGCCTAGCAATGCCATATGAAACAGGGAACTGTTGCCTAGCAATGTCATCAACAAGAACTGTTGCTTAGCAATGTCATCTTTAAACACAATATTGCTACCTATTATAAACTTTTTAAAAATCAACTGTCGCATAGCAATGTCAATTTCAGACACAAAACTTTTACCTTTCAATGCATGTTTCAAAGAGAAACTTTTTCCTAGCAATGTAATTTTTAAATACAATTTGGCTGCCTAACAATGTAATTTTTCTATCATCCAACTGTTGCCTAGCAATGCCAGTCTAAAGCGGAAACTGTTGAAAGCAATGAAGTTTTAAAACACCTGACTGTTGCTTAGCAATGACATTTTGAACAAGAAACTTTAGCTAAGCAATGCCATCTACAAACACTAAACTGTTGCCTAGCAATGTCATCTATAAATAATAGTTTCTTTTATCTCTCAATGATCTATACATACAATGAAAGTATCGGTGATATGCTAATGGAAAAATAGTGGTTGTAAATTTTGCTTTAATAGAAAGAATACTGTTGCCTAGCAATGAGCTTTAAAACACGAAAGTGTTGCCTAGCAATGCCATTTGAAACCGGAAACTGTCGCCAAGCAATATCATCAACAAGAACTGTTGCTTAGCAATGTCATTTTTAAACACAATATTGCTACCTATTATAATCTTTTAAAAAAATATACTGTTGCGTTGCAATGTCAATTTCAGACACAAAACTTTTACATTTCAATGCATTTTTCAAAGAGAAAATTTTTCCAAGCAATGTAGTTTTTAAATACAATTTGGCTGCCTAACAATGTTTTTTTTCTATCAATGCCTAGCAATGCCAGTCTAAACCGGAAACTGTTGCCTAGCAATGAATTTTTAAAACACCTGACTGTTGCTTAGCAATGGCATTTTGAACAAGAAACTGTTGCTTAGCAATGCCATCTCCAAACACGAAACTGATGCCTAGCAATGTCATCTATAAGTAATAGTTTTTTCATCTCTGAATGATCTATATATGCAATGAAAATATCGGTGATATGCTAATGGAACAATAGGGGTTGTAAAATTTACTTTGATAGAAAGAATACTGTTGACTATCTATGAGTTTTAAAACACGAAAGTGAATTTTTAAAACACCTGACTGTTGCTTACCAATGACATTTTGAACAAGAAACTGTAGCTTAGTAATGCCATCTCCAAACACGAAACTGTTGCTTAGCAATGTCATCTTTAAATAATAGTTTTTTTATCTCCAAAGGATCTATATATACAATGAAAATATCGGTGATATGCTAATGGCAAAACACGGGTTGTAAATTTTGCTTTAAAAGAAAGAATACTGTTGCCTAGCAATGAGTTTTAAAACACGAAAGTGTTGCCTAGCAATGCCATTTTAAACCGGAAACTGTTGCCTAGCAATGTCAACAAAAAGAACTTTTGTTTAGCAATGTCATTTTTAAACACATTATTTCCAGCTATTATAAACTTTTAAAAAATATACTGTTGCGAAGCAATGTCAATTTCAGACACAAAACTTTTACCTCTCAATGCATTTTTCAAAGTCGAAACTTTTTCCTAGCAATGTAATTTTTAAAGACAATTTGGCTGCCTAACAATGTAATTTTTCTATCACGAAAGTTTTGCCTAGCCATGCCAGTCTAAACCGGAAACTGTAGCCTAGCAATGAAGTTTTAAAACACCTGACTGTTGCTTAGCAATGACATTATGAACAAGAAACTATAGCCTAGCAATGCGATCTCCAAACACGAAACTGTTGCATAGCAATGTCATCTATAGATAATAGTTTTTTTTATCTCTAAAGGATCTATTCATACAATGAAAATATCGGTGATATGCTAATGGCAAAACACGGGTTGTAAATTTTGCTTTAAAAGAAAGAATACTGTTGCCTAGCAATGAGTTTTAAAACACGAAAGTGTTGCCTAGCAATGCCATTTTAAACAGGAAACTGTTGCCTAGCAATCGTATAATAGGGGTTGTAAATTTTGCTTTAATAGAAAGAATACTGTTGCCTAGCAATGAGTTTTAAAACACGAAACTGTTGCCTAGCAATGTCATCTATAAATAATAGTTTTTTTCATCTCTCAATGATCTATGCATACAATGAAAGTATCGGTGATATGCTAATGGAAAAATAGTGGTTGTAAATTTTGCTTTAATAGAAAGAATACTGTTGCCTAGCAATGAGTTTTAAAACACGAAAGTGTTGCCTAGCAATGCCATTTAAAACCGGAAACTGTTGCCTAGCAATGTCATCAAAAATAACTTTTGCTTAGCAATGTCATTTTTAAACACCATATTGCTACCTATTATAATCCTTTAAAATAAGATACTGTTGCGTAGCAATGTCAATTTCAGACAAAAAACGTTTACATATCAATGCATTTCTCAAAGAGAAAATTTTTCCTAGCAATGTAATTTAGAAATATAGTTTGGGTGCCTAACAATTACATTTTTCTATCACAAAAGTTTTGCCTAGCCATGCCAGTAAAACCGAAAACTGTTGCTTAGCATTGAAGTTTTTAATCACCTGACTGTTCCTTAGCTATGACATTTTGACCAAGAAACTATAGCCTAGCAATGCGATCTCCAAACGCGAAACTGTTGCCTAGCAATGTCTTTTTTAAGGAACCAATTTTTATCTCTCAATGATCTATACATGCAATGAAAGTATCAGTGATATGCTAATGGTATAACAGGGGTTGTAAATTTTGCTTTAAAAGAAAGAATACTGTTGGCTAGCAATGAGTTTTAAAACACGATAGTGTTGCCTAGCAATGCCATTTTAAACCGGAAACTGTTACCTAGCAATGTCATCAAAAAGAACTGTTGCTTAGCAATGTCATTTTTAAACACAATATTGCTACCCATTAACAGCTTTTAAAAAAGAGATACATTTGCGTAACAATGTCAATCTCTGACACGAAACCTTTACCTTTTAATGCATTTTTCAAAGTCGCAACTTTTTCCTAGCAATGTAACTTTTAAATACAATTTGGCTGCCTAACAATGCAATTTTTCTATCACCCAAGTTATGCCTAGCAATGCCAGTCTAAACCGGAAACTGTTGCCTAGCAATGAAGTTTTAAAAGACCTGACTGTTGCTTAGCAATGACATTTTGAACAAGAAACTGTAGCTTAGCAATGCCATCTCCAAACATGAAACGATTGCCTAGCAATGTCATCTATAAGGAATAGTTTTTAATCCCTCAATGATCTATACATACAATGAAAATATCGGTGATATGCTAATGGCAAAACATGGGTTATAAATTTTGCTTTAATAGAAAGAATACTGTTGCCTAGCAATGCCATATGAAACCGGGAACTGTTGCCTAGCAATGTCATCAACAAGAACTGTTGCTTAGCAAAGTCATTTTTAAACACAATATTGCTACCTATTATAAACTTTTTAAAAATCAACTGTCGCATAGCAGTGTCAATTCCAGACACAAAACGTTTACCTTTCAATGCAAGTTTCAAAGAGAAACTTTTTCCTAGCAATGTAATTTTAAAATACAATTTGGCTGCCTAACAATGTAATTTTTCTATCATCCAACTGTTGCCTAGCAATGCCAGTCTAAACCGGAAACTGTTGAAAGCAATGAAGTTTTAAAACACCAGACTGTTGCTTAGCAATGACATTTTGAACAAGAAACTGTAGCTAAGCAATGCCATCTACAAACACGAAACTGTTGCCTAGCAATGTCATCTATAAATAATAGTTTCTTTTATCTCTCAATGATCTATACATACAATGAAAATATCGGTGATATGCTAATGGCAAAACACGGGTTGTAATTTTGCTTTAATAGAAAGAAAACTGTTGCCTAGCAATGAGTTTTAAAACACGAAAGTGTTGCCTAGCAATGCCATTTGAAACCGGAAACTGTCGCCAAGCAATATCATCAACAAGAACTGTTGCTTAGCAATGTCAATTTTAAACACAATATTGCTACCTATTATAAACTTTTAATAAATATACTGTTGCGTAGCAATGTCAATTTCAGACTCAATACATTTGCTTTTCATTGCATTTTTCAAAGCCGAAACTTTTTCCTAGCATTGTAATTTTTAAATACAATTTGGCTGCCTAACAATGTCATTTTTCTATCACTAAAGTTTTGCCTAGCCATCCCAGTCTAAACCGGAAACTGTTGCCTAGCAATGAAGTTTTGAAACACCAGACTGTTGCTTAGCAATGACATTTTGAACAAGAAACTGTAGCTTAGCAATGCTATCTCCAAATACGAAACTGTTGCCTAGCAATGTCATCTATAAGGAATAGTTTTTAATCCCTCAATGATTTATACATACAATGAAAATATCGGTGATATGCTAATGGCAAGACATGGGTTGTAAATTTTGCTTTAATAGAAAGAATACTGTTGCCTAGCAATGAGTTTTAAAATACGAAAGTGTTGCCTATCAATGCCATTTTAAACCGGGAACTGTTGCCTAGAAATTACATCAAAAATAACTTTTGCTTAGCAATGTAATTTTTAAACACAATATTGCTACCAATTATAAACTTTTAAAAAAATATACTGTTGCGTAGCTATGTCAATTTCTGACACGAAACCTTAAACTTTGAATTTATTTTTCAAAATCGCAACTTTTTCCTAGCAATATAACGTTTAAAGACTTATTTGGCTGCCTAACATTTAAATTTTTCAATCACAAAAGTGTTGCCTAGCCATGCCAGTATAACCGGAATATGTTGCTTAGCATTGAAGGTTTTAATCACCTGACTGTTGCTTAGCAATGACATTTCGACCAAGAAACTGTAGCTGAGCAATGCCATCTGCAAACACGAAACTGTTGCCTAGCAATGTCATCTATAAATAATAGTTTTTTTTAACTCTCAATGATCTATACATACAATGAAAATATCGGTGATATGCTAATGGCAAGACATGGGTTGTAAATTTCGCTTTCATAGGAAGAATACTGTTGCCTAGCAATGAGTTTTAAACCGGAATATGTTGCCTAGCAATGTCATCAAATAGAACTGTTGCTTAGCAATGTCATTTTTAAACACAATATTGCTACCTATTATAAACTTTTAAAAAAAGATTCTGTTGCGTATCAGTGTCAATTTCATACACAAAACTTTTACATTTGAATGCATTTTTCAAAGAGAAACATTTTCCTAGCATTGTAACTTTTAAATACTATTTGGCAGCCTAACAATGTAATTTTTCTATCACGAAAGCTTTGCCTAGCAATGCCAGTCTAAACCGGAAACTTTTGCCTAGCAATGAAGTTTGAAAACACCTAACTGTTGCTTAGCAATGATATTTTGAATAAGAAACTGTAGCTTAGCAATGCTATCTCCAAATACGAAACTGTTGCCTAGCAATGTCATCTATAAAGAACAACCTTTAATCCCTCAATGATCTATACATACAACGAAAATATCGGTGATATGCTAATGGCAAAACATGGGTTGTAAATTTGCTTTAATAGAAAGAATACTGTTGCCTAGCAATGAGTATTAACTTGAAAGAGTTGCCTAGCAATGCCATTTTAAAAAGGGGAACTGTTGCCTAGCAATGTCATAAAAAAGAACTGTTACTTACCAATGTAATTTTTTAACACAATTTTGCTACCTATTATAAAATTTTTAAACATATATTGTTGCGTAGCAATGTCAATTTCAGACACAAAACTTTTATCTTTCAATGTATTTTTCAAAGAGAAACTTTTCCTAGCAACGTAATTTTTAAATAAAATTTAAAACACGAAAGTGTTGCCTAGCAATGCCATTTGAAACCTTGAACTGTTGCCTAGCAATGTCATCAAAAAGAACTGTTGCTTAGCAATGTCATTTTTAAACAGAATATTGCTACCTATTAAAAGATTTTAAAAAAAGATACTGTTGCGTAGCAATGTCAATTTCTGACACGAAATCTTTACCTTTCAATGCATTTTTCAAAGTCGCAACTTTTTCCAAGCAATGTAACTTTTAAGGACAATTTGGCTGCCTAACAATTAAATTTTTCTATCACAATGTTGTCTAGCCATGCCAGTATAACCGGAAACTGTTTCTTAGCAATAAACTTTTTAATCTCCTGACTGCTGCTTAGCAATGCAATTTTGAAAAAGAAGCTGTAGGTTAACAATGCCATCTCCAAACACGAAACTGTTGCCTAGCAAAGTCATCTATAAATAATAGATTTTTATCTCTAAAGGAACTATATATACAATGAAAATATCGGTGATATAACACAATAAAAAAGAAGTTTTATAGACAGTGGAGTATACTGTTGTTATAATTCAGAATTTAGGTTTTTATCAATCGTAATTATCGGTGATATGCTAATGGCAAAACATGGGATGTAAATTTTGCTTGAATAGAAAGAATACTGTTGCCTAGCATGAGTTTTAAACACGAAAGTGTTACCTAGCAATGCCATTTGAATCCGGGAACTGTTGCCAAGCAATGTCGTCAAAAAGAACTGTTGCTTTGCAATGTCATTTTTAAACACAATATTGCTACCTATTAAAAGCTTTTAAAAAAGATTCTGTTGCGTAGCAATGTCAATTTCTTACACGAAACCTTTACCTTTAAATGCATTTTTCAAAGTCGAAACTTTCTTTAGCAATGAAATTCTTAAAGACAATTTGGCTGCCTAACAATGTAATTTTTCCATCACGAATGTTTTGCCTAGCCATGCCAGTCTAAACCGGAAACTGTTGCCTAGCAATGGTATCAAAAAGAACCGTTGCTTAGCAATGTAATTTTTAAACACAATATTGCTACCTATTTTAAACTTTTAAAATATAAACTATTGTGTAGCAATGTCAATTTCAGACACAAAAGTTTTACTTTCAATGCATTTTTCATAGTCGATACTATTTCCTAGCAATGTAATTTTTAAAGACAATTTGGCTGCCTAAAAATGTAATTTTTCTATCACGAAAGTGTTGCCAAGCCATGCCAGTATAAACCGGAAACTGTTGCCTAGCAATGAAGTTTTAAAACACCTGACGGTTGCTTAGTAATGCCATTTTGAACAAGAAACGGTAGATTAGCAATTCCATCTCCAAATACGAAACTGTTGCCTAGCAATGTCATCTATAAGGAATAGTTTTTAATCCCTCAATGATCAATACATACAGTGAAAATATCGGTGATATGCTAATGTCAAAACATGGGTTGAAAATTTTGCTTTAATAGAAAGAATACTGATGCCTAGCAATGAGTTTTAAAACACGAAAGTGTTGCCTAGCAATGACATTTTAAACCGGAAACTGTTGCCTAGCAATGTCATAAAAAAGAACTGTTGCTCAGCAATGTCATTTTTAAACACAATATTGCTACCTATTATAATCTTTTAAAAAATATACTGTTGCGTAGCAATGCCAATTTCAGACACAAAACTTTTACCTTTCAATACTTTTTCAAAGAGGAACTTTTCCTAGCAATGTAATTTTTAAATACAATTTGGCTGCCTAACAATGTAATTTTTCTATCACGAAAGTGTTGCCTAGCCATGCCAGTATACACCGGAAACTGTTGTCTAACAATGACGTTTTAAAACACCTGACTGTTGCATAGCAATGACATTTTTAACAAGAAACTGTAGCTTAGCAAAGCCATCTCCAAACTCGAAACTGTTGCCTAGCAAAGTAATCTATAAATAATAGTTTATTATCTCTAATGGAACTATATGTACAATGAAAATATCGGTGATATGCTAATGTCAAAACATGGGTTGAAAATTTTGCTTTAATAGAAAGAATACTGATGCCTAGCAATGAGTTTTAAAACACGAAAGTGTTGCCTAGCAATGCCATTTCAAATCGGAAACTGTTGCCCAGCAATGTCATCAAAAAGAACTGTTGCTTAGCAATGTCATTTTTAAACACAATATTGCTACCTATTATAAACTTTTGAAAAATATACTGTTGCGTAGCAATGTCAATTTCAGACAAAAAACTTTTACATTTCAATGCATTTTTCAAAGTCAAACTTTTTCCTAGCAATGTAATTTTTAAAGACAATTTGGCTGCCTAACAATTAAATTCTTCTATCACATAAGTTTTGCCTAGCCATGCCAGTCTAAACCGGAATCTGTTGTCTAACAATGACGTTTTAAAACACCTGACTGTTGCTTAGCAATGACATTTTGAACAAGAAACTGGAGCTTAGCAATGCCATCTACAAATACGATACTGTTGCCTAGCAATGTCATTTATAAGGAATAGGTTTTAATCCCTCAATGTTCTATACATACAATGAAAATATCGGTGATATGCTAATGGCAAAACATGGGTTGTAAATTTTGCTTTAATAGAAAGAATACTGTAGCCTAGCAATGAGCTTTAAAACACGAAAGTGTTGCCTAGCAATGCCATTATAAACCGGAAACTGTTGCCTAGCAATGTCATAAAAAAGAACTGTTGCTTTGCAATGTCATTTTTAAACACAATATTGCTACCTATTATAAACTTTTAACAAATATATACTGTTGCGTAGCAATGTCAATTTCAGACACAAAACGTTTACCTTTCAATGCATTTTTCAAAGAGAAAACTGTTGCCTAGCAATGTCATCAAAAAGAGCTGTTGCTTAGCAATGTCATTTTTAAACACAATATTGCTACCTATTATAATCTTTTAAAAAATATACTGTTGCGTAGTAATGTCAATTTCAGACACAATACTTTTATTTTTCAATGCATTTTTCAAAGTCGAAACTTTTTCCTAGCAATGTAATTTTTAAAGACAATTTGGCTGCCTAACAATGTAATTTTTCTATCACGAAAGTTTTGCCTATCCATGCCAGTCTAAACCGGAAACTGTTGCCTAGCAATTAAGTTTTAAAACACCTGACTGTTGCTTAGAAATGATATTTTGATCAAGAAACTATAGCTTAGCAATGCCATCTCCAAATACGAGACTGTTGCCTAGCAATGTCATCTATAAGGAATAGTTTTTAATCCCTCAATGATCAATACATATAGTGAAAATATCGGTGATATGCTAATGTCAAAACATTGGTTGAAAATTTTGCTTTAATAGAAAGAATACTGATGCCTAGCATTGAGTTTTAAAACACGAAAGTGTTGCCTAGCAATGACATTTTAAACCGGAAACTGTTGCCTAGCAATGTCATAAAAAAGAACTGTTGCTCAGCAATGTCATTTTTAAACACAATATTGCTACCTATTATAAACTTTTAAAAAATATACTGTTGCGTAGCAATATCAACTTCAGACACCAAACTTTTACCTTTGAATGCATTTTTCAAAGAGAATCTTTTTCCCAGCAATGTAATTTTTAAATACAATTTGGCTGCTTAACAATGTCATTTTTCTATCAAGAATGTGTTGCCTAGCAATGCTAGTCTAAATCGGAAACTGTTGCCTAGCAATGAAGATTCAAAACACCTGACTGTTGCTTAGCAATGACATTTTGAACAAGAAACTGTAGCTTAGCAATGCCATCTCCAAACAGGAAACTGTTGCCTTGCAAAGCCATCTATAAATAATAGTTTTTTATCTCTAAAAGATCTATACATACAATGAAAATATCGGTGATATGCTAATGGCAAAACACGGGTTGTAAATTTTGCTTTAATAGAAAGAATACTGTTGCCTAGCAATGAGTTTTAAAACACGAAAGTTTTGCCTAGCAATGCCATTTTAAACAGGGAACTGTTGCATAGCAATGTCATCAAAAAGAACAGTTTCCGGTTTAAAATCGCATTGCTAAGCAACGCTTTCGTGTTTTAAAACTGATTGCTAGGCAACAGTATTCTTTCTATTAAAGCAAAATTTACAACCCATGTTTTGACATTAGCATATCACCGATATTTTCATTGTATGTATTGATCATTGAGGGATTAAAAGCTATTCCTTATAGATGACATTGCTAGGCAACAGTTTCGTACTTGGAGATGGCATTACTAAGCTACAGTTTCTTATTCAAAATGTCATTGCTAAGCAGCTGTCAGGTGTTTAAAAACTTCATTGCTAGGCAACATTTTCCGGTTTAGACTGGCATGGCTAGGCAAAATATTCGTGATAGAAAAATTACATTGTTAGGCAGCCAAATTGTCTTTAAAAATTACATTGCTAGGAAAATTTTCGACTTTTAAAATTGCATTGAAAGATAAAGGTTTCGTGACAGAAATTGACATTGCTACGCAACAGTATCTTTTTTTAAAAGCTTTTAATAGGAAGCAATATTGTGTTTAAAAATGACATTGCTAAGCATCAGTTCATTTTGATGACATTGCTTGGCAACAGTTCCCGGTTTCAAATGGCATTGCTAGGCAACACTTTCCTATTTTAAAACTCATTGCTAGGCAACAGTATCCTTTCCTTTAAGCAAAATTTAACCCGTGTTTTGCCATTAGCATATCACCGATAATTTTATTGTATGTATAGATCCTTTAGAGATAAAAAAAACTATTATTTATATATGACTTTGCTAGGCAACAGTTTCGTGTTTGGAGATAGCATTGCTAAGCTACAGTTTCTTGTTAAAAATGTCATTGCTAAGCAACAGTCAGGTGTTTAAAACTTCATTGCTAGACAACAGTTTCCGGTTTTGACTGGCATTGCTAGGCAACACTTTCGTGATAGAAAAATTACATTGTTAGCAGCCAAATTGTATTTTAAAATTACATTGCTAGGAAAAAGTTTATCTTTGAAAAATGCATTGATAGGTAAAAGTTTTGTGTCTGAAATTGACATTGCTACGCAACAGTATATTTTTTAAAAGTTTATAATAGGTAGCAATATTGTGTTTAAAAATGACATTGCTAAGCAACAGTTCTTTTTTATGACATTGCTAGGCAACAGTTTCCTCTCTAAAATGGCATTGCTAGGCAACACTTTCGGGTTTTAAAGCTCATTGCTAGGCAACAGTTTTCTTTTTATTAAAGGAAAATTTACAACCCACATTTTGACATTAGCTTATCACCGATATTTTCATTGTATGCATTGATCATTGAGGGATTAAAAACTATTCCTTATAGATGACATTACTAGGCAACAGTATCGAATTTGGAGATGGCATTGCTAAGCTACAGATACTTGTTCAAAATGTCATTGCTAAGCAACAGTCAGGTGTTTTAAAACTTCATTGCTAGGCAACAGTTTCCGGTTTATACTGGCATGGCTAGGCAACACTTTCGTTATAGAAAAATTACATTGTCAGGCAGCCAAATTGTCCTTAAAAATTACATTGCTAGGAAAAAGTTTCGACTTTGAAAAATGCATTGAAAGGTAAAAGTTTTGTGTCTGAGTTTGACATTGCTACGCAACAGTATATTTTTTAAAATTTATAATAGGTAGCAATATTGTGTTTAAAAATGACATTGTTAAGCAACATTTCTTTTTTATGACATTGCTAGGCAACAGTTTCCGGTTTAAAATGGCATTGCCAGGCAACACTTTCGTGTTTTAAAACTCATTGCTAGGCAACAGTATGTATTCTTTTAAAGAAAAATTTACAACCCCTGGTATGCCATTAGCATATCACCGATATTTTCATTGTATGTATTGATCATTGAGGGATTAAAGGCTATTCCTTATAGATGACATTGCTAGGCAACAGTTTCGTATTTGGAGATGGCATTCCTAAGCTACAGTATCTTATTCTAAATGTCATTGCTAAGCAACAGTCAGGTGTTTTAAAACTTCATTGCTAGGCAACAGTTTCCGGTTTAGACTGGCATGGCTAGGCAAAATATTCCTGATAGAAAAATTACATTGTTAGGCAGCCAAATTACCTTTAAAAATTACATTGCTAGGAAAAAGTTTCGACTTTGAAAAATGCATTGAAAGGTAAAGGTTTCGTGTCAAAAATTGACATTGCTACGCAACAGTATCTTTTTTTAAAAGCTTTTAATAGGTAGCAATATTGTGTTTAAAAATGACATTGCTAAGCAACAGTTCTTTTTGATGACATTGCTAGGCAACAGTTTCCGGTTTAAAATGGCATTGCTAGGCAAAACTTTCGTGTTTTAAAACTAATTGCTAGGCAACAGTATTCTTTCTATTAAAGTAAAATTTTCAACCCATGTTTTGACATTAGCATATCACCGATATTTTCATTGTATGTATTGATCATTGAAGGATTAAAAACTTTTCCTTATAGAAGACATTGCTAGGCAACAGTTTCGTATTTGGAGATGGCATTGCTAAGCTACAGTTTCATGTTCAAAATGTCATTTCTGAGCAACAGTCAGGTGTTTTAAAGCTTCATTGCTAGGCAACAGTTTCCGGCAACAGTACTCTTTCTATTAAAGTAAAATTTACAACCCGTGTTTTGCCATTAGCATATCAACGATACTTTCATTGTATGTATATAACGTTGATGGATTAAAAACTATTATTTATAGATGACATTGCTAGACATCAGTTTCGTGTTTGCAGATGGCATTGCTTAGCTACAGTTTCTTGTTCAAAATGTCATTGCTAAGCAACAGTCAGGTGTTTTAAAACTTCATTGCTAGGCAACAGTTTCCAGTTTAAAATGGCATAGCTAGGCAACACTTTCGTGTTTTAAAACTCATTCCTAGGCAACAGTATTCTTTCTATTAAAGCAAAATTTACAACCCGTGTTTTGCCATTAGCATATCACCGATATTTTCATTGTATGTACAGATCCTTTAGAGATAAGAAAACTATTATTTATAGATGATTTTGCTAGGCAACAGTTTCCTGTTTGGAGATGGCATTGCTAAGCTACAGTTTCTTGTTCAAAATGTCATTGCTAAGCATCAGTCAGGTGTTTTAAAACTTCATTGTTAGACAACAGATTCCAGTTTAGACTGGCATGGCTAGGCAAAACTTTTGTGATAGAAAAATTTAATTGTTAGGCAGCCAAATTGTCTTTAAAAATTACATTGCTAGGAAAAAGTTTCGACTTTCAAAAATGCATTGAAAGGTAAAAGTTTTGTGTCCGAAATTGACATTGCTACGCAACAGTATATTTTTCAAAAGTTTATAATAGGTAGCAATATCGTGTTTAAAAATGACATTGCTAAGCAACAGTTCTTTTTGATGACATTGCTGGGCAACAGTTTACGGTATAAAATGGCATTGCTAGGCAACACTTTCGTGTTTTAAAACTGATTGCTAGGCAACAGTATTCTTTCTATTAAAGCAAAATTTACAACCCGTGTTTTGCCATTAGCATATCACCGATATTTTCATTGTATATATAGTTCCTTTAGAGATAAAAGCTATTATTTATAGATTACTTTGCTAGGCAACAGTTTCGTGTTTGGAGATGGCTTTGCTCAGCTACAGTTTCTTGGTCGAAATGTCATTACTAAGCAACCGTCAGGTGATTAAAACCTTCATTGCTAGGCAACAGTTTCCGCCGTATACTGGCATGGCTTGGCAACACTTTCGTGATAGAAAAATTACATTTTTAGGCAGCCAAATTGTCTTTAAAAATTACATTGCTAGGAAAAAGTATCGACTTTGAAAAATGCATTGAAAGTAAAACTTTTGTGTCTGAAATTGACATTGCTACGCAATAGTTTATATTTTAAAAGTTTAAAATAGGTAGCAATATTGTTTTTAAAAATTACATTGCTAAGCAACGGTTCTTTTTGATACCATTGCTAGGCAATAGTTTCCGGTTTAGACTGGCATGGCTAGGCAAAACATTCGTGATGGAAAAATTACATTGTTAGGCAGCCAAATTGTCTTTAAGAATTTCATTGCTAAAGAAAGTTTCGACTTTGAAAAATGCATTTAAAGGTAAAGGTTTCGTGTAAGAAATTGACATTGCTACGCAACAGAATCTTTTTTAAAAGCTTTTAATAGGTAGCAATATTGTGTTTAAAAATGACATTGCAAAGCAACAGTTCTTTTTGACGACATTGCTTGGCAACAGTTCCCGGATTCAAATGGCATTGCTAGGTAACACTTTCGTGTTTAAAACTCATTCTAGGCAACAGTATTCTTTCTATTAAAGCAAAATTTACATCCCATGTTTTGCCATTAGCATATCACCGATATTTTCATTGTATATATAGTTCCTTTAGAGATAAAAATCTATTATTTATAGATGACTTTGCTAGGCAACAGTTTCGTGTTTGGAGATGGCATTGTTAAGCTACAGCTTCTTTTTCAAAATTGCATTGCTAAGCAGCAGTCAGGAGATTAAAAACTTTATTGCTAAGAAACAGTTTCCGGTTATACTGGCATGGCTAGACAACATTGTGATAGAAAAATTTAATTGTTAGGCAGCCAAATTGTCCTTAAAAGTTACATTGCTTGGAAAAAGTTGCGACTTTGAAAAATGCATTGAAAGGTAAAGATTTCGTGTCAGAAATTGACATTGCTACGCAACAGTATCTTTTTTTTAAATCTTTTAATAGGTAGCAATATTCTGTTTAAAACTGACATTGCTAAGCAACAGTTCTTTTTGATGACATTGCTAGGCAACAGTTCCCGGTTTCAAATGGCATTGCTAGGCAACACTTTCGTGTTTTAAAACTCATTGCTAGGCAACAGTACTCTTTCTATTAAAGCAAAATTTACAACCCGTGTTTTGCCATTAGCATATCAACGATACTTTCATTGTATGTATAGAACGTTGAGGGATTAAAAACTATTATTTATAGATGACATTGCTAGACATCAGTTTCGTGTTTGCAGATGGCATTGCTTAGCTACAGTTTCTTGTTCAAAATGTCATTGCTAAGCATCAGTCAGGTGTTTTAAAACTTCATTGTTAGACAACAGATTCCAGTTTAGACTGGCATGGCTAGGCAAAACTTTTGTGATAGAAAAATTTAATTGTTAGGCAGATAATTGTCTTTTAAAATTACATTGCTAGGAAAAAGTTTCGACTTTGAAAAATGCATTGAAAGGTAAAAGTTTTGTGTCTGAAATTGACATTGCTACGCAACAGTATATTTTTCAAAAGTTTATAATAGGTAGCAATATTGTGTTTAAAAATGACATTGCAAAGCAACAGTTCTTTTTTTATGACATTGCTAGGCAACAGTTTCCGGTTTAAAATGGCATTGGTAGGCAACACTTTCGTGTTTTAAAACTCATTGCTAGGCAACAGTATACTTTCTATTAAAGAAAAATTTACAACCCCTGTTATACCATTAGCATATCACTGATACTTTCATTGTATGTATAGATCATTGAGAGATAAAGAACTGTTCCTTATAGATGAGATTGCTAGGCAACAGTTTCGTGTTTGGAGATTGGATTGCTAGGCTATAGTTTCTTGGTCAAAATGTCATTGCTAAGCAGCAGTCAGGTGATTAAAATCTTTATTGCTAAGAAACAGTTTCCGGTTATACTGGCATGGCTAGGAAACACTTTTGTGATAGAAAAATTTAATTGTTAGGCAGCCAAATTGTCTTTAAAAGTTACATTGCTAGGAAAAAGTTTCGACTTTGAAAAATGCATTGGAAGGTAAAGGTTTCGTGTCAGAAATTGACATTGCTACGCAACATTATCTTTTTTTAAAAGCTTTTAATAGGTAGCAATATTGTGTTTAAAAATGACATTGCTAAGCAACAGTTCTTTTTGATGACATTGCTAGGCAACAGTTCCCGGTTTCAAATAGCATTGCTAGGCAACACTTTCGTGGTATAAAACTCATGGCTAGGCAACAGTGTTCTTTCTATTAAAGCAAAATCTACTACCCCTATTTTGCCATTAGCATATCACCGATATTTTCATTGTGTGTATAGATCATTGAGGGATAAAAAAAAACTATTATTTATAGATGACATTGCTAGACAACAGTTTCGAGTTTGCAGATGGCATTGCTTAGCTACAATTTCTTGTTCAAAATGTCATTGCTAAGCAACAGACAGGTGTTTTGAAACTCCATTGCTAGGCAACAGTTTACGGTTTAGACTAGCATTGCTAGGAAAAACTTTCGTGATAGAGAAATTACATTGTTAGGCAGCCAAATTGTATTTAAAAATTACATTGCTAGGAAAAAGTTTCGAATTTGAAAAATGCATTTAAAGGTAAAGGTTTCGTGTAAGAAATTGACATTGCTACGCAAAAGTATCTTTTCTTAAAAGCTTTTAATAGGTAGCAATATTGTGTTTAAAAATGCCATTGCAAAGTAACATCTCTTTTTAAAGACATTGCTTGGCAACAGTTCCCGGTTTAAAATGGCATTGCTAGGCAACACTTTCGTGCTCTAAAACTCATTGCTAGGCAACAGTATTCTTTCTATTAAAGCAAAATTTACAACCCATGTTTTGCCATTAGCATATCACCGATATTTTCACTGTATGTATTGATCATTGAGGGATTAAAAACTATTCCTTATAGATGACATTGCTAGGCAACAGTTTCGTATTTGGAGATGGCATTGTTAAGCTAAAGTTTCTGTTTCAAAATGTCATTGCTAAGCAAAAGTCAGGTGTTTTAAAACTTCATTGCTAGGCAACAGTTTCCGGTTTAAAATGGCATTCCTAGGCAACACTTTCGTGTTTTAAAACTCATTGCTAGGCAACAGTATACTTTCTATTAAAGCAAAATTTTCAACCCATGTTTTAACATTAGCATATCACCGATATTTTCACTGTATGTATTGATCATTGAGGGATTAAAAACTATTCCTTATAGATGACATTGCTAGGCAACAGTCTCGTATTTGGAGATGGCATTGCTAAGCTACAGTTTCTTGATCAAAATATCATTGCTAAGCAACAGTCAGGTGTTTTAAAACTTAATTGCTAGGCAACAGTTTCCGGTTTATACTGGCATGGGTAGGCAAAACTTTCGTGATAGAAAAATTACATTGTTAGGCAGCCAAATTGTCTTTAAAAATTACATTGCTAGGAAAAAGTTTCGACTTTGAAAAATGCATTGAAAGGTAAAGGTTTCGTGTCAGAAACTGACATTGCTACGCAACAGTATCTTCTTTAAAAGCTTTTAATGGGTAGCACTATTGTGTTTGAAAATGACAGTGCTAAGCAACAGTTCTTTTTGATGACATTGCTGGGCAACAGTTTCCGGTTTAAAATGGCATTGCTAGGCAACACTTTCGTGTTTTAAAACTATTTTCTAGGCAACAGTATTCTTTCTATTAAAGTAAAATTTACAACCCATGTTTTGACATTAGCATATCACCGATATTTTCATTGTATGTATTGATAGTTGAGGGATTAAAGGCTATTCCTTATAGATGACGTTGCTAGGCAACAGTTTCGTATTTGGAGATGGCATTCCTAAGCTACAGTTTCTTGTTAAAAATGTCATTGCTAGCAAGAGTCAGGTGTTTTAAAACTTAATTGCTAGGCAACAGATTCCGGTTTAGACTGGCATGGCTAGGCAAAACTTTCGTCATAGAAAAATTACATTGTTAAACAGCCAAGTTGTCTTTAAAAATTACATTGCTAAGAAAAAGTTTCGACTTTGAAAAATGCATTGAAAAGTAAAAGTTTTGTGTCTGAAATTGACATTGCTACGCAACAGTATATTATTTAAAAGTTTATAATAGGTAGCAATATTGTGTTTAAAATTACATTGCTAAGCAACAGTTCTTTTTGATGACATTGCTAGGCAACAGTTTCCGGTTTAAAATGGCATTGCCAGGCAACACTTTCGTGTTTTAAAACTCATTGCTAGGCAACAGTATGTATTCTTTTAAAGAAAAATTTACAACCCCTGGTATGCCATTAGCATATCACCGATATTTTCATTGTATGTATTGATCATTGAGGGATTAAAGGCTATTCCTTATAGATGACATTGCTAGGCAACAGTTTCGTATTTGGAGATGGCATTCCTAAGCTACAGTATCTTATTCTAAATGTCATTGCTAAGCAACAGTCAGGTGTTTTAAAACTTCATTGCTAGGCAACAGTTTCCGGTTTAGACTGGCATGGCTAGGCAAAATATTCCTGATAGAAAAATTACATTGTTAGGCAGCCAAATTACCTTTAAAAATTACATTGCTAGGAAAAAGTTTCGACTTTGAAAAATGCATTGAAAGGTAAAGGTTTCGTGTCAAAAATTGACATTGCTACGCAACAGTATCTTTTTTTAAAAGCTTTTAATAGGTAGCAATATTGTGTTTAAAAATGACATTGCTAAGCAACAGTTCTTTTTGATGACATTGCTAGGCAACAGTTTCCGGTTTAAAATGGCATTGCTAGGCAAAACTTTCGTGTTTTAAAACTAATTGCTAGGCAACAGTATTCTTTCTATTAAAGTAAAATTTTCAACCCATGTTTTGACATTAGCATATCACCGATATTTTCATTGTATGTATTGATCATTGAAGGATTAAAAACTTTTCCTTATAGAAGACATTGCTAGGCAACAGTTTCGTATTTGGAGATGGCATTGCTAAGCTACAGTTTCATGTTCAAAATGTCATTTCTGAGCAACAGTCAGGTGTTTTAAAGCTTCATTGCTAGGCAACAGTTTCCGGCAACAGTACTCTTTCTATTAAAGTAAAATTTACAACCCGTGTTTTGCCATTAGCATATCAACGATACTTTCATTGTATGTATATAACGTTGAGGGATTAAAAACTATTATTTATAGATGACATTGCTAGACATCAGTTTCGTGTTTGCAGATGGCATTGCTTAGCTACAGTTTCTTGTTCAAAATGTCATTGCTAAGCAACAGTCAGGTGTTTTAAAACTTCATTCCTAGGCAACAGTTTAAAATGGCATAGCTAGGCAACACTTTCGTGTTTTAAAACTCATTGCTAGGCAACAGTACTCTTTCTATTAAAGCAAAATTTACAACCCGTGTTTTGCCATTAGCATATCCACGATACTTTCATTGTATGTATAGAACGTTGATGGATTAAAAACTATTATTTATAGATGACATTGCTAGACATCAGTTTCGTGTTTGCAGATGGCATTGCTTAGCTACAGTTTCTTGTTCAAAATGTCATTGCTAAGCAACAGTCAGGTGTTTTAAAACTTCATTGCTAGGCAACAGTTTCCAGTTTAAAATGGCATAGCTAGGCAAAAATTTCGTGTTTTAAAACTCATTCCTAGGCAACAGTATTCTTTCTATTAAAGCAAAATTTACAACCCGTGTTTTGCCATTAGCATATCACCGATATTTTCATTGTATGTACAGATCCTTTAGAGATAAGAAAACTATTATTTATAGATGATTTTGCTAGGCAACAGTTTCCTGTTTGGAGATGGCATTGCTAAGCTACAGTTTCTTGTTCAAAATGTCATTGCTAAGCATCAGTCAGGTGTTTTAAAACTTCATTGTTAGACAACAGATTCCAGTTTAGAATGGCATGGCTAGGCAAAACTTTTGTGATAGAAAAATTTAATTGTTAGGCAGCCAAATTGTCTTTAAAAATTACATTGCTAGGAAAAAGTTTCGACTTTGAAAAATGCATTGAAAGGTAAAAGTTTTGTGTCCGAAATTGACATTGCTACGCAACAGTATATTTTTCAAAAGTTTCTAATAGGTAGCAATATCGTGTTTAAAAATGACATTGCTAAGCAACAGTTCTTTTTGATGACATTGCTGGGCAACAGTTTACGGTATAAAATGGCATTGCTAGGCAACACTTTCGTGTTTTAAAACTGATTGCTAGGCAACAGTATTCTTTCTATTAAAGCAAAATTTACAACCCGTGTTTTGCCATTAGCATATCACCGATATTTTCATTGTATATATAGTTCCTTTAGAGATAAAAGCTATTATTTATAGATTACTTTGCTAGGCAACAGTTTCGTGTTTGGAGATGGCTTTGCTCAGCTACAGTTTCTTGGTCGAAATGTCATTACTAAGCAACCGTCAGGTGATTAAAACCTTCATTGCTAGGCAACAGTTTCCGCCGTATACTGGCATGGCTTGGCAACACTTTCGTGATAGAAAAATTACATTTTTAGGCAGCCAAATTGTCTTTAAAAATTACATTGCTAGGAAAAAGTATCGACTTTGAAAAATGCATTGAAAGTAAAACTTTTGTGTCTGAAATTGACATTGCTACGCAATAGTTTATATTTTAAAAGTTTAAAATAGGTAGCAATATTGTTTTTAAAAATTACATTGCTAAGCAACGGTTCTTTTTGATACCATTGCTAGGCAATAGTTTCCGGTTTAGACTGGCATGGCTAGGCAAAACATTCGTGATGGAAAAATTACATTGTTAGGCAGCCAAATTGTCTTTAAGAATTTCATTGCTAAAGAAAGTTTCGACTTTGAAAAATGCATTTAAAGGTAAAGGTTTCGTGTAAGAAATTGACATTGCTACGCAACAGAATCTTTTTTAAAAGCTTTTAATAGGTAGCAATATTGTGTTTAAAAATGACATTGCAAAGCAACAGTTCTTTTTGACGACATTGCTTGGCAACAGTTCCCGGATTCAAATTGCATTGCTAGGTAACACTTTCGTGTTTAAAACTCATTCTAGGCAACAGTATTCTTTCTATTAAAGCAAAATTTACATCCCATGTTTTGCCATTAGCATATCACCGATATTTTCATTGTATATATAGTTCCTTTAGAGATAAAAATCTATTATTTATAGATGACTTTGCTAGGCAACAGTTTCGTGTTTGGAGATGGCATTGTTAAGCTACAGCTTCTTTTTCAAAATTGCATTGCTAAGCAGCAGTCAGGAGATTAAAAACTTTATTGCTAAGAAACAGTTTCCGGTTATACTGGCATGGCTAGACAACATTGTGATAGAAAAATTTAATTGTTAGGCAGCCAAATTGTCCTTAAAAGTTACATTGCTTGGAAAAAGTTGCGACTTTGAAAAATGCATTGAAAGGTAAAGATTTCGTGTCAGAAATTGACATTGCTACGCAACAGTATCTTTTTTTTAAATCTTTTAATAGGTAGCAATATTCTGTTTAAAACTGACATTGCTAAGCAACAGTTCTTTTTGATGACATTGCTAGGCAACAGTTCCCGGTTTCAAATGGCATTGCTAGGCAACACTTTCGTGTTTTAAAACTCATTGCTAGGCAACAGTATTCTTTCTATTAAAGCAAAATTTACAACCCATGTTTTGCCATTAGCATATCACCGATATTTTCACTGTATGTATTGATCATTGAGGGATTAAAAACTATTCCTTATAGATGACATTGCTAGGCAACAGTTTCGTATTTGGAGATGGCATTGTTAAGCTAAAGTTTCTGTTTCAAAATGTCATTGCTAAGCAAAAGTCAGGTGTTTTAAAACTTCATTGCTAGGCAACAGTTTCCGGTTTAAAATGGCATTCCTAGGCAACACTTTCGTGTTTTAAAACTCATTGCTAGGCAACAGTATACTTTCTATTAAAGCAAAATTTTCAACCCATGTTTTAACATTAGCATATCACCGATATTTTCACTGTATGTATTGATCATTGAGGGATTAAAAACTATTCCTTATAGATGACATTGCTAGGCAACAGTCTCGTATTTGGAGATGGCATTGCTAAGCTACAGTTTCTTGATCAAAATATCATTGCTAAGCAACAGTCAGGTGTTTTAAAACTTAATTGCTAGGCAACAGTTTCCGGTTTATACTGGCATGGGTAGGCAAAACTTTCGTGATAGAAAAATTACATTGTTAGGCAGCCAAATTGTCTTTAAAAATTACATTGCTAGGAAAAAGTTTCGACTTTGAAAAATGCATTGAAAGGTAAAAGTATTGTGTCTGAAATTGACATTACTACGCAACAGTATATTTTTTAAAAGTTTATAATAGGTAGCAATATTGTGTTTAAAAATGACATTGCTAAGCAACAGCTCTTTTTGATGACATTGCTAGGCAACAGTTTTCTCTTTGAAAAATGCATTGAAAGGTAAACGTTTTGTGTCTGAAATTGACATTGCTACGCAACAGTATATATTTTTTAAAAGTTTATAACAGGTAGCAATATTGTGTTTAAAAATGACATTGCTAAGCAACAGTTCTTTTTTATGACATTGCTAGGCAACAGTTTCCGGTTTATAATGGCATTGCTAGGCAACACTTTCGTGTTTTAGAACTCATTGCTAGGCTACAGTACTCTTTCTATTAAAGCAAAATTTACAACCCATGTTTTGCCATTAGCATATCACCGATATTTTCATTGTGTGTATAGAACATTGAGGGATTAAAAACTATTCCTTATAGATGACATTGCTAGGCAACAATTTCGTATTTGGAGATGGCATTGTTAAGCTACAGTTTCTTATTCAAAATGTCATTGCTAAGCAACAGTCAGGTCTTTTTAAACTTCATTGCTAGGCAACAGTTTCCGGTTTAGCCTGGCATGGCTAGGCAAAACATTCGTGATAGAAAAATTACATTGTTAGGCAGCCAAATTGTCTTTAAAAATTACATTGCTAGGAAAAAGTTTCGACTTTGAAAAATGCATTGAAAGGTAAAGGTTTCGTGTCAGAAACTGACATTGCTACGCAACAGTATCTTCTTTAAAATCTTTTAATGGGTAGCAATATTGTGTTTGAAAATGACAGTGCTAAGCAACAGTTCTTTTTGATGACATTGCTGGGCAACAGTTTCCGGTTTAAAATGGCATTGCTAGGCAACACTTTCGTGTTTTAAAACTATTTTCTAGGCAACAGTATTCTTTCTATTAAAGTAAAATTTACAACCCATGTTTTGACATTAGCATATCACCGATATTTTCATTGTATGTATTGATAGTTGAGGGATTAAAGGCTATTCCTTATAGATGACATTGCTAGGCAACAGTTTCGTATTTGGAGATGGCATTCCTAAGCTACAGTTTCTTGTTAAAAATGTCATTGCTAGCAAGAGTCAGGTGTTTTAAAACTTAATTGCTAGGCAACAGATTCCGGTTTAGACTGGCATGGCTAGGCAAAACTTTCGTCATAGAAAAATTACATTGTTAAACAGCCAAGTTGTCTTTAAAAATTACATTGCTAAGAAAAAGTTTCGACTTTGAAAAATGCATTGAAAAGTAAAAGTTTTGTGTCTGAAATTGACATTGCTACGCAACAGTATATTATTTAAAAGTTTATAATAGGTAGCAATATTGTGTTTAAAATTACATTGCTAAGCAACAGTTCCTTTTGATGACATTGCTAGGCAACAGTTTCCGGTTTAAAATGGCATTGCCAGGCAACACTTTCGTGTTTTAAAACTCATTGCTAGGCAACAGTATGTATTCTTTTAAAGAAAAATTTACAACCCCTGGTATGCCATTAGCATATCACCGATATTTTCATTGTATGTATTGATCATTGAGGGATTAAAGGCTATTCCTTATAGATGACATTGCTAGGCAACAGTTTCGTATTTGGAGATGGCATTCCTAAGCTACAGTATCTTATTCTAAATGTCATTGCTAAGCAACAGTCAGGTGTTTTAAAACTTCATTGCTAGGCAACAGTTTCCGGTTTAGACTGGCATGGCTAGGCAAAATATTCCTGATAGAAAAATTACATTGTTAGGCAGCCAAATTACCTTTAAAAATTACATTGCTAGGAAAAAGTTTCGACTTTGAAAAATGCATTGAAAGGTAAAGGTTTCGTGTCAAAAATTGACATTGCTACGCAACAGTATCTTTTTTTAAAAGCTTTTAATAGGTAGCAATATTGTGTTTAAAAATGACATTGCTAAGCAACAGTTCTTTTTGATGACATTGCTAGGCAACAGTTTCCGGTTTAAAATGGCATTGCTAGGCAAAACTTTCGTGTTTTAAAACTAATTGCTAGGCAACAGTATTCTTTCTATTAAAGTAAAATTTTCAACCCATGTTTTGACATTAGCATATCACCGATATTTTCATTGTATGTATTGATCATTGAAGGATTAAAAACTTTTCCTTATAGAAGACATTGCTAGGCAACAGTTTCGTATTTGGAGATGGCATTGCTAAGCTACAGTTTCATGTTCAAAATGTCATTTCTGAGCAACAGTCAGGTGTTTTAAAGCTTCATTGCTAGGCAACAGTTTCCGGCAACAGTACTCTTTCTATTAAAGTAAAATTTACAACCCGTGTTTTGCCATTAGCATATCAACGATACTTTCATTGTATGTATATAACGTTGAGGGATTAAAAACTATTATTTATAGATGACATTGCTAGACATCAGTTTCGTGTTTGCAGATGGCATTGCTTAGCTACAGTTTCTTGTTCAAAATGTCATTGCTAAGCAACAGTCAGGTGTTTTAAAACTTCATTCCTAGGCAACAGTTTCCAGTTTAAAATGGCATAGCTAGGCAACACTTTCGTGTTTTAAAACTCATTGCTAGGCAACAGTACTCTTTCTATTAAAGCAAAATTTACAACCCGTGTTTTGCCATTAGCATATCCACGATACTTTCATTGTATGTATAGAACGTTGATGGATTAAAAACTATTATTTATAGATGACATTGCTAGACATCAGTTTCGTGTTTGCAGATGGCATTGCTTAGCTACAGTTTCTTGTTCAAAATGTCATTGCTAAGCAACAGTCAGGTGTTTTAAAACTTCATTGCTAGGCAACAGTTTCCAGTTTAAAATGGCATAGCTAGGCAACACTTTCGTGTTTTAAAACTCATTCCTAGGCAACAGTATTCTTTCTATTAAAGCAAAATTTACAACCCGTGTTTTGCCATTAGCATATCACCGATATTTTCATTGTATGTACAGATCCTTTAGAGATAAGAAAACTATTATTTATAGATGATTTTGCTAGGCAACAGTTTCCTGTTTGGAGATGGCATTGCTAAGCTACAGTTTCTTGTTCAAAATGTCATTGCTAAGCATCAGTCAGGTGTTTTAAAACTTCATTGTTAGACAACAGATTCCAGTTTAGACTGGCATGGCTAGGCAAAACTTTTGTGATAGAAAAATTTAATTGTTAGGCAGCCAAATTGTCTTTAAAAATTACATTGCTAGGAAAAAGTTTCGACTTTGAAAAATGCATTGAAAGGTAAAAGTTTTGTGTCCGAAATTGACATTGCTACGCAACAGTATATTTTTCAAAAGTTTATAATAGGTAGCAATATCGTGTTTAAAAATGACATTGCTAAGCAACAGTTCTTTTTGATGACATTGCTGGGCAACAGTTTACGGTATAAAATGGCATTGCTAGGCAACACTTTCGTGTTTTAAAACTGATTGCTAGGCAACAGTATTCTTTCTATTAAAGCAAAATTTACAACCCGTGTTTTGCCATTAGCATATCACCGATATTTTCATTGTATATATAGTTCCTTTAGAGATAAAAGCTATTATTTATAGATTACTTTGCTAGGCAACAGTTTCGTGTTTGGAGATGGCTTTGCTCAGCTACAGTTTCTTGGTCGAAATGTCATTACTAAGCAACCGTCAGGTGATTAAAACCTTCATTGCTAGGCAACAGTTTCCGCCGTATACTGGCATGGCTTGGCAACACTTTCGTGATAGAAAAATTACATTTTTAGGCAGCCAAATTGTCTTTAAAAATTACATTGCTAGGAAAAAGTATCGACTTTGAAAAATGCATTGAAAGTAAAACTTTTGTGTCTGAAATTGACATTGCTACGCAATAGTTTATATTTTAAAAGTTTAAAATAGGTAGCAATATTGTTTTTAAAAATTACATTGCTAAGCAACGGTTCTTTTTGATACCATTGCTAGGCAATAGTTTCCGGTTTAGACTGGCATGGCTAGGCAAAACATTCGTGATGGAAAAATTACATTGTTAGGCAGCCAAATTGTCTTTAAGAATTTCATTGCTAAAGAAAGTTTCGACTTTGAAAAATGCATTTAAAGGTAAAGGTTTCGTGTAAGAAATTGACATTGCTACGCAACAGAATCTTTTTTAAAAGCTTTTAATAGGTAGCAATATTGTGTTTAAAAATGACATTGCAAAGCAACAGTTCTTTTTGACGACATTGCTTGGCAACAGTTCCCGGATTCAAATGGCATTGCTAGGTAACACTTTCGTGTTTAAAACTCATTCTAGGCAACAGTATTCTTTCTATTAAAGCAAAATTTACATCCCATGTTTTGCCATTAGCATATCACCGATATTTTCATTGTATATATAGTTCCTTTAGAGATAAAAATCTATTATTTATAGATGACTTTGCTAGGCAACAGTTTCGTGTTTGGAGATGGCATTGTTAAGCTACAGCTTCTTTTTCAAAATTGCATTGCTAAGCAGCAGTCAGGAGATTAAAAACTTTATTGCTAAGAAACAGTTTCCGGTTATACTGGCATGGCTAGACAACATTGTGATAGAAAAATTTAATTGTTAGGCAGCCAAATTGTCCTTAAAAGTTACATTGCTTGGAAAAAGTTGCGACTTTGAAAAATGCATTGAAAGGTAAAGATTTCGTGTCAGAAATTGACATTGCTACGCAACAGTATCTTTTTTTTAAATCTTTTAATAGGTAGCAATATTCTGTTTAAAACTGACATTGCTAAGCAACAGTTCTTTTTGATGACATTGCTAGGCAACAGTTCCCGGTTTCAAATGGCATTGCTAGGCAACACTTTCGTGTTTTAAAACTCATTGCTAGGCAACAGTACTCTTTCTATTAAAGCAAAATTTACAACCCGTGTTTTGCCATTAGCATATCAACGATACTTTCATTGTATGTATAGAACGTTGAGGGATTAAAAACTATTATTTATAGATGACATTGCTAGACATCAGTTTCGTGTTTGCAGATGGCATTGCTTAGCTACAGTTTCTTGTTCAAAATGTCATTGCTAAGCATCAGTCAGGTGTTTTAAAACTTCATTGTTAGACAACAGATTCCAGTTTAGACTGGCATGGCTAGGCAAAACTTTTGTGATAGAAAAATTTAATTGTTAGGCAGCCAAATTGTCTTTTAAAATTACATTGCTAGGAAAAAGTTTCGACTTTGAAAAATGCATTGAAAGGTAAAAGTTTTGTGTCTGAAATTGACATTGCTACGCAACAGTATATTTTTCAAAAGTTTATAATAGGTAGCAATATTGTGTTTAAAAATGACATTGCAAAGCAACAGTTCTTTTTTTATGACATTGCTAGGCAACAGTTTCCGGTTTAAAATGGCATTGCTAGGCAACACTTTCGTGTTTTAAAACTCATTGCTAGGCAACAGTATACTTTCTATTAAAGAAAAATTTACAACCCCTGTTATACCATTAGCATATCACTGATACTTTCATTGTATGTATAGATCATTGAGAGATAAAAAACTGTTCCTTATAGATGAGATTGCTAGGCAACAGTTTCGTGTTTGGAGATTGGATTGCTAGGCTATAGTTTCTTGGTCAAAATGTCATTGCTAAGCAGCAGTCAGGTGATTAAAATCTTTATTGCTAAGAAACAGTTTCCGGTTATACTGGCATGGCTAGGAAACACTTTTGTGATAGAAAAATTTAATTGTTAGGCAGCCAAATTGTCTTTAAAAGTTACATTGCTAGGAAAAAGTTGCGACTTTGAAAAATGCATTGGAAGGTAAAGGTTTCGTGTCAGAAATTGACATTGCTACGCAACATTATCTTTTTTTAAAAGCTTTTAATAGGTAGCAATATTGTGTTTAAAAATGACATTGCTAAGCAACAGTTCTTTTTGATGACATTGCTAGGCAACAGTTCCCGGTTTCAAATAGCATTGCTAGGCAACACTTTCGTGGTATAAAACTCATGGCTAGGCAACAGTGTTCTTTCTATTAAAGCAAAATCTACTACCCCTATTTTGCCATTAGCATATCACCGATATTTTCATTGTGTGTATAGATCATTGAGGGATAAAAAAAACTATTATTTATAGATGACATTGCTAGACAACAGTTTCGAGTTTGCAGATGGCATATCTTAGCTACAATTTCTTGTTCAAAATGTCATTGCTAAGCAACAGACAGGTGTTTTGAAACTCCATTGCTAGGCAACAGTTTACGGTTTAGACTAGCATTGCTAGGAAAAACTTTCGTGATAGAGAAATTACATTGTTAGGCAGCCAAATTGTATTTAAAAATTACATTGCTAGGAAAAAGTTTCGAATTTGAAAAATGCATTTAAAGGTAAAGGTTTCGTGTAAGAAATTGACATTGCTACGCAAAAGTATCTTTTCTTAAAAGCTTTTAATAGGTAGCAATATTGTGTTTAAAAATGCCATTGCAAAGTAACATCTCTTTTTAAAGACATTGCTTGGCAACAGTTCCCGGTTTAAAATGGCATTGCTAGGCAACACTTTCGTGCTCTAAAACTCATTGCTAGGCAACAGTATTCTTTCTATTAAAGCAAAATTTACAACCCATGTTTTGCCATTAGCATATCACCGATATTTTCACTGTATGTATTGATCATTGAGGGATTAAAAACTATTCCTTATAGATGACATTGCTAGGCAACAGTTTCGTATTTGGAGATGGCATTGTTAAGCTAAAGTTTCTGTTTCAAAATGTCATTGCTAAGCAAAAGTCAGGTGTTTTAAAACTTCATTGCTAGGCAACAGTTTCCGGTTTAAAATGGCATTCCTAGGCAACACTTTCGTGTTTTAGAACTCATTGCTAGGCTACAGTACTCTTTCTATTAAAGCAAAATTTACAACCCATGTTTTGCCATTAGCATATCACCGATATTTTCACTGTATGTATTGATCATTGAGGGATTAAAAACTATTCCTTATAGATGACATTGCTAGGCAACAGTCTCGTATTTGGAGATGGCATTGCTAAGCTACAGTTTCTTGATCAAGATATCATTGCTAAGCAACAGTCAGGTGTTTTAAAACTTAATTGCTAGGCAACAGTTTCCGGTTTATACTGGCATGGGTAGGCAAAACTTTCGTGATAGAAAAATTACATTGTTAGGCAGCCAAATTGTCTTTAAAAATTACATTGCTAGGAAAAAGTTTCGACTTTGAAAAATGCATTGAAAGGTAAAAGTATTGTGTCTGAAATTGACATTACTACGCAACAGTATATTTTTTAAAAGTTTATAATAGGTAGCAATATTGTGTTTAAAAATGACATTGCTAAGCAACAGCTCTTTTTGATGACATTGCTAGGCAACAGTTTTCTCTTTGAAAAATGCATTGAAACGTAAACGTTTTGTGTCTGAAATTGACATTGCTACGCAACAGTATATATTTTTTAAAAGTTTATAACAGGTAGCAATATTGTGTTTAAAAATGACATTGCTAAGCAACAGTTCTTTTTTATGACATTGCTAGGCAACAGTTTCCGGTTTATAATGGCATTGCTAGGCAACACTTTCGTGTTTTAGAACTCATTGCTAGGCTACAGTACTCTTTCTATTAAAGCAAAATTTACAACCCATGTTTTGCCATTAGCATATCACCGATATTTTCATTGTGTGTATAGAACATTGAGGGATTAAAAACTATTCCTTATAGATGACATTGCTAGGCAACAGTTTCGTATTTGGAGATGGCATTGTTAAGCTACAGTTTCTTATTCAAAATGTCATTGCTAAGCAACAGTCAGGTCTTTTTAAACTTCATTGCTAGGGCACAGTTTCCGGTTTAGCCTGGCATGGCTAGGCAAAACATTCGTGATAGAAAAATTACATTGTTAGGCAGCCAAATTGTCTTTAAAAATTACATTGCTAGGAAAAAGTTTCGACTTTGAAAAATGCATTGAAAGGTAAAGGTTTCGTGTCAGAAACTGACATTGCTACGCAACAGTATCTTCTTTAAAAGCTTTTAATGGGTAGCAATATTGTGTTTGAAAATGACAGTGCTAAGCAACAGTTCTTTTTGATGACATTGCTGGGCAACAGTTTCCGGTTTAAAATGGCATTGCTAGGCAACACTTTCGTGTTTTAAAACTATTTTCTAGGCAACAGTATTCTTTCTATTAAAGTAAAATTTACAACCCATGTTTTGACATTAGCATATCACCGATATTTTCATTGTATGTATTGATAGTTGAGGGATTAAAGGCTATTCCTTATAGATGACATTGCTAGGCAACAGTTTCGTATTTGGAGATGGCATTCCTAAGCTACAGTTTCTTGTTAAAAATGTCATTGCTAGCAAGAGTCAGGTGTTTTAAAACTTAATTGCTAGGCAACAGATTCCGGTTTAGACTGGCATGGCTAGGCAAAACTTTCGTCATAGAAAAATTACATTGTTAAACAGCCAAGTTGTCTTTAAAAATTACATTGCTAAGAAAAAGTTTCGACTTTGAAAAATGCATTGAAAAGTAAAAGTTTTGTGTCTGAAATTGACATTGCTACGCAACAGTATATTATTTAAAAGTTTATAATAGGTAGCAATATTGTGTTTAAAATTACATTGCTAAGCAACAGTTCTTTTTTATGACATTGCTAGGCAACAGTTTCCGGTTTAAAATGGCATTCCTAGGCAACACTTTCGTGTTTTAAAACTCATTGCTAGGCAACAGTATGTATTCTTTTAAAGAAAAATTTACAACCCCTGGTATGCCATTAGCATATCACCGATATTTTCATTGTATGTATTGATCATTGAGGGATTAAAGGCTATTCCTTATAGATGACATTGCTAGGCAACAGTTTCGTATTTGGAGATGGCATTCCTAAGCTACAGTATCTTATTCTAAATGTCATTGCTAAGCAACAGTCAGGTGTTTTAAAACTTCATTGCTAGGCAACAGTTTCCGGTTTAGACTGGCATGGCTAGGCAAAATATTCCTGATAGAAAAATTACATTGTTAGGCAGCCAAATTACCTTTAAAATTACATTGCTAGGAAAAAGTTTCGACTTTGAAAAATGCATTGAAAGGTAAAGGTTTCGTGTCAAAAATTGACATTGCTACGCAACAGTATCTTTTTTTAAAAGCTTTTAATAGGTAGCAATATTGTGTTTAAAATTACATTGCTAAGCAACAGTTCTTTTTTATGACATTGCTAGGCAACAGTTTCCGGTTTAAAATGGCATTGTTAGGCAAAACTTTCGTGTTTTAAAACTAATTGCTAGGCAACAGTATTCTTTCTATTAAAGTAAAATTTTCAACCCATGTTTTGACATTAGCATATCACCGATATTTTCATTGTATGTATTGATCATTGAAGGATTAAAAACTTTTCCTTATAGAAGACATTGCTAGGCAACAGTTTCGTATTTGGAGATGGCATTGCTAAGCTACAGTTTCATGTTCAAAATGTCATTTCTGAGCAACAGTCAGGTGTTTTAAAGCTTCATTGCTAGGCAACAGTTTCCGGCAACAGTACTCTTTCTATTAAAGTAAAATTTACAACCCGTGTTTTGCCATTAGCATATCAACGATACTTTCATTGTATGTATATAACGTTGAGGGATTAAAAACTATTATTTATAGATGACATTGCTAGACATCAGTTTCGTGTTTGCAGATGGCATTGCTTAGCTACAGTTTCTTGTTCAAAATGTCATTGCTAAGCGACAGTCAGGTGTTTTAAAACTTCATTGCTAGGCAACAGTTTCCAGTTTAAAATGGCATAGCTAGGCAACACTTTCGTGTTTTAAAACTCATTGCTAGGCAACAGTACTCTTTCTATTAAAGCAAAATTTACAACCCGTGTTTTGCCATTAGCATATCAACGATACTTTCATTGTATGTATAGAACGTTGAGGGATTAAAAACTATTATTTATAGATGACATTGCTAGACATCAGTTTCGTGTTTGCAGATGGCATTGCTTAGCTACAGTTTCTTGTTCAAAATGTCATTGCTAAGCAACAGTCAGGTGTTTTAAAACTTCATTGCTAGGCAACGGTTTCCAGTTTAAAATGGCATTGCTAGGCAACACTTTCGTGTTTTAAAACTCATTCCTAGGCAACAGTATTCTTTCTATTAAAGCAAAATTTACAACCCGTGTTTTGCCATTAGCATATCACCGATATTTTCATTGTATGTACAGATCCTTTAGAGATAAGAAAACTATTATTTATAGATGATTTTGCTAGGCAACAGTTTCCTGTTTGGAGATGGCATTGCTAAGCTACAGTTTCTTGTTCAAAATGTCATTGCTAAGCATCAGTCAGGTGTTTTAAAACTTCATTGTTAGACAACAGATTCCAGTTTAGACTGGCATGGCTAGGCAACACTTTTGTGATAGAAAAATTTAATTGTTAGGCAGCCAAATTGTCTTTAAAAATTACATTGCTAGGAAAAAGTTTCGACTTTGAAAAATGCATTGAAAGGTAAAAGTTTTGTGTCCGAAATTGACATTGCTACGCAACAGTATATTTTTCAAAAGTTTATAATAGGTAGCAATATCGTGTTTAAAAATGACATTGCTAAGCAACAGTTCTTTTTGATGACATTGCTGGGCAACAGTTTACGGTATAAAATGGCATTGCTAGGCAACACTTTCGTGTTTTAAAACTGATCGCTAGGCAACAGTATTCTTTCTATTAAAGCAAAATTTACAACCCGTGTTTTGCCATTAGCATATCACCGATATTTTCATTGTATATATAGTTCCTTTAGAGATAAAAGCTATTATTTATAGATTACTTTGCTAGGCAACAGTTTCGTGTTTGGAGATGGCTTTGCTCAGCTACAGTTTCTTGGTCGAAATGTCATTACTAAGCAACCGTCAGGTGATTAAAACCTTCATTGTTAGGCAACAGTTTCCGCCGTATACTGGCATGGCTTGGCAACACTTTCGTGATAGAAAAATTACATTTTTAGGCAGCCAAATTGTCTTTAAAAATTACATTGCTAGGAAAAAGTATCGACTTTGAAAAATGCATTGAAAGTAAAACTTTTGTGTCTGAAAGTGACATTGCTACGCAATAGTTTATATTTTAAAAGTTTAAAATAGGTAGCAATATTGTTTTTAAAAATTACATTGCTAAGCAACGGTTCTTTTTGGTACCATTGCTAGGCAATAGTTTCCGGTTTAGACTGGCATGGCTAGGCAAAACATTCGTGATGGAAAAATTACATTGTTAGGCAGCCAAATTGTCTTTAAGAATTTCATTGCTAAAGAAAGTTTCGACTTTGAAAAATGCATTTAAAGGTAAAGGTTTCGTGTAAGAAATTGACATTGCTACGCAACAGAATCTTTTTTAAAAGCTTTTAATAGGTAGCAATATTGTGTTTAAAAATGACATTGCAAAGCAACAGTTCTTTTTGACGACATTGCTTGGCAACAGTTCCCGGATTCAAATGGCATTGCTAGGTAACACTTTCGTGTTTAAAACTCATTCTAGGCAACAGTATTCTTTCTATTAAAGCAAAATTTACATCCCATGTTTTGCCATTAGCATATCACCGATATTTTCATTGTATATATAGTTCCTTTAGAGATAAAAATCTATTATTTATAGATGACTTTGCTAGGCAACAGTTTCGTGTTTGGAGATGGCATTGTTAAGCTACAGCTTCTTTTTCAAAATTGCATTGCTAAGCAGCAGTCAGGAGATTAAAAACTTTATTGCTAAGAAACAGTTTCCGGTTATACTGGCATGGCTAGACAACATTGTGATAGAAAAATTTAATTGTTAGGCAGCCAAATTGTCCTTAAAAGTTACATTGCTTGGAAAAAGTTGCGACTTTGAAAAATGCATTGAAAGGTAAAGATTTCGTGTCAGAAATTGACATTGCTACGCAACAGTATCTTTTTTTTAAATCTTTTAATAGGTAGCAATATTCTGTTTAAAAATGACATTGCTAAGCAACAGTTCTTTTTGATGACATTGCTAGGCAACAGTTCCCGGTTTCAAATGGCATTGCTAGGCAACACTTTCGTGTTTTAAAACTCATTGCTAGGCAACAGTACTCTTTCTATTAAAGCAAAATTTACAACCCGTGTTTTGCCATTAGCATATCAACGATACTTTCATTGTATGTATAGAACGTTGAGGGATTAAAAACTATTATTTATAGATGACATTGCTAGACATCAGTTTCGTGTTTGCAGATGGCATTGCTTAGCTACAGTTTCTTGTTCAAAATGTCATTGCTAAGCATCAGTCAGGTGCTTTAAAACTTCATTGTTAGACAACAGATTCCAGTTTAGAATGGCATGGCTAGGCAAAACTTTTGTGATAGAAAAATTTAATTGTTAGGCAGCCAAATTGTCTTTTAAAATTACATTGCTAGGAAAAAGTTTCGACTTTGAAAAATGCATTGAAAGGTAAAAGTTTTGTGTCTGAAATTGACATTGCTACGCAACAGTATATTTTTCAAAAGTTTATAATAGGTAGCAATATTGTGTTTAAAAATGACATTGCAAAGCAACAGTTCTTTTTTTATGACATTGCTAGGCAACAGTTTCCGGTTTAAAATGGCATTGCTAGGCAACACTTTCGTGTTTTAAAACTCATTGCTAGGCAACAGTATACTTTCTATTAAAGAAAAATTTACAACCCCTGTTATACCATTAGCATATCACTGATACTTTCATTGTATGTATAGATCATTGAGAGATAAAAAACTGTTCCTTATAGATGAGATTGCTAGGCAACAGTTTCGTGTTTGGAGATTGCATTGCTAGGCTATAGTTTCTTGGTCAAAATTTCATTGCTAAGCAGCAGTCAGGTGATTAAAATCTTTATTGCTAAGAAACAGTTTCCGGTTATACTGGCATGGCTAGGAAACACTTTTGTGATAGAAAAATTTAATTGTTAGGCAGCCAAATTGTCTTTAAAACTTACATTGCTAAGAAAAAGTTGCGACTTTGAAAAATGCATTGGAAGGTAAAGGTTTCGTGTCAGAAATTGACATTGCTACGCAACATTATCTTTTTTTAAAAGCTTTTAATAGGTAGCAATATTGTGTTTAAAAATGACATTGCTAAGCAACAGTTCTTTTTGATGACATTGCTAGGCAACAGTTCCCGTTTTCAAATAGCATTGCTAGGCAACACTTTCGTGGTATAAAACTCATGGCTAGGCAACAGTGTTCTTTCTACTAAAGCAAAATCTACTACCCCTATTTTGCCATTAGCATATCACCGATATTTTCATTGTGTGTATATATCATTGAGGGATAAAAAAAACTATTATTTATAGATGACATTGCTAGACAACAGTTTCGAGTTTGCAGATGGCATTGCTTAGCTACAATTTCTTGTTCAAAATGTCATTGCTAAGCAACAGACAGGTGTTTTGAAACTCCATTGCTAGGCAACAGTTTACGGTTTAGACTAGCATTGCTAGGAAAAACTTTCGTGATAGAGAAATTACATTGTTAGGCAGCCAAATTGTATTTAAAAAATACATTGCTAGGAAAAAGTTTCGAATTTGAAAAATGCATTTAAAGGTAAAGGTTTCGTGTAAGAAATTGACATTGCTACGCAAAAGTATCTTTTCTTAAAAGCTTTTATTAGGTAGCAATATTGTGTTTAAAAATGCCATTGCAAAGCAACATCTCTTTTTAAAGACATTGCTTGGCAACAGTTCCCGGTTTAAAATGGCATTGCTAGGCAACACTTTCGTGCTCTAAAACTCATTGCTAGGCAACAGTATTCTTTCTATTAAAGCAAAATTTACAACCCATGTTTTGCCATTAGCATATCACCGATATTTTCACTGTATGTATTGATCATTGAGGGATTAAAAACTATTCCTTATAGATGACATTGCTAGGCAACAGTTTCGTATTGGGAGATGGTATTGTTAAGCTAAAGTTTCTGTTTCAAAATGTCATTGCTAAGCAAAAGTCAGGTGTTTTAAAACTTCATTGCTAGGCAACAGTTTCCGGTTTAAAATGGCATTCCTAGGCAACACTTTCGTGTTTTAAAACTCATTGCTAGGCAACAGTATACTTTCTATTAAAGCAAAATTTTCAACCCATGTTTTAACATTAGCATATCACCGATATTTTCACTGTATGTATTGATCATTGAGGGATTAAAAACTATTCCTTATAGATGACATTGCTAGGCAACAGTCTCGTATTTGGAGATGGCATTGCTAAGCTACAGTTTCTTGATCAAAATATCATTGCTAAGCAACAGTCAGGTGTTTTAAAACTTAATTGCTAGGCAACAGTTTCCGGTTTATACTGGCATGGGTAGGCAAAACTTTCGTGATAGAAAAATTACATTGTTAGGCAGCCAAATTGTCTTTAAAAATTACATTGCTAGGAAAAAGTTTCGACTTTGAAAAATGCATTGAAAGGTAAAAGTATTGTGTCTGAAATTGACATTACTACGCAACAGTATATTTTTTAAAAGTTTATAATAGGTAGCAATATTGTGTTTAAAAATGATATTGCTAAGCAACAGCTCTTTTTGATGACATTGCTAGGCAACAGTTTTCTCTTTGAAAAATGCATTGAAAGGTAAACGTTTTGTGTCTGAAATTGACATTGCTACGCAACAGTATATATTTTTTAAAAGTTTATAACAGGTAGCAATATTGTGTTTAAAAATGACATTGCTAAGCAACAGTTCTTTTTTATGACATTTCTAGGCAACAGTTTCCGGTTTAAAATGGCATTGCTAGGCAACACTTTCGTGTTTTAAAACTATTTTCTAGGCAACAGTATTCTTTCTATTAAAGTAAAATTTACAACCCATGTTTTGACATTAGCATATCACCGATATTTTCATTGTATGTATTGATAGTTTAGGGATTAAAGGCAATTCCTTATAGATGACATTGCTAGGCAACAGTTTCGTATTTGGAGATGGCATTCCTAAGCTACAGTTTCTTGTTAAAAATGTCATTGCTAGCAAGAGTCAGGTGTTTTAAAACTTAATTGCTAGGCAACAGATTCCGGTTTAGACTGGCATGGCTAGGCAAAACTTTCGTCATAGAAAAATTACATTGTTAAACAGCCAAGTTTTCTTTAAAAATTACATTGCTAAGAAAAAGTTTCGACTTTGAAAAATGCATTGAAAAGTAAAAGTTTTGTGTCTGAAATTGACATTGCTACGCAACAGTATATTATTTAAAAGTTTATAATAGGTAGCAATATTGTGTTTAAAATTACATTGCTAAGCAACAGTTCTTTTTGATGACATTGCGAGGCAACAGTTTCCGGTTTAAAATGGCATTGCCAGGCAACACTTTCGTGTTTTAAAACTCATTGCTAGGCAACAGTATGTATTCTTTTAAAGAAAAATTTACAACCCCTGGTATGCCATTAGCATATCACCGATATTTTCATTGTATGTATTGATCATTGAGGGATTAAAGGCTATTCCTTATAGATGACATTGCTAGGCAACAGTTTCGTATTTGGAGATGGCATTCCTAAGCTACAGTATCTTATTCTAAATGTCATTGCTAAGCAACAGTCAGGTGTTTTAAAACTTCATTGCTAGGCAACAGTTTCCGGTTTAGACTGGCATGGCTAGGCAAAATATTCCTGATAGAAAAATTACATTGTTAGGCAGCCAAATTACCTTTAAAAATTACAATGCTAGGAAAAAGTTTCGACTTTGAAAAATGCATTGAAAGGTAAAGGTTTCGTGTCAAAAATTGACATTGCTACGCAACAGTATATTTTTTTAAAATCTTTTAATAGGTAGCAATATTGTGTTTAAAAATGACATTGCTAAGCAACAGTTCTTTTTGATGACATTGCTAGGCAACAGTTTCCGGTTTAAAATGGCATTGCTAGGCAAAACTTTCGTGTTTTAAAACTAATTGCTAGGCAACAGTATTCTTTCTATTAAAGTAAAATTTTCAACCCATGTTTTGACATTAGCATATCACCGATATTTTCATTGTATGTATTGATCATTGAAGGATTAAAAACTTTTCCTTATAGAAGACATTGCTAGGCAACAGTTTCGTATTTGGAGATGGCATTGCTAAGCTACAGTTTCATGTTCAAAATGTCATTTCTGAGCAACAGTCAGGTGTTTTAAAGCTTCATTGCTAGGCAACAGTTTCCGGTTTAGACTGGCATGGCTAGGCAAAACATTCGTCATAGAAAAATTACATTGTTAGGCAGCCAAATTGTCTTTAAAAATTACATTGCTAGGAAAAAGTTTCGACTTTGAAAAATGCATTGAAAGGTAAAGGTTTCGTGTCAGAAATTGACATTGCTACGCAACAGTACCTTTTTTAAAAGCTTTTAATGGGTAGGAATATTGTGTTTGAAAATGACATTGCTAAGCAACAGTTCTTTTTGATGACATTGCTTGGCAACAGTTCCCGGTTTCAAATGGCATTGCTAGGCAACACTTTCGTGTTTTAAAACTCTTTGCTAGGCAACAGTATTCTTTCTATTAAAGCAAAATTTACAACCCATGTTTTGACATTAGCATATCACCGATATTTTCATTGTATGTATTGATCGTTGAGGGATTAAAAACTATTCCTTATAGATGACATTGCTAGGCAACAGTTTCGTATTTGGAGATGGCATTGCTAAGCTACAGTTTCTTGTTCAAAATGTCATTGCTAAGCAACAGTCAGGTGTTTTAAAACTTCATTGCTAGGCAACAGATTCCGGTTTAGACTGGCATGGCTAGGCAAAACTTTCGTCATAGAAAAATTACATTGTTAAACAGCCAAGTTGTCTTTAAAAATTACATTGCTAAGAAAAAGTTTCGACTTTGAAAAATGCATTGAAAAGTAAAAGTTTTGTGTCTTAAATTGACATTGCTACGCAACAGTATATTTTTCAAAAGTTTATATTAGGTAGCAATATTGTGTTTAAAAATGACAGTGCTAAGCAACAGTTCTTTTTGACGACATTGCTTGGCAACAGTTCCCGGTTTCAAATGGCATTGCTAGGCAACACTTTCGTGTTTTAAAACTATTTTCTAGGCAACAGTATTCTTTCTATTAAAGTAAAATTTACAACCCATGTTTTGACATTAGCATATCACCGATATTTTCACTGTATGTATTGATCATTGAGGGATTAAAAACTATTCCTTATAGATGACATTGCTAGGCAACAGTCTCGTATTTGGAGATGGCATTGCTAAGCTACAGTTTCTTGATCAAGATATCATTGCTAAGCAACAGTCAGGTGTTTTAAAACTTAATTGCTAGGCAACAGTTTCCGGTTTATACTGGCATGGGTAGGCAAAACTTTCGTGATAGAAAAATTACATTGTTAGGCAGCCAAATTGTCTTTAAAAATTACATTGCTAGGAAAAAGTTTCGACTTTGAAAAATGCATTGAAAGGTAAAAGTATTGTGTCTGAAATTGACATTACTACGCAACAGTATATTTTTTAAAAGTTTATAATAGGTAGCAATATTGTGTTTAAAAATGACATTGCTAAGCAACAGCTCTTTTTGATGACATTGCTAGGCAACAGTTTTCTCTTTGAAAAATGCATTGAAAGGTAAACGTTTTGTGTCTGAAATTGACATTGCTACGCAACAGTATATATTTTTTAAAAGTTTATGACAGGTAGCAATATTGTGTTTAAAAATGACATTGCTAAGCAACAGTTCTTTTTTATGACATTGCTAGGCAACAGTTTCCGGTTTATAATGGCATTGCTAGGCAACACTTTCGTGTTTTAGAACTCATTGCTAGGCTACAGTACTCTTTCTATTAAAGCAAAATTTACAACCCATGTTTTGCCATTAGCATATCACCGATATTTTCATTGTGTGTATAGAACATTGAGGGATTAAAAACTATTCCTTATAGATGACATTGCTAGGCAACAGTTTCGTATTTGGAGATGGCATTGTTAAGCTACAGTTTCTTATTCAAAATGTCATTGCTAAGCAACAGTCAGGTCTTTTTAAACTTCATTGCTAGGGCACAGTTTCCGGTTTAGCCTGGCATGGCTAGGCAAAACATTCGTGATAGAAAAATTACATTGTTAGGCAGCCAAATTGTCTTTAAAAATTACATTGCTAGGAAAAAGTTTCGACTTTGAAAAATGCATTGAAAGGTAAAGGTTTCGTGTCAGAAACTGACATTGCTACGCAACAGTATCTTCTTTAAAAGCTTTTAATGGGTAGCAATATTGTGTTTGAAAATGACAGTGCTAAGCAACAGTTCTTTTTGATGACATTGCTGGGCAACAGTTTCCGGTTTAAAATGGCATTGCTAGGCAACAATTTCGTGTTTTAAAACTATTTTCTAGGCAACAGTATTCTTTCTATTAAAGTAAAATTTACAACCCATGTTTTGACATTAGCATATCACCGATATTTTCATTGTATGTATTGATAGTTGAGGGATTAAAGGCTATTCCTTATAGATGACATTGCTAGGCAACAGTTTCGTATTTGGAGATGGCATTCCTAAGCTACAGTTTCTTGTTAAAAATGTCATTGCTAGCAAGAGTCAGGTGTTTTAAAACTTAATTGCTAGGCAACAGATTCCGGTTTAGACTGGCATGGCTAGGCAAAACTTTCGTCATAGAAAAATTACATTGTTAAACAGCCAAGTTGTCTTTAAAAATTACATTGCTAAGAAAAAGTTTCGACTTTGAAAAATGCATTGAAAAGTAAAAGTTTTGTGTCTGAAATTGACATTGCTACGCAACAGTATATTATTTAAAAGTTTATAATAGGTAGCAATATTGTGTTTAAAATTACATTGCTAAGCAACAGTTCTTTTTTATGACATTGCTAGGCAACAGTTTCCGGTTTAAAATGGCATTCCTAGGCAACACTTTCGTGTTTTAAAACTCATTGCTAGGCAACAGTATGTATTCTTTTAAAGAAAAATTTACAACCCCTGGTATGCCATTAGCATATCACCGATATTTTCATTGTATGTATTGATCATTGAGGGATTAAAGGCTATTCCTTATAGATGACATTGCTAGGCAACAGTTTCGTATTTGGAGATGGCATTCCTAAGCTACAGTATCTTATTCTAAATGTCATTGCTAAGCAACAGTCAGGTGTTTTAAAACTTCATTGCTAGGCAACAGTTTCCGGTTTAGACTGGCATGGCTAGGCAAAATATTCCTGATAGAAAAATTACATTGTTAGGCAGCCAAATTACCTTTAAAATTACATTGCTAGGAAAAAGTTTCGACTTTGAAAAATGCATTGAAAGGTAAAGGTTTCGTGTCAAAAATTGACATTGCTACGCAACAGTATCTTTTTTTAAAAGCTTTTAATAGGTAGCAATATTGTGTTTAAAATTACATTGCTAAGCAACAGTTCTTTTTTATGACATTGCTAGGCAACAGTTTCCGGTTTAAAATGGCATTGTTAGGCAAAACTTTCGTGTTTTAAAACTAATTGCTAGGCAACAGTATTCTTTCTATTAAAGTAAAATTTTCAACCCATGTTTTGACATTAGCATATCACCGATATTTTCATTGTATGTATTGATCATTAAAGGATTAAAAACTTTTCCTTATAGAAGACATTGCTAGGCAACAGTTTCGTATTTGGAGATGGCATTGCTAAGCTACAGTTTCATGTTCAAAATGTCATTTCTGAGCAACAGTCAGGTGTTTTAAAGCTTCATTGCTAGGCAACAGTTTCCGGCAACAGTACTCTTTCTATTAAAGTAAAATTTACAACCCGTGTTTTGCCATTAGCATATCAACGATACTTTCATTGTATGTATATAACGTTGAGGGATTAAAAACTATTATTTATAGATGACATTGCTAGACATCAGTTTCGTGTTTGCAGATGGCATTGCTTAGCTACAGTTTCTTGTTCAAAATGTCATTGCTAAGCGACAGTCAGGTGTTTTAAAACTTCATTGCTAGGCAACAGTTTCCAGTTTAAAATGGCATAGCTAGGCAACACTTTCGTGTTTTAAAACTCATTGCTAGGCAACAGTACTCTTTCTATTAAAGCAAAATTTACAACCCGTGTTTTGCCATTAGCATATCAACGATACTTTCATTGTATGTATAGAACGTTGAGGGATTAAAAACTATTATTTATAGATGACATTGCTAGACATCAGTTTCGTGTTTGCAGATGGCATTGCTTAGCTACAGTTTCTTGTTCAAAATGTCATTGCTAAGCAACAGTCAGGTGTTTTAAAACTTCATTGCTAGGCAACAGTTTCCAGTTTAAAATGGCATTGCTAGGCAACACTTTCGTGTTTTAAAACTCATTCCTAGGCAACAGTATTCTTTCTATTAAAGCAAAATTTACAACCCGTGTTTTGCCATTAGCATATCACCGATATTTTCATTGTATGTACAGATCCTTTAGAGATAAGAAAACTATTATTTATAGATGATTTTGCTAGGCAACAGTTTCCTGTTTGGAGATGGCATTGCTAAGCTACAGTTTCTTGTTCAAAATGTCATTGCTAAGCATCAGTCAGGTGTTTTAAAACTTCATTGTTAGACAACAGATTCCAGTTTAGACTGGCATGGCTAGGCAACACTTTTGTGATAGAAAAATTTAATTGTTAGGCAGCTAAATTGTCTTTAAAAATTACATTGCTAGGAAAAAGTTTCGACTTTGAAAAATGCATTGAAAGGTAAAAGTTTTGTGTCCGAAATTGACATTGCTACGCAACAGTATATTTTTCAAAAGTTTATAATAGGTAGCAATATCGTGTTTAAAAATGACATTGCTAAGCAACAGTTCTATTTGATGACATTGCTGGGCAACAGTTTACGGTATAAAATGGCATTGCTAGGCAACACTTTCGTGTTTTAAAACTGATCGCTAGGCAACAGTATTCTTTCTATTAAAGCAAAATTTACAACCCGTGTTTTGCCATTAGCATATCACCGATATTTTCATTGTATATATAGTTCCTTTAGAGATAAAAGCTATTATTTATAGATTACTTTGCTAGGCAACAGTTTCGTGTTTGGAGATGGCTTTGCTCAGCTACAGTTTCTTGGTCGAAATGTCATTACTAAGCAACCGTCAGGTGATTAAAACCTTCATTGTTAGGCAACAGTTTCCGCCGTATACTGGCATGGCTTGGCAACACTTTCGTGATAGAAAAATTACATTTTTAGGCAGCCAAATTGTCTTTAAAAATTACATTGCTAGGAAAAAGTATCGACTTTGAAAAATGCATTGAAAGTAAAACTTTTGTGTCTGAAATTGACATTGCTACGCAATAGTTTATATTTTAAAAGTTTAAAATAGGTAGCAATATTGTTTTTAAAAATTACATTGCTAAGCAACGGTTCTTTTTGGTACCATTGCTAGGCAATAGTTTCCGGTTTAGACTGGCATGGCTAGGCAAAACATTCGTGATGGAAAAATTACATTGTTAGGCAGCCAAATTGTCTTTAAGAATTTCATTGCTAAAGAAAGTTTCGACTTTGAAAAATGCATTTAAAGGTAAAGGTTTCGTGTAAGAAATTGACATTGCTACGCAACAGAATCTTTTTTAAAAGCTTTTAATAGGTAGCAATATTGTGTTTAAAAATGACATTGCAAAGCAACAGTTCTTTTTGACGACATTGCTTGGCAACAGTTCCCGGATTCAAATGGCATTGCTAGGTAACACTTTCGTGTTTAAAACTCATTCTAGGCAACAGTATTCTTTCTATTAAAGCAAAATTTACATCCCATGTTTTGCCATTAGCATATCACCGATATTTTCATTGTATATATAGTTCCTTTAGAGATAAAAATCTAGTATTTATAGATGACTTTGCTAGGCAACAGTTTCGTGTTTGGAGATGGCATTGTTAAGCTACAGCTTCTTTTTCAAAATTGCATTGCTAAGCAGCAGTCAGGAGATTAAAAACTTTATTGCTAAGAATCAGTTTCCGGTTATACTGGCATGGCTAGACAACATTGTGATAGAAAAATTTAATTGTTAGGCAGCCAAATTGTCCTTAAAAGTTACATTGCTTGGAAAAAGTTGCGACTTTGAAAAATGCATTGAAAGGTAAAGATTTCGTGTCAGAAATTGACATTGCTACGCAACAGTATTTTTTTTTTAAATCTTTTAATAGGTAGCAATATTCTGTTTAAAAATGACATTGCTAAGCAACAGTTCTTTTTGATGACATTGCTAGGCAACAGTTCCCGGTTTCAAATGGCATTGCTAGGCAACACTTTCGTGTTTTAAAACTCATTGCTAGGCAACAGTACTCTTTCTATTAAAGCAAAATTTACAACCCGTGTTTTGCCATTAGCATATCAACGATACTTTCATTGTATGTATAGAACGTTGAGGGATTAAAAACTATTATTTATAGATGACATTGCTAGACATCAGTTTCGTGTTTGCAGATGGCATTGCTTAGCTACAGTTTCTTGTTCAAAATGTCATTGCTAAGCATCAGTCAGGTGCTTTAAAACTTCATTGTTAGACAACAGATTCCAGTTTAGACTGGCATGGCTAGGCAAAACTTTTGTGATAGAAAAATTTAATTGTTAGGCAGCCAAATTGTCTTTTAAAATTACATTGCTAGGAAAAAGTTTCGACTTTGAAAAATGCATTGAAAGGTAAAAGTTTTGTGTCTGAAATTGACATTGCTACGCAACAGTATATTTTTCAAAAGTTTATAATAGGTAGCAATATTGTGTTTAAAAATGACATTGCAAAGCAACAGTTCTTTTTTTATGACATTGCTAGGCAACAGTTTCCGGTTTAAAATGGCATTGCTAGGCAACACTTTCGTGTTTTAAAACTCATTGCTAGGCAACAGTATACTTTCTATTAAAGAAAAATTTACAACCCCTGTTATACCATTAGCATATCACTGATACTTTCATTGTATGTATAGATCATTGAGAGATAAAAAACTGTTCCTTATAGATGAGATTGCTAGGCAACAGTTTCGTGTTTGGAGATTGCATTGCTAGGCTATAGTTTCTTGGTCAAAATTTCATTGCTAAGCAGCAGTCAGGTGATTAAAATCTTTATTGCTAAGAAACAGTTTCCGGTTATACTGGCATGGCTAGGAAACACTTTTGTGATAGAAAAATTTAATTGTTAGGCAGCCAAATTGTCTTTAAAACTTACATTGCTAAGAAAAAGTTGCGACTTTGAAAAATGCATTGGAAGGTAAAGGTTTCGTGTCAGAAATTGACATTGCTACGCAACATTATCTTTTTTTAAAAGCTTTTAATAGGTAGCAATATTGTGTTTAAAAATGACATTGCTAAGCAACAGTTCTTTTTGATGACATTGCTAGGCAACAGTTCCCGTTTTCAAATAGCATTGCTAGGCAACACTTTCGTGGTATAAAACTCATGGCTAGGCAACAGTGTTCTTTCTACTAAAGCAAAATCTACTACCCCTATTTTGCCATTAGCATATCACCGATATTTTCATTGTGTGTATAGATCATTGAGGGATAAAAAAAACTATTATTTATAGATGACATTGCTAGACAACAGTTTCGAGTTTGCAGATGGCATTGCTTAGCTACAATTTCTTGTTCAAAATGTCATTGCTAAGCAACAGACAGGTGTTTTGAAACTCCATTGCTAGGCAACAGTTTACGGTTTAGACTAACATTGCTAGGAAAAACTTTCGTGATAGAGAAATTACATTGTTAGGCAGCCAAATTGTATTTAAAAATTACATTGCTAGGAAAAAGTTTCTAATTTGAAAAATGCATTTAAAGGTAAAGGTTTCGTGTAAGAAATTGACATTGCTACGCAACAGTATCTTTTTTTAAAAGCTTTTAATAGGTAGCAATATTGTGTTTAAAAATGACATTGCTAAGCAACAGTTCTTTTTGATGACATTGCTAGGCAACAGTTTCCGGTTTAAAATGGCATTGCTAGGCAGAACTTTCGTGTTTTAAAACTAATTGCTAGGCAACAGTATTCTTTCTATTAAAGTAAAATTTTCAACCCATGTTTTGACATTAGCATATCACCGATATTTTCATTGTATGTATTGATCATTGAAGGATTAAAAACTTTTCCTTATAGAAGACATTGCTAGGCAACAGTTTCGTATTTGGAGATGGCATTGCTAAGCTACAGTTTCATGTTCAAAATGTCATTTCTGAGCAACAGTCAGGTGTTTTAAAGCTTCATTGCTAGGCAACAGTTTCCGGCAACAGTACTCTTTCTATTAAAGTAAAATTTACAACCCGTGTTTTGCCATTAGCATATCAACGATACTTTCATTGTATGTATATAACGTTGAGGGATTAAAAACTATTATTTATAGATGACATTGCTAGACATCAGTTTCGTGTTTGCAGATGGCATTGTTTAGCTACAGTTTCTTGTTCAAAATGTCATTGCTAAGCAACAGTAAGGTGTTTTAAAACTTCATTGCTAGGCAACAGTTTCCAGTTTAAAATGGCATAGCTAGGCAACACTTTCGTGTTTTAAAACTCATTGCTAGGCAACAGTACTCTTTCTATTAAAGCAAAATTTACAACCCGTGTTTTGCCATTAGCATATCAACGATACTTTCATTGTATGTATAGAACGTTGAGGGATTAAAAACTATTATTTATAGATGACATTGCTAGACATCAGTTTCGTGTTTGCAGATGGCATTGCTTAGCTACAGTTTCTTGTTCAAAATGTCATTGCTAAGCAACAGTCAGGTGTTTTAAAACTTCATTGCTAGGCAACAGTTTCCAGTTTAAAATGGCATAGCTAGGCAACACTTTCGTGTTTTAAAACTCATTCCTAGGCAACAGTATTCTTTCTATTAAAGCAAAATTTACAACCCGTGTTTTGCCATTAGCATATCACCGATATTTTCATTGTATGTACAGATCCTTTAGAGATAAGAAAACTATTATTTATAGATGATTTTGCTAGGCAACAGTTTCCTGTTTGGAGATGGCATTGCTAAGCTACAGTTTCTTGTTCAAAATGTCATTGCTAAGCATCAGTCAGGTGTTTTAAAACTTCATTGTTAGACATCAGATTCCAGTTTAGACTGGCATGGCTAGGCAAAACTTTTGTGATAGAAAAATTTAATTGTTAGGCAGCCAAATTGTCTTTAAAAATTACATTGCTAGGAAAAAGTTTCTACTTTGAAAAATGCATTGAAAGGTAAAAGTTTTGTGTCCGAAATTGACATTGCTACGCAACAGTATATTTTTCAAAAGTTTATATTAGGTAGCAATATCGTGTTTAAAAATGACATTGCTAAGCAACAGTTCTTTTTGATGACATTGCTGGGCAACAGTTTACGGTATAAAATGGCATTGCTAGGCAACACTTTCGTGTTTTAAAACTGATTGCTAGGCAACAGTATTCTTTCTATTAAAGCAAAATTTACAACCCGTGTTTTGCCATTAGCATATCACCGATATTTTCATTGTATATATAGTTCCTTTAGAGATAAAAGCTATTATTTATAGATTACTTTGCTAGGCAACAGTTTCGTGTTTGGAGATGGCTTTGCTCAGCTACAGTTTCTTGGTCGAAATGTCATTACTAAGCAACCGTCAGGTGATTAAAACCTTCATTGTTAGGCAACAGTTTCCGCCGTATACTGGCATGGCTTGGCAACACTTTCGTGATAGAAAAATTACATTTTTAGGCAGCCAAATTGTCTTTAAAAATTACATTGCTAGGAAAAAGTATCGACTTTGAAAAATGCATTGAAAGTAAAACTTTTGTGTCTGAAATTGACATTGCTACGCAATAGTTTATATTTTAAAAGTTTAAAATAGGTAGCAATATTGTTTTTAAAAATTACATTGCTAAGCAACGGTTCTTTTTGATACCATTGCTAGGCAATAGTTTCCGGTTTAGACTGGCATGGCTAGGCAAAACATTCGTGATGGAAAAATTACATTGTTAGGCAGCCAAATTGTCTTTAAGAATTTCATTGCTAAAGAATGTTTCGACTTTGAAAAATGCATTTAAAGGTAAAGGTTTCGTGTAAGAAATTGACATTGCTACGCAACAGAATCTTTTTTAAAAGCTTTTAATAGGTAGAAATATTGTGTTTAAAAATGACATTGCAAAGCAACAGTTCTTTTTGACGACATTGCTTGGCAACAGTTCCCGGATTCAAATGGCATTGCTAGGTAACACTTTCGTGTTTAAAACTCATTCTAGGCAACAGTATTCTTTCTATTAAAGCAAAATTTACATCCCATGTTTTGCCATTAGCATATCACCGATATTTTCATTGTATATATAGTTCCTTTAGAGATAAAAATCTATTATTTATAGATGACTTTGCTAGGCAACAGTTTCGTGTTTGGAGATGGCATTGTTAAGCTACAGCTTCTTTTTCAAAATTGCATTGCTAAGCAGCAGTCAGGAGATTAAAAACTTTATTGCTAAGAAACAGTTTCCGGTTATACTGGCATGGCTAGACAACATTGTGATAGAAAAATTTAATTGTTAGGCAGCCAAATTGTCCTTAAAAGTTACATTGCTTGGAAAAAGTTGAGACTTTGAAAAATGCATTGAAAGGTAAAGATTTCGTGTCAGAAATTGACATTGCTACGCAACAGTATCTTTTTTTTAAATCTTTTAATAGGTAGCAATATTCTGTTTTAAAATGACATTGCTAAGCAACAGTTCTTTTTGATGACATTGCTAGGCAACAGTTCCCGGTTTCAAATGGCATTGCTAGGCAACACTTTCGTGTTTTAAAACTCATTGCTAGGCAACAGTACTCTTTCTATTAAAGCAAAATTTACAACCCGTGTTTTGCCATTAGCATATCAACGATACTTTCATTGTATGTATAGAACGTTGAGGGATTAAAAACTATTATTTATAGATGACATTGCTAGACATCAGTTTCGTGTTTGCAGATGGCATTGCTTAGCTACAGTTTCTTGTTCAAAATGTCATTGCTAAGCATCAGTCAGGTGTTTTAAAACTTCATTGTTAGACAACAGATTCCAGTTTAGACTGGCATGGCTAGGCAAAACTTTTGTGATAGAAAAATTTAATTGTTAGGCAGCCAAATTGTCTTTTAAAATTACATTGCTAGGAAAAAGTTTCGACTTTGAAAAATGCATTGAAAGGTAAAAGTTTTGTGTCTGAAATTGACATTGCTACGCAACAGTATATTTTTCAAAAGTTTATAATAGGTAGCAATATTGTGTTTAAAAATGACATTGCAAAGCAACAGTTCTTTTTTTATGACATTGCTAGGCAACAGTTTCCGGTTTAAAATGGCATTGCTAGGCAAGACTTTCGTGTTTTAAAACTCATTGCTAGGCAACAGTATACTTTCTATTAAAGAAAAATTTACAACCCCTGTTATACCATTAGCATATCACTGATACTTTCATTGTATGTATAGATCATTGAGAGATAAAAAACTGTTCCTTATAGATGAGATTGCTAGGCAACAGTTTCGTGTTTGGAGATTGCATTGCTAGGCTATAGTTTCTTGGTCAAAATGTCATTGCTAAGCAGCAGTCAGGTGATTAAAATCTTTATTGCTAAGAAACAGTTTCCGGTTATACTGGCATGGCTAGGAAACACTTTTGTCATAGAAAAATTTAATTGTTAGGCAGCCAAATTGTCTTTAAAAGTTACATTGCTAGGAAAAAGTTGCGACTTTGAAAAATGCATTGGAAGGTAAAGGTTTCGTGTCAGAAATTGACATTGCTACGCAACATTATCTTTTTTTAAAAGCTTTTAATAGGTAGCAATATTGTGTTTAAAAATGACATTGCTAAGCAACAGTTCTTTTTGATGACATTGCTAGGCAACAGTTCCCGGTTTCAAATAGCATTGCTAGGCAACACTTTCGTGGTATAAAACTCATGGCTAGGCAACAGTGTTCTTTCTATTAAAGCAAAATCTACTACCCCTATTTTGCCATTAGCATATCACCGATATTTTCATTGTGTGTATAGATCATTGAGGGATAAAAAAAACTATTATTTATAGATGACATTGCTAGACAACAGTTTCGAGTTTGCAGATGGCATTGCTTAGCTACAATTTCTTGTTCAAAATGTCATTGCTAAGCAACAGACAGGTGTTTTGAAACTCCATTGCTAGGCAACAGTTTACGGTTTAGACTAGCATTGCTAGGAAAAACTTTCGTGATAGAGAAATTACATTGTTAGGCAGCCAAATTGTATTTAAAAAATACATTGCTAGGAAAAAGTTTCGAATTTGAAAAATGCATTTAAAGGTAAAGGTTTCGTGTAAGAAATTGACATTGCTACGCAAAAGTATCTTTTCTTAAAAGCTTTTAATAGGTAGCAATATTGTGTTTAAAAATGCCATTGCAAAGCAACATCTCTTTTTAAAGACATTGCTTGGCAACAGTTCCCGGTTTAAAATGGCATTGCTAGGCAACACTTTCGTGCTCTAAAACTCATTGCTAGGCAACAGTATTCTTTCTATTAAAGCAAAATTTACAACCCATGTTTTGCCATTAGCATATCACCGATATTTTCACTGTATGTATTGATCATTGAGGGATTAAAAACTATTCCTTATAGATGACATTGCTAGGCAACAGTTTCGTATTTGGAGATGGTATTGTTAAGCTAAAGTTTCTGTTTCAAAATGTCATTGCTAAGCAAAAGTCAGGTGTTTTAAAACTTCATTGCTAGGCAACAGTTTCCGGTTTAAAATGGCATTCCTAGGCAACACTTTCGTGTTTTAAAACTCATTGCTAGGCAACAGTATACTTTCTATTAAAGCAAAATTTTCAACCCATGTTTTAACATTAGCATATCACCGATATTTTCACTGTATGTATTGATCATTGAGGGATTAAAAACTATTCCTTATAGATGACATTGCTAGGCAACAGTCTCGTATTTGGAGATGGCATTGCTAAGCTACAGTTTCTTGATCAAAATATCATTGCTAAGCAACAGTCAGGTGTTTTAAAACTTAATTGCTAGGCAACAGTTTCCGGTTTATACTGGCATGGGTAGGCAAAACTTTCGTGATAGAAAAATTACATTGTTAGGCAGCCAAATTGTCTTTAAAAATTACATTGCTAGGAAAAAGTTTCGACTTTGAAAAATGCATTGAAAGGTAAAAGTATTGTGTCTGAAATTGACATTACTACGCAACAGTATATTTTTTAAAAGTTTATAATAGGTAGCAATATTGTGTTTAAAAATGACATTGCTAAGCAACAGCTCTTTTTGATGACATTGCTAGGCAACAGTTTTCTCTTTGAAAAATGCATTGAAAGGTAAACGTTTTGTGTCTGAAATTGACATTGCTACGCAACAGTATATATTTTTTAAAAGTTTATAACAGGTAGCAATATTGTGTTTAAAAATGACATTGCTAAGCAACAGTTCTTTTTTATGACATTTCTAGGCAACAGTTTCCGGTTTAAAATGGCATTGCTAGGCAACACTTTCGTGTTTTAAAACTATTTTCTAGGCAACAGTATTCTTTCTATTAAAGTAAAATTTACAACCCATGTTTTGACATTAGCATATCACCGATATTTTCATTGTATGTATTGATAGTTTAGGGATTAAAGGCAATTCCTTATAGATGACATTGCTAGGCAACAGTTTCGTATTTGGAGATGGCATTCCTAAGCTACAGTTTCTTGTTAAAAATGTCATTGCTAGCAAGAGTCAGGTGTTTAAAAACTTAATTGCTAGGCAACAGATTCCGGTTTAGACTGGCATGGCTAGGCAAAACTTTCGTCATAGAAAAATTACATTGTTAAACAGCCAAGTTGTCTTTAAAAATTACATTGCTAAGAAAAAGTTTCGACTTTGAAAAATGCATTGAAAAGTAAAAGTTTTGTGTCTGAAATTGACATTGCTACGCAACAGTATATTATTTAAAAGTTTATAATAGGTAGCAATATTGTGTTTAAAATTACATTGCTAAGCAACAGTTCTTTTTTATGACATTGCGAGGCAACAGTTTCCGGTTTAAAATGGCATTGCCAGGCAACACTTTCGTGTTTTAAAACTCATTGCTAGGCAACAGTATGTATTCTTTTAAAGAAAAATTTACAACCCCTGGTATGCCATTAGCATATCACCGATATTTTCATTGTATGTATTGATCATTGAGGGATTAAAGGCTATTCCTTATAGATGACATTGCTAGGCAACAGTTTCGTATTTGGAGATGGCATTCCTAAGCTACAGTATCTTATTCTAAATGTCATTGCTAAGCAACAGTCAGGTGTTTTAAAACTTCATTGCTAGGCAACAGTTTCCGGTTTAGACTGGCATGGCTAGGCAAAATATTCCTGATAGAAAAATTACATTGTTAGGCAGCCAAATTACCTTTAAAAATTACAATGCTAGGAAAAAGTTTCGACTTTGAAAAATGCATTGAAAGGTAAAGGTTTCGTGTCAAAAATTGACATTGCTACGCAACAGTATATTTTTTTAAAATCTTTTAATAGGTAGCAATATTGTGTTTAAAAATGACATTGCTAAGCAACAGTTCTTTTTGATGACATTGCTAGGCAACAGTTTCCGGTTTAAAATGGCATTGCTAGGCAAAACTTTCGTGTTTTAAAACTAATTGCTAGGCAACAGTATTCTTTCTATTAAAGTAAAATTTTCAACCCATGTTTTGACATTAGCATATCACCGATATTTTCATTGTATGTATTGATCATTGAAGGATTAAAAACTTTTCCTTATAGAAGACATTGCTAGGCAACAGTTTCGGATTTGGAGATGGCATTGCTAAGCTACAGTTTCATGTTCAAAATGTCATTTCTGAGCAACAGTCAGGTGTTTTAAAGCTTCATTGCTAGGCAACAGTTTCCGGTTTAGACTGGCATGGCTAGGCAAAACATTCGTCATAGAAAAATTACATTGTTAGGCAGCCAAATTGTCTTTAAAAATTACATTGCTAGGAAAAAGTTTCGACTTTGGAAAATGCATTGAAAGGTAAAGGTTTCGTGTCAGAAATTGACATTGCTACGCAACAGTACCTTTTTTAAAAGCTTTTAATGGGTAGGAATATTGTGTTTGAAAATGACATTGCTAAGCAACAGTTCTTTTTGATGACATTGCTTGGCAACAGTTCCCGGTTTCAAATGGCATTGCTAGGCAACACTTTCGTGTTTTAAAACTCTTTGCTAGGCAACAGTATTCTTTCTATTAAAGCAAAATTTACAACCCATGTTTTGACATTAGCATATCACCGATATTTTCATTGTATGTATTGATCGTTGAGGGATTAAAAACTATTCCTTATAGATGACATTGCTAGGCAACAGTTTCGTATTTGGAGATGGCATTGCTAAGCTACAGTTTCTTGTTCAAAATGTCATTGCTAAGCAACAGTCAGGTGTTTTAAAACTTCATTGCTAGGCAACAGATTCCGGTTTAGACTGGCATGGCTAGGCAAAACTTTCGTCATAGAAAAATTACATTGTTAAACAGCCAAGTTGTCTTTAAAAATTACATTGCTAAGAAAAAGTTTCGACTTTGAAAAATGCATTGAAAAGTAAAAGTTTTGTGTCTTAAATTGACATTGCTACGCAACAGTATATTTTTCAAAAGTTTATATTAGGTAGCAATATTGTGTTTAAAAATGACAGTGCTAAGCAACAGTTCTTTTTGACGACATTGCTTGGCAACAGTTTCCGGTTTAAAATGGCATTGCTAGGCAACACTTTCGTGTTTTAAAACTATTTGCTAGGCAACAGTTTTCTCTCTATTAAAGTAAAAATTACAACCCATGTTTTGACATTAGCATATCACCGATATTTTCATTGTATGTATTGATCATTGAAGGATTAAAGGCTATTCCTTATAGATGACATTGCTAGGCAACAGTTTCGTATTTGGAGATGGCATTCCTAAGCTACAGTTTCTTGTTCAAAATGTCATTGCTAGCAAGAGTCAGGTGGTTTAAAACTTAATTGCTAGGCAACAGATTCCGGTTTAGACTGGCATGGCTAGGCAAAACTTTCGTCATAGAAAAATTACATTGTTAAAAAGCCAAATTGTCTTTAAAAATTACATTGCTAGGAAAAAGTTTCGACTTTGAAAAATGCATTGAAGTAAAAGTTTTGTGTCTGAAATTGACATTGCTACGCAACAGTATATTATTTAAAAGTTTATAATAGGTAGCAATATTGTGTTTAAAATTACATTGCTAAGCAACAGTTCTTTTTGATGACATTGCTAGGCAACAGTTTCCGGTTTAAAATGGCATTGCTAGGCAACACTTTCGTGTTTTAAAACTCATTGCTAGGCAACAGTATTCTTTCTATTAAAGAAAAATTTACAACCCCTATTATGCCATTAGCATATCACCGATATTTTCATTGTATGTATTGATCATTGAGGGATTAAAGGCTATTCCTTATAGATGACATTGCTAGGCAACAGTTTCGTATTTGGAGATGGCATTCCTAAGCTACAGTATCTTATTCTAAATGTCATTGCTAAGCAACAGTCAGGTGTTTTAAAACTTCATTGCTAGGCAACAGTTTCCGGTTTAGACTGGCATGGCTAGGCAAAATATTCCTGATAGAAAAATTACATTGTTAGGCAGCCAAATTACCTTTAAAAATTCCATTGCTAGGAAAAAGTTTCGACTTTGAAAAATGCATTGAAAGGTAAAGGTTTCGTGTAAGAAATTGACATTGCTACGCAACAGTATCTTTTTTAAAAGCTTTTAATAGGTAGCAATATTGTGTTTGAAAATGACATTGCTAAGCAACAGTTCTTTTTGAAGATATTGCTAGGCAACAGTTTCCGGTTTAAAATGGCTTTGCTAGGCAACACTTTCGTGTTTTAAAACTATTTGCTAGGCAACAGTATTCTTTCTATTAAAGTAAAATTTACAACCCATGTTTTGACATTAGCATATCACCGATATTTTCATTGTATGTATTGATCATTGAGGGATTAAAGGCTATTCCTTATAGATGACATTGCTAGGCAACAGTTTCGTATTTGGAGATGGCATTCCTAAGCTACAGTTTCTTGTTCAAAATGTCATTGCTAAGCAAGAGTCAGGTGTCTTAAAGCTTAATTGCTAGGCAACAGTTTCCGGTTTAGACTGGCATGGCTAGGCAAAACATTCGTGATAGATAATTACATTGTTAGGCAGCCAAATTGTCTTTAAAAATTACATTGCTAGGAAAAAGTTTCGACTTTGAAAAATGCATTGAAAAGTAAAAGTTTTGTGTCTGAAATTGACATTGCTACGCAACAGTATATTATTTAAAAGTTTATAATAGGTACCAATATTGTGTTTAAAATTACATTGCTAAGCAACAGTTCTTTTTGATGACATTGCTAGGCAACAGTTTCCGGTTTAAAATGGCATTGCCAGGCAACACTTTCGTGTTTTAAAACTCATTGCTAGGCAACAGTATTCTTTCTATTAAAGAAAAATTTACAACCCCTGTTATGCCATTAGCATATCACCGATATTTTCATTGTATGTATTGATCATTGAGGGATTAAAGGCTATTCCTTATAGATGACATTGCTAGGCAACAGTTTCGTATTTGGAGATGGCATTCCTAAGCTACAGTATCTTATTCTAAATGTCATTGCTAAGCAACAGTCAGGTGTTTTAAAACTTCATTGCTAGGCAACAGTTTCCGGTTTAGACTGGCATGGCTAGGCAAAATATTCCTGATAGAAAATCTACATTGTTAGGCAGCCGAATTACCTTTAAAAATTACATTGCTAGGAAAAAGTTTCGACTTTGAAAAATGCATTGAAAGGTAAAGGTTTCGTGTCAGAAATTCACATTGCTACGCAACAGTATCTTTTTTTAAAAGCTTTTAATAGGTAGCAATATTGTGTTTAAAAATGACATTGCTAAGCAACAGTTCTTTTTGATGACATTGCTAGGCAACAGTTTCCGGTTTAAAATGGCATTGCTAGGCAAAACTTTCGTGTTTTAAAACTAATTGCTAGGCAACAGTATTCTTTCTATTAAAGTCAAATTTTCAACCCATGTTTTGACATTAGCATATCACCGATATTTTCATTGTATGTATTGATCATTGAAGGATTAAAAACTTTTCCTTATAGAAGACATTGCTAGGCAACAGTTTCGTATTTGGAGATGGCATTGCTAAGCTACAGTTTCATGTTCAAAATGTCATTTCTGAGCAACAGTCAGGTGTTTTAAAGCTTCTTTGCTATGCAACAGTTTCCGGTTTAGACTGGCATGGCTAGGCAAACCATTCGTGATAGAAAAATTACATTGTCAAGCAGCCAAATTGCCTTTAAAAATTACAATGCTAGGAAAAAGATGCGACTTTCAAAAATGCATTGAAAGGTAAAGGTTTTGTGTCTGAAATTGACATTGCTACGCAACAGTATATTATTTAAAAGTTTATAATAGGTAGCAATATTGTGTTTAAAATTACATTGCTAAGCAACAGTTCTTTTTGATGGCATTGCTAGGCAACAGTTTCCGGTTTAAAATGACATTGCTAGGAAACCCTTTCGTGTTTTGAAACTCTTTGCTTGGCAACAGTATTCTTTCTATTAAAGTAAAATTTACAACCTATGTTTTGACATTAGCATATCACCGATATTTTCATTGTATGTATTGATCATTGAAGGATTAAAGGCTATTCCTTATAGATGACATTGCTAGGCAACAGTTTCGTATTTGGAGATGGCATTCCTAAGCTACAGTTTCTTGTTCAAAATGTCATTGCTAGCACGAGTAAGGTGTTTTAAAACTTAATTGCTAGGCAACAGATTCCGGTTTAGACTGGCATGGCTAGGCAAAACTTTCGTCTTAGAAAAATTACATTGTTAAACAGCCAAATTGTCTTTAAAAATTACATTGCTAGGAAAAAGTTTCTACTTTGAAAAATGCATTGAAGTAAAAGTTTTGTGTCTGAAATTGACATTGCTACGCAACAGTATATTATTTAAAAGTTTATAATAGGTAGCCATATTGTGTTTAAAATTACATTCCTAAGCAACAGTTCTTTTCGATGACATTGCTAGGCAACAGTTTCCGGTTTAAAATGGCATTGCTAGGCAACACTTTCGTGTTATAAAACTCATTGCTAGGCAACAGTATTCTTTCTATTAAAGAAAAATTTACAACCCCTGTTATGTCATTAGCATATCACCGATATTTTCATTGTATGTATTGATCATTGAAGGATTAAAAACTTTTACTTATAGAAGACATTGCTAGGCAACAGTTTCGTATTTGGAGATGGCATTGCTAAGCTACAGTTTCATGTTCAAAATGTAATTTCTGAGCAACAGTCAGGTGTTTTAAAGCTTCATTGCTAGGCAACAGTTTCCGGTCTAGACTGACATGGCTAGGCAAACCATTCGTGATAGAAAAATTACATTGTCAAGCAGCCAAATTTCCTTTAAAAATTACAATGCTAGGAAAAAGATTCGACTTTCAAAAATGCATTGAAAGGTAAAGGTTTTGTGTCTGAAATTGACATTGCTACGCAACAGTATATTATTTAAAAGTTTACAACAGGTAGCAATATTGTGTTTAAAATTACATTGCTAAGCAACAGTTCTTTTTGATGGCATTGCTAGGCAACAGTTTCCGGTTTAAAATGACATTGCTAGGAAACACTTTCGTGTTTTATAACTCATTGCTAGGCAACAGTATTCTTTCTATTAAAGTAAAATTTACAACCCATGTTTTGACATTAGCATATCACCGATATTTTCATTGTATGTATTGATCATTGAAGGATTGAAAACTATTCCTTATAGATGACATTGCTAGGCAACAGTTTCGTATTTGGAGATGGCATTGCCAAGCTACAGTTTCTTATTCAAAATGTCATTGCTAAGCAACAGTCAGGTGTTTTAGAACTTCATTGCTAGGCAACAGTTTCCGGTTTAGACTGTCATGGCTAGGCAAAACATTCGTCATAGAAAAATTACATTGTTAGGCAGCCAAATTGTCTTTAAAAATTACATTGCTAGGAAAAAGTTTCGACTTTGAAAAATGCATTGAAAGGTAAAGGTTTCGTGTAAGAAATTGACATTGCTACGCAACAGTATCTTTTTTAAAAGCTTTTAATAGGTTGCAATATTGTGTTTGAAAATGACATTGCTAAGGAACAGTTCTTTTTGATGACATTGCTAGGAAACAGTTTCGGGTTTAAAATGGCATTGCTAGGCAACACTTTCGTGTTTAAAAACTCATTGCTAGGCAACAGTATTCTTTCTATTAAAGAAAAATTTACAACCCCTGTTTTGACATTAGCATATCCCCTATATTTTGATTGTATGTATTGATCATTGAAGGATTAAAGGCTATTCCTTATAGATGACATTGCTAGGCAACAGTTTCGTATTTGGAGATGGCATTCCTAAGCTACAGTATCTTATTCTAAATGTCATTGCTAAGCAACAGTCAGGTGTTTTAAAACTTCATTGCTAGGCAACAGTTTCCGGTTTAGACTGGCATGGCTAGGCAAAATAATCCTGATAGAAAAATTACATTGTTAGGCAGCCAAATTACCTTTAAAAATTCCATTGCTAGGAAAAAGTTTCGACTTTGAAAAATGCATTGAAAGGTAAAGGTTTCGTGTAAGAAATTGACATTGCTACGCAACAGTATCTTTTTTAAAAGCTTTTAATAGGTAGCAATATTGTGTTTGAAAATGACATTGCTAAGCAACAGTTCTTTTTGAAGACATTGCTAGGCAACAGTTTCCGGTTTAAAATGGCTTTGCTAGGCAACACTTTCGTGTTTTAAAACTATTTGCTAGGCAACAGTATTCTTTCTATTAAAGTAAAATTTACAACCCATGTTTTGACATTAGCATATCACCGATATTTTCATTGTATGTATTGATCATTGAGGCATTAAAGGCTATTCCTTATAGATGACATTGCTAGGCAACAGTTTCGTATTTGGAGATGGCATTCCTAAGCTACAGTTTCTTGTTCAAAATGTCATTGCTAAGCAAGAGTCAGGTGTTTTAGAACTTCATTGCTAGGCAACAGTGTCCGGTTTAGACTGTCATGGCTAGGCAAAACATTCGTCATAGAAAAATTACATTGTTAGGCAGCCAAATTGTCTTTAAAAATTACATTGCTAGGAAAAAGTTTCGACTTTGAAAAATGCATTGAAAGGTAAAGGTTTCGTGTCAGGAATTGACATTGCTACGCAACAGTACCTTTTTTAAAAGCTTTTAATGGGTAGGAATATTGTGTTTGAAAATGACATTGCTAAGCAACAGTTCTTTTTGATGACATTGCTAGGCAACAGTTTCCGGTTTAAAATGGCATTGCTAGGCAACACTTTCGTGTTTTAAAAATATTTTCTAGGCAACAGTATTCTTTCTATTAAAGTAAAATTTACAACCCATGTTTTGACATTAGCATATCACCGATATTTTCATTGTATGTATTGATCGTTGAGGGATTAAAGGCTATTCCTTATAGATGATATTGCTAGGCAACAGTTTCCGGTTTTAAAACTCATTGCTAGGCAACAGTATTCTTTCTATTAAAGAAAAATTTACAACCCCTGTTATGCCATTATCATATCACCGATATTTTCATTGTATGTATTGATCATTGAAGGATTAAAGGCTATTCCTTATAGATGACATTGCTAGGCAACAGTTTCGTATTTGGAGATGGCATTCCTAAGCTACAGTTTCTTGTTAAAAATGTCATTGCTAGCAAGAGTCAGGTGTTTTAAAACTTAATTGCTAGGCAACAGATTCCGGTTTAGACTGGCATGGCTAGGCAAAACTTTCGTCATAGAAAAATTACATTGTTAAACAGCCAAGTTGTCTTTAAAAATTACATTGCTAAGAAAAAGTTTCGACTTTGAAAAATGCATTGAAAAGTAAAAGTTTTGTGTCTGAAATTGACATTGCTACGCAACAGTATATTATTTAAAAATTTATAATAGGTACCAATATTGTGTTTAAAATTACATTGCTAAGCAACAGTTATTTTTGATGACATTGCTAGGCAACAGTTTCCGGTTTAAAATGGCATTGCCAGGCAACACTTTCGTGTTTTAAAACTCATTGCTAGGCAACAGTATTCTTTCTATTAAAGAAAAATTTACAACCCTTGTTATGCCATTAGCATATCACCGATATTTTCATTGTATGTATTGATCATTGAGGGATTAAAGGCTATTCCTTATAGATGACATTGCTAGGCAACAGTTTCGTATTTGGAGATGGCATTCCTAAGCTACAGTATCTTATTCTAAATGTCATTGCTAAGCAACAGTCAGGTGTTTTAAAACTTCATTGCTAGGCAACAGTTTCCGGTTTAGACTGGCATGGCTAGGCAAAATATTCCTGATAGAAAATCTACATTGTTAGGCAGCCGAATTACCTTTAAAAATTACATTGCTAGGAAAAAGTTTCGACTTTGAAAAATGCATTGAAAGGTAAAGGTTTCGTGTCAGAAATTCACATTGCTACGCAACAGTATCTTTTTTTAAAAGCTTTTAATAGGTAGCAATATTGTGTTTAAAAATGACATTGCTAAGCAACAGTTCTTTTTGATGACATTGCTAGGCAACAGTTTCCGGTTTAAAATGGCATTGCTAGGCAAAACTTTCGTGTTTTAAAACTAATTGCTAGGCAACAGTATTCTTTCTATTAAAGTCAAATTTTCAACCCATGTTTTGACATTAGCATATCACCGATATTTTCATTGTATGTATTGATCATTGAAGGATTAAAAACTTTTCCTTATAGAAGACATTGCTAGGCAACAGTTTCGTATTTGGAGATGGCATTGCTAAGCTACAGTTTCATGTTCAAAATGTCATTTCTGAGCAACAGTCAGGTGTTTTAAAGCTTCTTTGCTATGCAACAGTTTCCGGTTTAGACTGGCATGGCTAGGCAAACCATTCGTGATAGAAAAATTACATTGTCAAGCAGCCAAATTGCCTTTAAAAATTACAATGCTAGGAAAAAGATGCGACTTTCAAAAATGCATTGAAAAGTAAAGGTTTTGTGTCTGAAATTGACATTGCTACGCAACAGTATATTATTTAAAAGTTTATAATAGGTAGCAATATTGTGTTTAAAATTACATTGCTAAGCAACAGTTCTTTTTGATGGCATTGCTAGGCAACAGTTTCCGGTTTAAAATGACATTGCTAGGAAACCCTTTCGTGTTTTAAAACTCTTTGCTTGGCAACAGTATTCTTTCTATTAAAGTAAAATTTACAACCTATGTTTTGACATTAGCATATCACCGATATTTTCATTGTATGTATTGATCATTGAAGGATTAAAGGCTATTCCTTATAGATGACATTGCTAGGCAACAGTTTCGTATTTGGAGATGGCATTCCTAAGCTACAGTTTCTTGTTCAAAATGTCATTGCTAGCACGAGTAAGGTGTTTTAAAACTTAATTGCTAGGCAACAGATTCCGGTTTAGACTGGCATGGCTAGGCAAAACTTTCGTCTTAGAAAAATTACATTGTTAAACAGCCAAATTGTCTTTAAAAATTACATTGCTAGGAAAAATTTTCTACTTTGAAAAATGCATTGAAGTAAAAGTTTTGTGTCTGAAATTGACATTGTTACGCAACAGTATATTATTTAAAAGTTTATAATAGGTAGCAATATTGTGTTTAAAATTACATTCCTAAGCAACAGTTCTTTTCGATGACATTGCTAGGCAACAGTTTCCGGTTTAAAATGGCATTGCTAGGCAACACTTTCGTGTTTTAAAACTCATTGCTAGGCAACAGTATTCTTTCTATTAAAGAAAAATTTACAACCCCTGTTATGTCATTAGCATATCACCGATATTTTCATTGTATGTATTGATCATTGAAGGATTAAAAACTTTTACTTATAGAAGACATTGCTAG